>OY757191.1:36982157-37582157 GCA_963583895.1 Melanophora roralis
TGAGAATGGCGAAGTTGAACGTTTCAAAGCACGCCTTGTAGCCAAAGGATGCAGCCAAAGAATTGATTGGCGTTGACAACAATCAAACTTTTTCGCCAGTCGCAAGATATTCCACTATATGTTTGGTAATAGCATTGGCCGTTCAGTGGAAGATGCATCTGCATCAAATCGATATAAGTTCCGCTTACTTAAATAGCAACATTCAGCATGAAATTTTCATTCGACAATCCGAACAATTTGTTAACCAGAAATATCCCAATAAGGTTTTGAAACTACATAGGGCGATGTATGGAATAAAACAATCCGGTAAGGAGTGGAATGAGAGGTTAGATCACGTCCTTAAACATATTGGCTCTGAACCATGCCTGAATGAACCTTGCTTGTATAAGGCTACGATGAATGGTGAGTTAGTTTTGGTTTACGTTGATAATCTTATCATCGGATGCAAAGATAAACATGAAGTTTTCGCGGTAAAAAACTTGTTGGCTAAGGAATTTTCTACTACTGACAAAGGACAATTACATCACTACCTTGGCATCAAAATTGAACGTGAAGATGAAACAGACCGCTCTAACTATTTGTCAGTCGCAATACATTAAAGATTTACTCAAAGAGTATGGTATGCAGGATTGTAAGTCTGTTGCAACACCGCTTGAAACAAACCACCAAGTAATATGTACAGAAGGCAATTGTGAAAAAATACCTCAGCAAGATTACCAGTCTATAATCGGTGCGTTAATGTACCTGGGCCATCACGACGAGACCTGATATCCTACATTCTGTGGCAAAACTTGCACAGAGGAACTCAGATCCACATACTGAACATATGCAGGCTGTAAAACGCATATTGCGCTATCTTCGCGGTACTGTAAATATCAAAATGATTTACAATGCTGGTGATGAATCTGTAGAAGGTTTTGTGGATCTTAATCTTAAAAACAATCATGCGTCGCTCTTAGCAGTACAGAGGCCGAAGCTATATTCTTGAAGCGACTTTTGGAGGAAATCGGTTATACTTCAGGCGAAGCAGTAGTTCTCAATGTCGATAACCAGGGTGCGGAAAAATTGGCATCTAATCCAGTTTACCATAAGAGGACAAAACATATTGACATACGATTTCACCATGTCCGGGAAGTAGTTAAAAACAAAGAAGTAATTTTGAGATACTGTCCATCACAGAACATGATTGCTGATGTCCTTACTAAGAACTTGGCTAGGACGAAACATGAAGATTTTGTAAAATTAATGAAATTTGTTTAAAGTTTATTTTTATATGTCAACGTCATTTACATTGAGAATGAGTGTTGGAAATATAATTACATATTTGGCAACTCTGTTCCTATTTTTGGCCATGTGAACGTCGTGCTTTGTGTTATTGTTTTATCTTTCCTTTTTGCTTTTTCATCTTGAACTTTCTAGAGCGAACGCGTTTTTTAAAAACTCTTGAATATTATAAAAATTACTTTTAAATAAAACTCGTTTTATAATAATAATTATAAAACATTAAACCTAAAAACACTAACATTGCTTTTAACAAAGGAATATATACACAATAAAACGTTTAGTTGCGGCTAAACATTATTTTAACATTTTTTTCTAAATTTATTTAATGTTTTTCAAAGGACCTAAAAACAGTTCAAATTATCGCAAGATTCAAATTAACGAGTTTTAAATTATCGAGCAGCTCCATAAGAAAGCTAAGGTCAAGAGATGTGCTGTACTAGGCATTACAGAGGCCAGGAATAGTACACCGCAGGCTGGATTTTATTTTGCATCTTCTTCCCATTAAAGATTTCGTTGCTAAAATTACTTCAAGGAGCTTGTTAAGCAGTGATGAAAAAGTTAATACGATCGTACTTTTTTTATACCATTGAATGATAGAAAATACCGTGTTAATCCCCTGTCTTATTTGATACTCTAATAATCTTACCTTCTCTCATACATATAAAATAGTTTTCTTTTAACATTTTGTCAACTATATTTTTCTTTTCATGTGGCTTTGAAATACTTAAATATGATTTTTAAGCATGGCTTTCAATAGAGGTTGAAAATAAATTTTCAGAGTAGAGGCAGTCCTTGCAATATTATTTTGAAATAAAATAATTTGAAAAATATAAGGTGCAGGTTTAAAAATCATGAGTTTAATATTAACAAAAACATACTTATTTTAAAACATAATTTAAAAATTATAAATACAGCTGACAAATAAATGTAAATAAAGATTATGAGTATCGCAGTTTATTTGTTAATTTTTTAGACGTGTATAAATCAGTATTTTTAATCAAAAAATAATTTTTAAGTATCAGAAATTTTAGTTACTTAATTGAGCTTTAAAAAGTTCATACAGGGGAGACAGACGTACAGTGATGAATTGACCTACATAGGGTAGGGTGAGCAAGAGTCCTCCAAGGTATATTTGGCAAATGTAAAGAGCATTTTTCTTCAACCACTTTTTTAATAATAATTAAATTAAAAAAAAAGATTTTTTTAAAGACCATTTTATTTTCTTTATTTAGGCTCAAGTTCAATACCTACTGAATTCTCATTTTATTGCAAATGAAGAAATTAATATTTTTTAGTTTTTACTACTTTATTAGCGTTAATAAGGAAAGGAAAATTTTTATTTAAAAACAAGATTTTTTACCGATACTAGCTAAGTAGAATGCATTTTCGAAAAACAGCTACGAATTTCATCATCAGTACTCTTTGTTCGGTTGTTAGTTATTAATTTGGTTGAAACATCAGCCGTTTATCCCACTGGTCTTTGTGACGTGGTCAGTCGGCACGAAGTTTTTTCCATTTAAACTAACTAAACCAAAGCTTTTTTTTTAGTTACTAACGCCATCTACGTTTTTTGCGTTAGTAAACAACAAAAAGGAAAAGCTTTGGTTTAGTAAGTTTAAATGGAGAAAACTTCGTGCCGCTGACAATGTCACATAGACCAATGGGTTAAACGGCTGATGTTTTCATCCAAATTAATAACTAACAACCGAACAAAGAGTACTGATAATGAAATTCGTAGCTGTTTTTCGAAAATGCATGATACTCGGCTAGTATCGGTAAAAAATCTTGTTTCTTTTAATAAAAATTTTCATTTCTTAACTGTAGTAAAAACTAAAATATGTTAATTTCTTCATTTGCAATAAAATGAGAATTTAGTAAGTATTGAACTTGAGCCTAAATAAAGAAAATAAAATTGTCTTAAAACAAATAGTTCAACTATAGTTTTTTTTAAATTTTCGCCAAGATGACTTTGAAAAGACGATAAATAAAAAAATTTTAAGTAAAATTTTTTCAAGCAAAAACAAGGAAAATGTTATTTAATGCAATTTAATAGATTAACAACTTTTCTCTTAATAGGGGGTTTCTAGTAACACTAACAGAATTTAAAATAAGTTTTTAAAACGTTTTTCAAACCAAAGGTCAAATTTCGAAAATTCATTGAGTTCCATTAAGGAATCTTAGCCATTAATTACCAAAATAAATGCAGCTCCTGTTCTAACAAAAACGCTTAATTATCTTTACGATTTTTTTTGCTATATTAATATTTTGTGAGCAAAAGTAGAACAGAAAGAAAAAAATATTTTAGTGTTATTGGGGTCAAAAAAAATACTCTCAAAAAGTTTTTTTATACCCAAACGGGAAGTTCTTTTTTCAACACTGGTGTTAAGGCTTAGTCGGTCATGTATTCTTAGGGCAGGATCAGTTGGACACGCCGGTATTCTGGGTTCAGGATGGTCGATTCATGCGGCAGTCAGATTTGACTGACTATATGGTCGCGAAACTTGACTTTGAGGTCTTTCCTCAGGTTGTGTTTCCGGAGAGGAAGGTATGGAAGGAATCAGAGAGGCTGTATGAGGGGTGTGAAGCCTTCACTGAAGATCGAAGATGGAGGTAATGATGTCTCACAGACTTTCGGACGAGTGCAGCGTTTTCCAGGCAGTGATTATAGCGGTAACGAAAGCCGCGGAATCGATAGGGGAGGACGCAGATGGAAGAGGGCGCGCTCAGAGCCCTAGAGGGACATTATGTCAGATCTAGACTTGTGGACGAATGTAGGCGGGCTCTCAGGGCGATATTGGCAAAACGAAGGGTAAGGCTCTGTTGGGAAATCGGGTCATTGTGACGTTGCCGGTAATGAGACTGCCGATGAATTGGCGAGGAAGGTATCGGCCCGGGATATTGGGCTGGGTTTTGGGTCTTGGCTAATAGAAAAAGTGGGACAAACCTCGGGGGCAGGGCTGATTGCGGGGCCTCCAAGCTTTTGTGGCCCATGCCGGAAACAAGGGGCACTGACCTGCTCAAGGAGTACAGGGGGTTCTGAAGTGCATTATTTGGACTCTCACAGGGAACTTCGATCTAATATATATGGCAAGTAAGTTAGGTTACGCCACCTCCACCCGGAGGCCTTTAGGCCAATTGTGAATCACTTCAGAAGAGTCAAAAAGAGAAGAAAGCAAAGACATGCATTCCATAGGTAAAAGGAAAAGAGAGCAAAAGTGCCATCCGCAAGAAGTCCAAGAAAGTCAGTAGTCATAGGCGCTGAATCACCTATCTGCCCAGCCACCCAACCCCCTTAATGAAACCTATGATGTTCCCCAACCCAAGCCAGGAACCTCACAAAGTCCGTCTAAGAAGCAACCTGTCCTATTTGTTCGTTATATATCTCATATCGCAGTGCCCAGTGAGAGTCCCAATAATGCAGCTCAGAACCCTTATGCTCTCCTTGAGCAGCAGTTCGGTGCCCATCCTGGGCCAAAACTCTAGAGATCCTGCAATTAGCCCTTTCCCTGCAGGTTTGGCCCACCTTGTCCATTATCCAAGTCCCTATTAGGAGATCTCTTTATTGCCAGTACTTTGGCAATCTCATAGCCGGAAACGTCATAGTGACCCAGAACCCAACAGAGTCTAACCCTGCATGTCACCATGGTCGCTCTAAGAGCATGTCTGCAGTCGTGCACGAGTCTAGACCTGACATAATGATCCTCTAGAGTCTTAAGCGCGCTCTGACTATCAACGTAGATTGTAACGTACACTCTCCCATTTGCATCCTCTCCTATCAATTCCGCGGCCTTCGTCACCACCAGAATATCAGCCTGAAAATCACTGCACTCGTCTGGAAGTCTGTAGGACATTCCTACTCCCGTGCCCATTATAAAGACACCAGCCCCGGTGCCTGCATCCATCTTCAATCTATCAGTTAAGAATGCACTCCCCTCATATGACGAGTAAATGGGGAAGGAACTCTCGGGATTTCTGCAGGTTATGCGCGAATGAGGAGGAAATAGAGACTGTGAAACAATTTGTCTGTAACTGTTCTGGGCTGCACATCTGCGAACATAGGTGGTTGGAACGGAGCTTTTTAGATGGTCTTAGTGAGTGAACATCATAGTATTCATCAAAGGGGTTGGGTGGCTGGGTAGATAGGTGATTTCAGCGCTTCACGAGACTGACTTCCTGCTGACGGCATACTTTCTCCCTTTTCTAATTCTTGTATCGTTCTACCTACAATTTTCTTTGCCTTTCCAATTTCTCTTTTCGACTCTTCTAAAAAGATTCACAATGTGCCTATAGGCTGGCCAGATTCTTTATTCTTTTAATTCAAAAAGCAAATATTTAGTTAGGGTGAATTCGATAAGTTTCAGTGGACTCAGTATATCCAGTATGAAAAAAAAAATATTTTTATTTCAAATAATAAAGGAAAACACATTTTTGATATTTCTTTTTAATTTTTTGATTATTATTAAACAAATTAAAAAAGTAAAAAGTTAATATTATAGTTTTTTTAATTTATTCGTGTAAGGGTTTACTAAAACTGTTTCCGCGTTCATTTAAATTAAATGATTAAGTCCTGCATTTTACTCATTTAGTTTTTTGTTACAGAAAAACAAAAATCTGGCCATACCAATAAAAACACCACTAATGTACAAATGTATTATTATCGTATTAAACTTACGTTGTAAAGCTGACAAGTGTTGCGTCCTAATGTATTTACTCGTTTAGAAACAACCATGTAAAAGGTAATTTGTAAGCTGCGTAATATACAATCGTGTTTTACAACTTTTGAAAATTGTGGTTGCGCAGATTGGCCGGAATTGCCACCACGTTTTTCTAACAGTGGTTTCAACAAATTTGTAAACTCCTCAGTAGCAATATTTTTTTCCTCTATTATTTGTTGTGCTTTAACATAGTCTTTTTTCTGCACGTAATTCATCTCCTGCTCTTCTAACTCCAATATTTTAACCTTGAGCGAGGAAAGCTTCAAATTTAGATCAGAATCGGGGGATTTTTCTAGAAGCTCACTGATAATATAACGATCGTGTAACAAATCATTTTGTTTTGCATTCAGACCACATATGTCATGGATTATTTCTAAAAAAAACTAGAAATATTGAACATAAATGCATAAGTACCTTGTAAAAAATATTGTTTCATTTAACAAAAATTCTTAGTATCGGTAATATAAGCTACCATTACCAACATTATTTCTTAGGCTAATTTAAACACACTGGAAGCCTTCACAGCCGCTTATAGATCCGTCGGTAGATTTAATGTCTGTATGTGAATTAATTTATATTATTAAACCTTATCAATAACATATAAAACAGCTCTGAAGCCATTTATTTATTACTTAAATTGTAAATGTTAATTGTTTCATTTAACAAAAATTCTTAGTATCGGTAATATAAGCTACCACTACCAACATTTTTTCTTAGGCTAATTTAAACACACTGGAAGCCTTCCCAGCCGCTTATAGATCTGTCGGTAGATTTAATTTCTGTATGTGAATTGATTTATATTATAAAACCTTATCAATAACATATAAAACGGCTCTAAAGCCATTTATTTATTACTTTAATTGTAAATGTTAATTGTACGATTCCACATTGGTTTTAAGTTACTAATTATTTTTGCCAAAATGAAAAAAATTCCAAAAATTCAGTTGAGTTGTAATTGTAAAATTTAAATTACGATTACAACCAAACCTGTGAAAATAATGTTTATCTTATACAACTTTGTGTTATTTCGGTTGACAAGAACATCAAAAAATTACACCTCGTCTGTAGCAATTGTTTGGTTATAATCATGACACCAAATTTCGTATTACAACTGAAATAGAGTTGAGTTGTAAACCATAATAGGGGCCTAAATTTAAAAATGAAAATTTAGTAAGTAAAGCTAGTTTCTGATTGGCAACACTCCAATCAGAGTTGGGCAAAATACATGCTTTGCTGTATTTGATATACAAAATACTTGTTCCGATGGTATTTCAAACACAAAATACTAAATATTTTATTTTAATAAAAAATACAAAATACAGTATTTTAGCATCTTTTATTTAAAATACAAAATACATTTATAACCACTAATCTGTAAAACAAGAATTTCCTTTCATGAACACTAGATTTTTGGAGAATATATAAATCCTGTTTAAGAAAACAATCTTTCTACAGGTTCTGATGAACACAAACTGGTGTTAAATTTTATGAAAACATTTCTTATATTTGGGTAGCCTTCAACTACTGGAAAGTCCCTTACTTTTGTCATTTAGGAAGCTGACAAACTCCAAATACTTAAGAGCAGATAGTTAATTGAAATCAGTGAGATCGGCCAACAAGAAGCTGAGATATAAGGAAAAGCCTGAGACTTTTTAGAACAAAATGTATATTTTTATATACCTCAGTTGCCACAAAATTTGGTATGGAGACTTTAAAGGCGGGAAAATTAACTTTGGGATAGTAGCAAGGACAATGATAGCCCCCTTAAAATTCCATAAATTTTATCATATTATTTATGAGCTTTATTTCGAAAGCTATTACAGCTAATAACTTCAAAACTTCCACAAAATAAATCAAGAATAATGTTTACAGTTTGAAAAAAAAAATTAATTGGAGCAAGGGTAATAGTATCCTAATGCACGTTGGGTTGAAATGGTTCAAAAGTGACGCTTAATTGAATTTTTAAAATTAGGTTTTTGTATTAATATTTGGTATCGGATAAAACTAGATAAAATTCTACACCACTATATCAATTTTCATGCATCTATCTTGTCAGCTGACTCCGTAGTGACGTGTCAGAGTACAAAATTTTTTGCAATTTTTTAAAAAAGCGAAGAAAGTAAAATTTTGCATTAAACGAGTCCGTAATTTCCAAATTTAACGTTGACGAAATGTTATTTTAAGAATAGAACCTTCAACTTCAGGTATTAAAGTATACAAAAATGATGTAGTGTTTTTCAAAATATGTCTGAAAATATTTTTGACGACTTTTTTAAAAAAGGTCCAAAATTGACCTATTTTTGATGTTTCGTGAATCATAACTTCTAAGTTAGTTAAGGTTGGGTTTTTAATCTTCTATTTTCTAAAAGTATGAAGTCTTAGCTTGATGTAACAAAAAAGAAAATTTGCGGTTTTGTTGCTCCATTTTTTGCTGTTAACATTTTTCTGTTTGAAGTCGTGTTTTTTCAAAGTCATGTATTTAACAAAACTAACGTTCGTTCAATACTTACTATTGATGTTATTGTTGTCGGAGATAGGTGCATGAACAAGTATCAGTCATCTTTATTCACGAGAGTGTTTAAATGGTTTGTATGACTTCTACAATACATAAATTTTTATTTCATGGTCCCGAAATCATAAAATATGCCCTTTTACCGATTGGAGAACTTTCAGAAGAAGCTAAGGAAGACAGAAATAAGGATTTTAAAAATTATAGGGAACACTTTGCTCGCAAATGCAGCCGAGAAAAGTCGAATGAAGATATTTATAATAGATTTTTTCTTAGTTGAGATCCATTTATATCTAGTATTAATAAACAAAATGAGCGGAAAGAAAAGC
Source organism: Melanophora roralis (assembly GCA_963583895.1). Taxonomy (NCBI): domain Eukaryota; kingdom Metazoa; phylum Arthropoda; class Insecta; order Diptera; family Rhinophoridae; genus Melanophora; species Melanophora roralis. The sequence goes on from OY757191.1 coordinate 36,990,995, forward strand.
AACAATTATCAAATTCCGAACTACAGATTTTGCTATCGCCTATTATTTTTCAAGAATTACATGAAAGTGAGAGTAATGATAGCAAAGATTATAATGATGAAGGTGAGGATGAACATAATTTGGGTTCTTTTAAAGTGTATGACAATTATTGATAAACAAAAAAAATTATAAAAACTTATTTCGTTACTTTTTTAAAAAAGTTGTAGAATTCTCAAAATTTTTCAAAGTCCAAATTCAGACTTTACATTAAACTTATATTCATATTTATGCAAAATATATATTTATTTTTTTTTTTAGAATAAAGACAATATAAGCTTTTGTTTGCTTCAATTTTTTAAAAAAATCACTTTCCATTTTAAAATTACGGCGAAAATTCTGACACTATTTTTTTCCGAAAAATAAAAATGTCAAAAAAATCGTAAAAAAATTTTTTTTCCTGTATATTTTTTTCAGAATATGCCTTTTTATGCATATTTAATGATTTGATAAACAAAAAAAATTATAAAAATTTATTTCGTTACTTTTTTAAAAATGTTGTAGAATTCTCAAAATCTTTCAAAACCCAAATTCAGACTTTACATTAAACTTATATTCATATTTATGCAAAATATATATTTATTTTTTTTTAGAATAAAGACAATATAAGCTTTTGTTTGCTTCTATTTTTTTTTTAAAATCACTTTCCATTTTAAAATTACGGCGAAAATTCTGAAACAAACTATAATTTTCCGAAAAATAAAAATGTCTATAAAGTCATAGGTGTATCTTTTTTCAGAATACATATACCTTTTTATGCATATTTAACGATTTGAAAAAAAAAATTCAAAAAAATTTAAGCTACGGCTCCCATGAATTAATTGCCCCTTTCGGTGCCATCGAACCCACTGTGCAATGGCTAGATTAGGTCAAACACCCGACTGCAGATATAAGAAATGAGGTACATCTTAGGCCAGTTTCTTTGGAGTCTTTTTACAATTATCCTATAGATGACTGTCAAAAAAGCCTTTAATGAACCCATCATAAGTATTATGAATATGGGTTAAATAGTTTAAATAAGAAGCCCTATTGAAATAGGAAAATTATCGAAGTCAAAACTGCCTTATTTTCTCATAAATTAAATGGCAAAATAAACAAAAAGAAATTTAAAATTCTTTTAATAGCTCGCATGAGTCTTGTGACATGATTCATACAACAAGTACTCTTTTTCAGATTATTGGGTAATTTACAAAATAGCCAGAAAGATACAAAAATGATTATTTAAAACAAGTAAGAACGCTTTATTCGGCTATGCCGAATCTTATTTACCCTTCACATTTATCTTTCGTAAATCCAGCCATCTAATCTATTCAAGTTGTTTTCGTACCGCAAATATTATAATAAAAATACTTTGTGCCGGCCCGGCACGTTACAAATATTCAATTTTGTATAAAATTATTTATTTTTCTGGCATTGCACCGTTCAAACACAAAAGGGAAATGCAAAGGGAAAATTTTTTGTATTCGCCTTGCTGTTATCTTGTTTAGTGTACCCTGGGAAATTGTAACATGTTTAAATTTTGGTTATGACAAATTTTTATATAACAAAAAAATGTATTTCGCGAAAATATATTTTGACATCATAAGTATTTAAAATACAAAATACTTCAGTGATGGGTATTTAAAATACAAAATACATTAGAAGCTGGTATTTCAAATACAAAATACGTATTTGATTTCAAATACGTATTTCAAATACAAGTACTTGAAATACTGCCCAACCCTGGTGTTGGGTATTTGAAATATAAAATACATTAGAAGGTGGTATTTCAAATAAAAATACAAAATACGTATTTGTATTTCAAATACAAGTATTTTAAATACTGCCCAACCCATATCCAATCAATATATTAAAGCAAAATTTTCAAGTTTGACTTTGCAAAAACAAGATAAATAAGTTTTTTTTTAATATTTTAAAAGGAAATACAATCGAAATGCAATCAAAATGTGAGTTATTTAAAAGAGTAAGCCCAAATTTTAGTTTATGGAGTTTTTGCTTTATATATAGTTTATAATGAAAACCTGGTCTTATTTTTCGTTTTGATTAACAATTCAAATTGTTTTGTTTAAAAGACTAAAATTGAATAAATAAAACAAGTATATTTGTTGATACAACAAGCCTCCTAAAATTATATGCATTAGATTGTAAACCTGTAGCTTGATGTTGTAGGTAATGTTTGTTTTTAGAAACTGGCTTCGTAAGATAGTCTGCAGGCATCTCATTAGTTAAAACATATTTAATGTCTACAACTTTGTTTTCTACAGCATCTCCAGTGAAGTGGTTTTTGATTTGATCAGTACATATACTGATTTTTCATTTGGTGCACTGATTACAAATATGTGCACTGAAATGTACTGATTTTTTTTAAATTTTATTTTCTATTCTCAAAAAAGTTGTTAAATTATATGTAGCAAAAAGACATTTTTTAGCAGCAAAAAGTGTATTGAAATTATTTTAAATTTGCAAATTTTGGTTTGACTCGATCGAAAGCGTCCCAAAAATACTTTTTTGAGAAAATATTTTCCGAATCAAATATTTTCTTTAAAAAAAAAAACAGACACCCAGACGGACGAAAAGGTTTAATGAACTCAGAAACAGTTTAAAATCGATCACTGTAATTGAAGGTAATTCTTAAACTTTAAAATTTTAAAAGCGTACTGATTCTAAACAAGAAATAAATGTTCAGCGTATATTTGTAGTTAATATGATTTGTTTTTGAGCGATGCGATCCAAATTTCGCAATGTGCTGTGTGCATTTTGGGAATCACAGTCCGTCGTACAAAAGGGTTTAAAACTGAGTTTACCTAATAAATACCTCAAACATATAGATTCTTTAGTTGGTTCACTGAATATTAAGCCTCTTCCCTTAATGTAACAATGACATTTGCTTTTTAGATTGCCAACTTGCAAGTATTAGACAGAAACCAGATTGTGATTTTCGGTCCCTAACGTCTTGTGCCCAGTTCGCGTCAACAAAACCTATTAATGGTAAACCTGTATCTTTGTAAGTTAGTTTTGTATTTTTTGTTGTTTTTAAATCTTTTAATATTTGCATTGCGCAGTTCCAATGTTATTTTCCATGACTTTGGAAAACTGGGATAGCATATTTACACAGCAAGCAATATTTGCCGCCCTTTTCTGTAACTCGCTAAAGCTTAATCGCTATCGCTAAAAATCCAAAAAAGACTTTGGCAATTTTAGGCTACAAGTGCAATTCTGTAATTTATATTGCTGAATTTGGCATTTTTAAATTAAATTCGCCGCAGTAAAAGCTTTAATTGCTTCCGCTAAAATTTTCTAATTTTGAATTACCTTAATTAAAATAGCGGTTCAATCTCCAAAAAATTTATATTTTTAACGTCAAATATGATAAAATATAATATTTCCTTATTAAATGTCATTTTATTTAAAATATTATTTATTTCAGCAAAAAATATGTAAGAAACAATATAAAAAAATTACAAGGGAGTATATTTCAGTGAATATTTGGAGTAGTACAGAGTTTTTCCATTAGGATGAGGGTTTTTTCGGCTTTAGGCAGTTACAGTAAATAAAATTGCTGACGGGTGTGACCATTATAGTCACATTTTTCGTTATAACTAAGAACTTAAAATCCATAAATAATAAAACACACATAGTTTCCAAGGAGGATAAGACTTTAAACCCGTAATAATAGGTAGACAATTAAAAAATATGTTGTTTGTCTAGAATAAGCAGCGTCGGGGTGTAACTTTCTAATTTTAAAATTTAAGCAATATTACTTTGAAACTATATTCTGTAAAAATATCTAAAGTTACCATTATATGTATATGTCGCCATATTTTTCGCGATTAATGGTTTCATTTATTACTTAGCCGTTTAAATTATATTTTTTTATTAAAATACATAAATATCTAACGGCCGTATGCTAAAAAAGTTAACAAAGTCTTACAAACCGTTGTTAAACAAAATTCCTTAAAGTATATTCTAAACTGATTTTCTGCTGAATGTACCTTTGTTAGCTTTAATTTTTTAAAGAAGGTATTTGTCTACTTTAAACCTATGTATGTTAAAGTGACTTATTTGGTTTTTTGTTGGGTTTTTGTGTCTTGTGAATTAATATTTTTAAGTTTAAAGGTTATAAAAATTATGTTGTGTCTCTGCCAAACATTTTTAAGGCATATTAGAGAGCAAGAATCAAAAATCAAGAAAGTTTTCTTAAAAAAAATTTTTTTTTAAATTTTTATTCAATTTTCTTTTTCTTTTCAAACATAATTTTAGTGATGTTAAAAAATCAAAACAAAGATCGGAATCGGAATGCATGGCCTTGTTGTTATTGCTAATTTATTAGCAATTGTACTAAAAGCAAATATGTATTATGATATGATGATCTAAATGGTTATGTGTACAATCTTATTCCAGAATATAAATTTTTTTTCTCTTACTGCGTATAATCGAAAATTTTTTTGTTTAATCGAATAAAATTTATCTAAATTTCATATATTTTTCACTTATTTTAGAAAGTTCAAAGCATTTCTAAATTATTACCGTATTTCTTGTTTTTGGTACTTTTTATTCACATTTCAACCTCAAACATTTTTATAAAATAAAATATCTGCATTGCTAAGGATATATGCATAGTTAAGAATATACTAAGTAACCGATTTTCTAATTATTGCTCTTTCGATCCCCTTTATATCCGAGCTTTTTTAAAATCCCCTAACAGGGGATCTACACATCGAGAGAAGCTATAATAGTCCAAATTTGATTTCTCCTTACGCGTTTACGTGTAAGTACATATGTATGTGTATGCTTCTCACTTTTTTTAATTATACAAATTAGTTTTTAAAAACAAACAGTTCTTTATAAACGTGGGTGGTACCTGGCTAAAATAATATTCAATTTTATACATCGATAACTATAAATTGACAAAATAATTAATGATGTTGCCAGAATAAAAACTTAAATTTTTATTAATGCACATTTAGTGAAAAGACTATTTGGCATACGATAATAATAGGTAAATAGGTTTGTTGTGTTTATTAAAAAAAATATACTTTAAAGCCGAAGTAAGATTTTTTGCATACTGCCGTAAATCTTATATAAAAGTACTGATTATGGAGATAAGTTATATTTCAAAATTGTTAAAATGTACAAGAAAAAAAAACATTAATTATTAAAAATATGTATATATAAATATATATATATATGTATATATATATATATATGTAAAGAGTTAACTTCCATCTTTTGCTCTTCTCGTACCTAGTGGTGAAGTGCAGTTGAAGAGGTGAAAAGCGTAAGAATGATAAATGTTGAAGAAGGCAAGAGGTAAAATAGACGGACAGTAGAAGTCGTGCGCTCGAGATTTAAAGTTGTGTGTTAATCGAAAGTTGTAAAAGTTGCTTATCTATTATGTGGTTCCAATTAGTTTAACTTAATATTCAAAACTCTGTTTAAAAACAAATTAATAACTACTTAATGTCAACTATAGAATATATTATTTTATTAAACTTCTTTTTTCAATAAATAATTACTTTAACTTTTGATTTACTTATTAAAAGACAAACTGTTTTTTTGTTTTACTTGAAACAACCATAATTTTACATTTGGGGGCTCAACCGTCGCCTGAACAGTGTTTTGCATTAAACACATTCAAGCTACAAGAACACAGGAACACACGAACACAAAAGTTGTTTGCTAAGTTTGTGTCCGACTGGCTGCTACTGAAATATTTACTAGACTACCACTACAAAATAAACATATGAGCAATATGACTTTCAGTGGTGCCACCTTAAGTCTTTTTGTATTGTTTAAGCTATATTATTTGCATCTTACCGTATTGGCAACACTAATCTGTTAACCGTCGCGTATAAAAATAGAAATTAGTTTAATTTCGACCACGACACAAAATTAGCATTGACAGCAACCCGTAGTTGTGTTGCATTGTAGCAATTAAAAAATTATTCTCATAAGCACACGTGTATTCTATTTTTGACAGATTGTGTTCGGTAGCCTGTAGCGAGGAATGTATTTAATGCTTAAATGAAGAACCTTAAAACGAAATATAGTTTTTTTATTGTCTTAAAAAATGTTGTCGAAAATATTTAAATCAAACTTCAGTCGAATTGCTTGATTTATTTCTGTATGTATGTATAATCAAATGGAAAAAACTAACGGTGCACAAAAATCAAAAACAGCAATAAGCATTTACAAAACAAGAGCGCAAACAGCAAATAAAAAAATAAAAATAACAACACAAAAAAGCAAAGTTGACCGAGAACAAGTAGAAGTAGTAAACAATAAAGAACGAAAAAGTAGTGAGTGTTGTGCAGTAGAAAAAGAGATCGATAGTGAAGCTGAAGATAAAAGCTTAGAACAGAAGAGCGATAGCAAAACAAAAGTTGAGAATATCTGCAGTGTAAAGCGAAATAAAGAATTAAAAAACGGTAAAGTTGAAGATAAAAACAAACAGTTTGAAAAAGAAAGTAAAGAAGGTGAAACCAAAAACATTTGCATAAACAAAATTGAATTAACATCTAAGCTAAATAGTGAAAACCTTTTTTCAAATATTAAAAAAGTTAACTCAAGTTGTAAAGAAGTTAAAATGGCAAATGATCCTAATCAAAGTTTAAATGATTTAGTTAAATTGTTGACAGAAAAAATTAAAAGAGAAGAAGAGAACAATAATAAGACTAACATAACGGTGGACAATTTTTCAAAGATTTTAACTGATTTTGATGGTGGAAACATCCCAGTAAGACAGTGGTTTATTAATTTTGAATTAAATGCGACAGCTTATGGTTTGAGTGAACAGCAAAGATATGTTCAGGCGCGAAATAAAATGATTGGTACAGCTAAGTTATTTTTCGAAACAGTCAATGTTAGTGATTATGAAATGCTAAAAAAATAGCTTAATAAACGAATTTGACAAAACGTTAAGCAGCAACGATTTACATAAAATGCTTTCAAGCCGACGTAAAAATGATAGTGAATCTTTTCATGAGTACGTTTTACAAATGCGTAAATTGGCGTCTCTTGGCAATATCGAAGAAATTTCAGTGATTCGTTATATTGTCGACGGGTTAAAAATTAGAAACGATTTCAAATTTCAACTATACAGCTCAACTACGTTTAAAGAGCTTCGTGAGAAATATGACATTTATGAGCGGGTAAATGAAAAAACTGGCCCTAGTCCGAAATATGAAAGACCGAAAAATAGTATAAAAACCCGGTTTTCGCGTGAACATTGTTTTAACTGTGGGTCAAAAGACCATAAAAGAAGTGAATGCCAATCAGAGCCAAAATGCTTTAAATGCAACCGCTACGGACACATTGCAAAGAGTTGTGAAGAACGTAACTTAAATAATGCGGCGGAAAGAAAGGTGAATGTTATTGTGGATAAAAAACGACTTAAAGCGGTCAAACTAAATAATAATGAATTGGATTGTTTAATTGATACGGGCTCAGATGTGTCTATCGTGAAAAATACAATTTATAAACATAAACGAAAAGAGTGCAAATTAAAAGTCAGTCAAGCATTGTTATTTGGACTCGGTAATGTCAAAACTGAACCAATCGGTTATATAAAATGTGACGTTAATGTTAATAGTGTAAAAGCTGAACACGAATTTATAGTTGTAAGCGATTAGTCTATTAAATACGATGCAATTTTGGGTTATGACTTTATTAAAAACTTTAATCTTCACTCAAATAAAGACGGGTATATTTTTGAATATGATAATCTAAGTGTCAATGATCCCCAAAACAACGAACTGAAAGTTAATAATATTAACGCGATTGAACTAGATGTTAACGTGAATTATAAAAAACAAATTGAAAATATTTTAAGTGGAAATAAACCATCACTCATTTGTGAAACAAGTCCAGTTGAGATGAAAATTACTCCAGTTGATCAATTTAAGCCTTTTCATCACTCTCCGAGTCGTTTACCAGCCCACGAAGAAGAAGTTGTGAAGAAGCAAGCTGCTGAGTGGCTACAGACAGGCGTGATACGAAAATCTTGCTCAGAAGTGACTAGCCGAGTTGTCGTTGTTAAAAAGAAGAATGGCGGGTATAGAGTATGTGTTGATTTTCGTCAACTAAATGATATGGTGCTGAAAGATCGTTTTCCTGTACCAATAATTGAGGACGTGTTGCTAAAACTACAGAGAGCAAAAGTATTTACAGTCATGGATCTAGAAAACGGATTTCTACATGTTGCAGTTGAAGAGTCTAGTAAAAAGTTTACGGGCTACTTCAGAAAATTTGTGAAAGATTATGCGCAAATAGCTAAGCCGCTAACTGATTTGCTTAAGAAAGACACGCAGTTTAATATGGGTATGGAACAGCTAAACGCTATTCATCAGTTAAAAACTTTCCTGTCAAATGAACCGGTCTTAAGAATATATGACAGAAATGCAGAGACCGAGCTGCACACTGATGCGTCAAAAGAAGGTTTTGGGGCAGCATTGCTTCAGAAATTCGACAACAAGTTCCACCCAGTATTGTTTTGGAGCAAGAAGAGCTCACCACAAGAAAGTCGTCTGCACAGTTATATCCTCGAGGTAAAGGCAGCTTACCTTTCATTTAAGAAATTACGGCACTATCTGTTAGGTATTGATTTCAAACTTGTTACTGATTGTGCGGCGTTTAAACAGACGGTTTCAAAAAGAGATGTACCTAGGGACGTAGCGCAATGGATACTATTTTTACAAGATTTTAATTATACAGTAGAACACCGCTCTGCAAATCGAATGCGTCATGTTGATTCACTGAGCAGATATCCTATCGATGTTATGACAATCGCATCGGATATTACACCGAGACTGAAAAAATTGCAATCGGAAGATGAGTGTATTAAGGCGATAGCAACATGCTTGCAACAGGGACCATATGAGAATTTTAAGATAAAAGGCGGTCTTGCATATACATAAATGTGTAAGTGGTCATGATCTCTTAGTGGTGCCAAAAGTAATGGAGTCAAATATTATCAGGGATGCGCACGAGAATGGACATTTTTCGGTACAAAAACCGTCCACACAATACAGCAGCAGTTTTACATCGCTCATTTGGAGAAAAAGGTAATGCAAATAAAAACAATAAAAAGGTGGGGAAAAAAGGTGTTCTCCATTGCATCGATAAAGGCGACACACCGCTAGAAACTTTACATGTTGATCATTTTGGCCCGATGGATGCCACGTGTAAACAATATAAACATATCTTGGCAATGGTTGATGGGTTTTCGAAGTTTGTGTGGCTATTTCCTACAAAGTCAACTGGTGCAGAATAACTTGTGAAAAATCTTAATATTTGGTCGCAAACATTTGGAAATCCCGCGAGAAATTTAAGTGATAAAGGCCCGACTTTTATATCGCAGCTGTTTTGTGAGTGGTGCAAGAACAATGCTGTCGAGCATATACTAACTACTACGGGGGTGCCTCGCGGAAATGGACAAATTGAGCGCGTAAACCGCTCTATCTTGTCTGTTATATCCAAGTTGTCAACGCAGGACACAGCAAAGTGGTATAAGTTTGTAGGGCAGGTCCAGAAAGCTTTAAATTCTTCCCCACACAGCTCCACTAAAACTATGCCTTTTGAGGTCATGTTCGGTGTTAAAATGAAAACTGATGTATGCAGTAGAGTGACCGATATGCTTCAAGATGAGTTTATTGAAAGCTACAATAGAGAACGGCAACAGCTGAGATATGCAGTCAGGCAAAAAATCAGTGAGGCGCAAAGGAGCTACAAAGAGAGTTATGATAAACATCATAAGCAGTCATCACGTTATCCGGTGGGCGATCTAGTGGCCATAAGAACTCAATTTGTGGCAGGCAAGAAGCTAACTAGTCAAAATTTGGGTCCATACAAGGAAGTTAAAGTCAAACGAAGTGATCGCTACGATGTCGAGAAGGCTGCTGAGTTCGATGGTCCTCGTTATACGTCTACCAGCGCAGATAATATAAAGCATTGGAAATCTTGTTATGTCGATGAGGAGTTGTCATCTGAGGCAGCTGATATTCAGGATGGCCGAACGTAGAGTGAACTTCCATCTTTTGCTCTTCTCGTACCTAGTGGTGAAGTGCAGTTGAAGAGGTGAAAAGCGTAAGAATGATAAATGTTGAAGGAGGCAAGAGGTAAAATAGACGGACAGTAGAAGTCGTGCGCTCAAGATTTAAAGTTGTGTGTTAATCGAAAATTGTAAAAGTTGCTTATCTATTCTGTGGTTCCAATTAGTTTAACTTAATATTCAAAACTCTGTTTAAAACCAAATTAATAACTACTTAATAAATAAATAATTACTTTAACTTTTGATTTACTTATTAAAAGACAAACTGTTTTTTGTTTTACTTGAAACAACCATAATTTTACATACATATATATATATAATGGATATTTAACATAAAATCTGCAGGCTGAATTGTCGGCGATATGCAAGGCGGCTAACTGTCTACGGTATTACAAGATATTCGGCAGGAATATCGGGATCATCACTGACAGCCGTGCTGCCATCAGGTCCATTACTGATGTATATTCTACATCACAACTAGTCCGTGAATGCCGGGTATCCTTGAACGGGATGGCGACTAGTTCTGACATCACCTTGGCGTGGTTGAGGGGACACGGGAACAATGAGTGTAACTGTGCTGCTGATGCACTTGCCAGATATGGTGCCGGATTGGAGTGATCGGGCCATTGTCCACTTTTGTGGCATCCCCCTCTCCTCTTGTAAATTCCACGTGGATGAATATTCTCGGAGAATTACAGGAGCTAGATGGTCCGACGAACCCAGGTGTGGGCTACTCGGATAACCTGGCCGAGGATAGATCCAGGCCGTTCGAGGTCTCTCCTTGATCTGGATAGGAGGAGGATAAGGGACACCGTGGCCGCAATCACCGGCCACTGCCGATTTGGCACTCATGCCGAAATATTGGGATTGTCTTGGAACGACTTCGGTAGAAGTTGACAGCGACGAAGAGGAGACTGAGAGCGTACATCACCTTTTGTGCTTTTGTCCGGTGCTGGAGGACATTCGGATCAGGCACTTTGGTATCGGTAGACTGAATGGCCTGTCGGACGTGGCCACCATTGGCCTAACCAACCTGGCGTCCTTTTTTAGGGATAGCGGTTGGTTCGAGGACAGCGGCAAATATGGGGCGACTACCGCTGACCACACACGATAACTTTCTATCTCTCTATCTTTATTTCTATCTGATTTAATTAATTTTTTTTTCTTCCCCAGGGACCAAGGTAACGGACCCAAGTGGGCTGCACAACTATCATTTCATCACTTCCGCAGCCGCCTGTTCTACCTAACCTAACATAAAATCTACTTTTAAAAACTTAAATATACATAAAAACTAATTTGTATAATTAAAAAAAGTGAGAAGCATACACATACATACATATGTACATACACGTAAACGCGTAAGGAGAGAAGAGACTTCAAATTTGGATATATATATAAATATATATATATATTAATTTATATATACATAATTGAAAAAATACTTTAAATTAAAAAAAAAATTAGGTTTTTACAAACGCTCTTTGTGATACTCATAAATCAATTTCTTAAATTCCGTTGCACTGCTAGTTGCTTGTATTCTATGGGAAAGATTATTCCAAACACTTATAAATAATGGTGGCTTAAAACTCGTAGCATGAGGTATTTGTACTAGATAATTTCTAACCGCTAAAAACTCCGAAAGACATCGATGATTGGAATATTATATTAAATAAACACATTGAAAAAGCCACTGAGCATGCTTCTTTTACCTACCGCCCGACAAGGTACAATATATTTTTTTTTTGCCCGATGTGGAACAGCTTTTATCTAAAAAAAAGAAGTGCTCGAAGGGAATGGCAAAGAAATATATCACCTTAACTTAAAACAAAGCTGAAATAATATAAATACAAATTGAAAAACTTGCTGGAGGTATACAGAAACGCAACTCTAAGGAACACTTGGAAGGTCTAGATTCGACCCCTTAGACGAATTATTAGCTAAATGTCTTCGAAGACCTGTTATCGCAAAGCCACCACTACGTTATCTGAGAGGATCCTGGGCAAGAAATGACGAAGAAAATGTGATTTGCTCGCAAGTTATTGAGGGATTTGTTTACTCCTATTACATCCCAGCAAAAAATAATCAAGATTTTGTAAGCAGCATATACTTTTTCTAGTATACAAACGCGCTTTGCTGCAAGCACTTATATAAATTATAAATGCAATAGTATATAGCGGTAGATGTAAAATTTTTTACTCTTTTACGCATTCCCTTACTGCAGTGCATACTAGAAAGCACTACTGTAAGGCAGTGAGCAAACAAATATTATTTTTTTTGGCACGAACAAATTAACGAAAAAAAAATTTATTTGGATAATGCAAAAAGAGAAAAACAATTTAGTTGAAATTTTTTTGTATTTGAAGACGGACGTGCGCGTATGCGAGCTTATGAGCTAATTTCCAGTGAACTTAAAACAATTAAATTAATTTAACTACATAATAATTATTTTCACATAAACGTTGTATTTTGGAAAAGGTATGTATAAAAATTAATTATTTATTAATATCATTAGTTATTTTGTTGAAAGCCATTAACTATGTATAGTAAAAAAGGTTTTTGTTTATTTTTGCTCTCTTTCAATATTTTTGGTGTGTATTTTCCCGTTATCTTGCGGGGTTTTTTTTTTTGAGTCAAATTTTTTATAAGCAGTGGTGGGTTAAAAACTAAATTTAAAAGTTTTTTTTGATTTTTTACGGGATGGCGTTAGTTATCTTACCAAGAAATATATATTTTGTAATGTAAACAAATAAAATTGTTTATATAAAATGGTACTACAAATATACAAAATAATTTTATATAGTTTTGAAGAATTGTATTGATAAACCCTTCTTTTTTCCTAAAAGTAATTTGATTCAACTACTCAGTATTTAACTCAATTACTGGACTTTACTGAAAAAGAAAACGATTGAACCTTTACTACACTAAAAATTTTAGATATCAAAAACCTTAATTTTTCTACACAAAAACATAAACCAATACTTTTAAATCAAGCTTAAAACTTATTTTAGCAGTAGGTATTTAACACAATGCCTCGATCGAAAACAACCAAAACTTCAGGCAAATAGATTATTTTCATTAACTAGTTTTAAAATTACAAGTGTAAATGCACTATAAGTGATAAGGGTATATATCAGTTTGTCATTCCATTTTTAAAGTCTTGAATATCCATTTGCGACCCCATAAAGTATGTGTTTTCCTAAACGCAGTATGCTAGGCCTTAGGAAATTTCAAATTCTTTCTGACAGCAAAGCTAAAGGTTTTGATAATATCTTTTGCTCCCAAATGAGTGTTTAAAGCCATGTTAATGCTTTGGAAACACAGAAAATTGTTAAAACTGTAACTTGTGTGAAATGGAAGAAGTTGAAATTTCGTGATGCAAAGCATACTGCGTTAGGAAAACAGCCTATATATATTCTGGATCCTTATAGATAGGAAAGTCGCTACAGCCAAGTCCATCTGTAACTCTGCCCGTCTGTTAAAATCAAGTTTCCGAAGTCAATTTAAGGACTACGGACCAGGTATTGGTGCCAAACTATCAGAAATATTCCCGAGACGATCGCTATTTAACCAAAATTGATTCACCACGGACCTAGATATAGCAAAATACTGCGATTGCTTCAGTATTTTTAGAACAAAATTACAAACTCCATACAAAATTGTAAAAAATTAAAACTGGCAATGCTGTTAAACATATATATGTATATGGATGGGCATAAAAAAATACCCAAAAAGTTTCTTGTATGCTTGGACGTAGGAATGTATTGTCATATGGATGTATGTAGGTACATATGCATGTATGTATGTATGTATGTATGTACATGCATATGTGTTGTACTTTTATGGTTTAATAAAATACAGTTTTGTCAATTTACAAATAATCGTGCTTTCATTATTTAACTTGACATCTACTTGGGCTGGCTCTCTACAATATAATGTTCAAATGATCAAAGATAATTACATATATGTACATAAATTAAAATTGGTGAAGCACTCAACGTTGTATTTCACAGTGATGCCACATAGTTACGTTGGTGTGCATGCCAGGGTGACCCCCTAACATCTCCCTCCCTCAGACATTTGCAGTGACTTAAAAAATTGTATTACAGGCTGTCTTCGGCTCGTTATCCGTTGGGGAGTACAGCGTGTGAAAGCTGTGGACATCTGAAAACTTTCCTCCTGAATGGATGGCGGTATTCCAAACTCCTCGAGCAGTATGTCTAAGGGAAGTTTTAACGTTTCCAATGAACTTGTATTGGTATCACTGTATCGGGATCGAAGTTGGTTTGCATGTGCTCTTATTATAATTTTTCTTCCTCCTAAGTCCATCAGGGTGTTGTAAATTACATTACCAACTTTTTCGATTGTTTCCCCAGGCACCCAGTTTTGCTTATTCCTTTTGAAGTTTAACACGTGAACCTGGTCGCCATGTTGAAAACTTCTTTTGCGAGTACCATGCTTCTTGTTGTATTGTATTTCCATTTCCAGCTTAGTTGTGCGTTCACAAACTTGCGGCTTTGTTATGATGTCAAACACTGTTCTCATTTTCTGACCTATAAACGATTCTGCTGGACTCTTGCAATTTGGAGAGTTTGGATTGGGCGTCGATCTATATACTTCCAGGAAGGTCTGGAAAGCTGCCGTGGGCGTCTCTTCCCCTTCGGATTTTTTTAGAGCGCGTTTAAGTGTGTCAATAAACCATTCGGCTTGCCCGTTAGAGCTCTGGTGAAAACGTACTGTTCTAGTGTGTTGTATGGCCCTTTTATTGCACCAATTCTTGAACTGTGCAGAGCAGAACTGGGTTCCGTTGTCTGAAACTATTTGTTCCAGGTTTCCAAATTGTGCACTACTCACTTAGCAACTTTATTGTCGCCGAGGATGTTATCGTTTGTGTTTCGTTAACAGCGGGATATTTAGAAGACGAATCAATGACAACTAAATAGTATTTACTCTTAACAGAGCCAGCGTAGTCGGTATGAATCCTCTCAAGCGGGCGAGACGTTATTGGCCAGGAACAAAGGTTGGTCTTTACTGGTCTTTTCGCCGCCAGTTGACAGTTTTCGCATTTCCTGATGTAATCCTCAATTCGCCTATCGATACAATGCCCGACGTAACTTCTCGCAATTGCCTTACATCTTTCCTCTGATAGATGTCCCCTAAGAAGTTGTGTCAGAATCTTTGATTGAGACGGTTTTGGTATGACAATTCGATTGTTAAACATCACACATCCATCGGCTGTAGATAACGACTCTTTTCGGTTACAGTAGGGTAAAAGGGATGAATCTATATTCTTGCTGGTTTCTGGCCAACCGGTGCACATAGGGGTATTTTGCCATTCTAGCCGGACATTACTTTTTATTTTTTACAATAAAGCTTCTTAAAAATTACTGAGTGCTCTTAGACTGATGAAACTTGGCAGAAACATGTATTGTAGTCATAGGCATATAAGGATTAAAAAAAAAATAAAATAAAAATAATAAAAATCGAACCAAGGGGGAAAAGTTCCCCTTAGAAGAACTTATACTACCTCTGAAAAATTAAATTTTTTTTTAGGTTTTTAATTTTATTTTTATGCAAATGCAACTTTAAACGTAAGCGAAAGCTAAACAAATCTACACTTGGACAGTGTCGTCCTCTCCCCTTTCGTGGGTGGTGCCATTAAGTAAAATGTGCAAAAATAATGTATAAAATAACAATAATGGATAGGGGCAGAAATGCCCCAAAACCCCACCCCCCGAAACGGCCCTGTAAAAAATTTTTTTTTATATATTTTGCTAATTTTCACAAAAAATGTATTTTTAAGCTTGCTTGTCTCTTTTTTGTAATTAAATGTATTAAATTTATCTGAAAATAAGTAATTTATATATAAAAATAACTTATTTACAGAAGTAACAATTATTTTAAAGTTCACACAATTTCCTTTCTAAAAATCGCAATTTCTCCTCAACAGATTTATCTTTACATCCATGTACTATTTGTAATAACTCTAATCTTTTATAAACTTTTTCCACTTTACGCTCCTGAAAACAATTTTGTGCAATAACCACAATATATATACACTAACAAAATAAGTTCTTGAATCACAGATTTTATGCTCTTCAAAAAATAATTTTTTTAAACAATTTTTGAAGGTTTTGAAGGCAGGTGCATTTATTTTTTTTGCATAAAATAGCGTTATTAGGAAAGTTGTCGCACAGGTTTAAGGGCGGGTAAAAATTACTGCATCGCACATTCCTTTTTATACATGCAATGTCAGTGTAAAACCCAATTTAACCTGTTAAAAATTAATTTCAATTTACCTGCAATAATTTAAATAAAAAACATTAAAAAACAATTAATTATCAAAACGTTTTACGACCCACAAAAAAGTTTCTTACTCATATTTAAACACACAAGATGAGAAAAAACAGAAAAAAGTGAAATTTTCAAAAATTCGCCACAAAAAAAAATGGCGCAAAAACGCGCAACGTCTTCTTTTTTCGTCTAAAAGTAGAGATTTCAGGTTTTATTGTGATGAAAAAGATTTTTAGGATAATGAGTGCCACCACTTTCAAAAACCTTTTGATTTTATTTTTTTAAATCAAAAAACGAACAAAAAAACCCATTTTTTTAGTTTCGAAGGAATTTTTTAAAATAAAACTTAAAATAAAAAAAAAATTAAATAAGGTAGCTGCTTATATAATCTTTCGCAGAGAAAAAAAATCAATGTAAAATCTTGTTTTGTTTAGCTACAAAAAAATATACTGTAAACCTCTCAAAACCATCAAGAGTTTATAAATTGCGGGCAAATTTACTTAACTTTCCTGACTTTGACAGTGCCTCAAAACGACAAATTGCAAGCAAAAGATTTGAAAATTCACTATCCGATGCAGAATTTTGTTACCTGTCGAGCTGCGCACTTAAATTTTTACATTTCTTAAATTTCCATTTTGGCTTAATGTCCGGCTAGATTGGCAAAATACCCCTATGTGCGGTGTTCAGGATTTAACGATGTCCTTTAAATTTTTGCTATTCTTGGTAGCTATGACTCTCATGTCGAAAGATATTGGCAAATTTGACACTACGTCATCTAGGTCTTTGCGATATCCTCTTCTGGGAATATAGAAGCTACAATATATGCGTCGGATGGTTCTCATGATCACTGATGAGTCTTGACAGGACATCCGCATGTCCAAAGTCCTCGGTGCGAGTGTACTTGATTTCGAAGTCGTTAGTCAATAATATCAAAGCCCACCGCTGTAACCGGTTGGCGGTGTAAACTGCAATACCCTTTTTCGAGCCAAAAATTGCAAGCAACGGTTTTTGATCGGTATGTAACGTAAATTTCCTACCAAACAGTATTCTGTGAAAGCTTAATAAGTCAACGAAAGGTTTCCTGAGGTTCCGCATGTTTTTGACAAATTTACCATAACGATTTATTGAATCCAAAAGTGATCGTACTTAAGAAACATTTTGGGGGGTTTTTAGGTTTTTAATTGCGTCGATTTTTGTTGGGTCAGGTCTAATGCCATCGCTGTCTATAATCTGACCGAGGTACCTGATTTCTGTTTTAAAAAACTGACATTTATCGAATTTCAGGCGGAACCCAAAGTCGTTAATTTTCTATAAAAGCAAATTTAGATTAGATTTATGTTCAGCAACTGACTTACTTGCAAGCATAATGTCTATGTATGCTTTTGCCCCATCTATGCCTGAACATAGCTGATCCATTATCCTTTGAAATGCCCCTGGAGCTGATTTTATGCCAGGTGTCAAGCGATTAAACCTATACAGCCCTTTTTGTGTGTTTATTGTGAGCAGATGTTTACTTGCCTCATCAACCTCAACTTGTAGGTAAGCATCTGACAGGTCCAAGTGGCTAAAGATGATACAATTGTGGCAGTCAGCGAATATTTCCTCTGGTGTAGGTGTAGGGTATTGGTTTGGTTCTATTATTGAATTGAGCCCAGTGGAGTAATCTGCGCAAATACAACTATTGGTGCAGCGTACTTTAATGAGTCGACAGGAGAGATTATCCCTGCGTTTTCCAGTCTCTGTAGCTCTGATTCAATTTCAAGCCGAGCTGCATAAGGAACGGGCCCTTTTGGAACAAAAATTTCACTTGCGTTAGGTAGCAACTGTATACGCACTTTTGTTTTAGTAAACAGTCCCAGGCTGCTGTTGTCGAATACTGTTCGATAATTATTTTTCAGGGTCGCAATGTACTCTTCAAAACGAATCTGGCGACACCAAGTAGATATAGGCTGATCCCAAAGATTAAAACATTGGATTCAATCTATGCCCATTATATTCAGTTGTTCTATATCTGAGATATAGCAATTCAGTGACTTTGTAACATTATGAATGGTAAAGTCGCATTTAAACATTAACTGCAAATTAATCTTGTTCATATTGGCATCACTTGCGCAGTCGTTTGTAACATAGGCAGCGGGTTTGCCGAGAAATTCCCATGTTTTTACTGATATAATTGAAATATCCGATGCAGTGTCTTTTTGCAGTTGGACTGTTTTACCGTTGATCGCTACAATGACATACTTACGAAGTTGTTGAAATTCTAGTTGCTTTGTTGCAAAGACGACTTTTGTCCGAAATTTTGGTTTCTTGTTGAACTTTTTTTTTACATCCTGGTGTGGTTTTGTTGACACTCTAGGTTTGGAACTTGTGCAATAGTTGTCTTTGTGCCCGATTTAATGACATTTAGTGCATTTGTGTTTAACATATGGGCAGAATTTTACATTATGTAAGTCCCCGCAGAGCCAGCATGGTGTTTTTGGAACTTTTTGGCTCCTGTTATTGTTTTCGGTCTTATTACCAGCACATATTAATTTGGGTTGGTGTTCAATCATTGTATCTAGTATACGCTGTGTCTCATCTACCAACTTGTCGAAGTTCGTAGTGTTTGAAAAATCATCTAGCATTTTCGAATATCCGCGTCTTTGCCCGATTTGAGCCCCAATACATAAATTAGGCATTTGAACTGATCAATGCCCAAATCTGCCATCTTGAATAATTCGCATTGGAGATTTACTTTGCTAGCGTATTCTCTAAAATCCTCGCTTTCGGTTTTTGTCAGTTGCAGGCACTTGTGGCGCTGTGAAACTTGTGTCTCTGCTTTGCCAAAAAAATTGTTCAATTTGTCGATAGTGTCTTAGACCCATATCCGCTGGTTTCGTTGGCAATACATTGTTTGAAAACCTTTCGTGCAGCTGGTTAGACATCTTCCGCCAAAGTAGAGCAACTTTGTCATGGTCTTCAAGAAAGGTTGCCTCCTTCTCAAAAACATGTGCATATCTGTTGTACCAGGCTTGAAAAATAAGACCACTTTCTGGTTCAAAAACGAAGTCTGCTATTGAGTGAGACAATGACTCCATTAATGTAGCTTTTGAAGTGATCGACGTCTGAGGATTGCTTGATGAAGCAGCTTCCTGAGCCTGTAGCATAATTATATATAATATACATAATTACATATACATAAATTAAAATTGGTGAAGCACTCAACGTTGTATTTCACAGTGATGCCACATAGTTACGTTAGTGTGCATGCCAGGGTGACCCCCTAACAATATACAAACATATAAAATGCATTTTTATTATATTTTCAGTATGAAAAAACTCGGCTGGATCAGATGGCTGGGCATACAAAAAGACCAATGTGAAGGGTATATAAGATTCGGTACAGCCGAATATAGCGCTCTTACTTGTTTTTTGCTGGGTAAGTTTTGATAGACTAAGCCTTAAAAAAATTAGTACATAATAGCGAAATAAAACAAACCGAATAGTATTTTTAAACTGTTTATGTGATAATTTACATAACTGGCTTTAAAGTAAATTTTTTCCCAGTAATTTAAAATTCTGGATTTGTTTGACCAATTAAAACAACAGATTCTTAATAAATTTTAATTGCTTGAATTTTAAATTAGAAATTTATTTCACACATTAAAAATGAAATTTAATGTGCCCATGATAAACTACGTCAAATCCCGATAATTCGTACCCCGATAAATCGTAATTCCCGATAATTCGTAATAAACCTTCGGTCCCTTGAAAAAATCTTGTTAATTCGTAAAATTTCCATACATTTTGGTCCCCTCGGTAATTCGTAATTTTTTTTCAAATAAAATCTTCTTTACCTCTTATAAATCGTAATTGTTTGCTAACTACCACTTATAATTCGTAATAAAAACAACAAAAACATGGAAAGAATGATATTTTGTTTACCGCTATTTTTTTACGTGGCTTTTGCTTGTGTGTGTGTGTTTATTTTCTTAAGTTAAGTTTGTTACAAAAATACTTCTATTTTACGCTAAGTAAATGAATTTGCTACTTGATTTTATTTATTTATATTATTTATTTTGTATTAATTATTTTTAGCAATTGTTTTTTATGTTTATTTTTATCGTTTTAGTAAATAAATTGAAAAAACCCCGTTAATTCGTATTTATTTTACTTTAACCCCGTTAAATCGAAACCCCACTAAATCGAAAACCCCTATAATTCGTAAGAAATGACCGGTCCCTTGCGATTGCGAATTATCGGGATTTGACGTATATAAACTAACAAGCATTCCCGCTTTGTTTTAATAACATCTCAAAAAATCTGCTAATGCTTGGTTTTGTGTGGTATTTTTCTTTTTATATATGTAACTCAGAAGCCCTTGCGAGCACCAACATGGTAAAGCAAAAAACATGTTAAATACAGGGTGTCTGGTGGATTTGTGAGTCACAATGTCGCGCGTGCGCTGTACGGACATTTTTTAGGAGTAATGATTCTTACGTATTAAAAAAAATATATTTAGTTAGAGCTATAAAAGATTCCAAGCAGTTCCAACGACTTTTCCTTATAAGTTAAAAAACAACTACTAATAAGTGTTCCCCCATTTAATAAATAGAGCATATTTTTCTTAGGTAGTACACCCAATTTTGAAAATTACATGCGTATGACATTTTTTCAACTCGCAAAATTTTTCATTCTGTACAATCACGTCACAAAATGCATGTGTGCACCACTGATGTATACTAGAGGCCAGCTTAAGACGTCACTAAATTAAGCATCATCTTAGTTTCCCAATTCATTTCATATACCTTACGTATGTACACACAACTGTTAGTGTCATCACTTTTATTTACCTAACACACAGTAAACACAATTTTGCGAATAATTCAGCGTATGCGGACTCTAATATAATTTAGGTACGATTGTGCCACTGCAAATGTGTGAATCTAATCTAAAAGCAATAATGACAAAATATTTTGGAAAAACATGTCGCCATCATCGACCAAGCGTTGTCGGCCAATCTCATTCAAGATAAAAAAGGAAAACGTCCAAAATGGAAAGAGTATAATGAAATTCAAAACCAGATAATGCGATTGGAGCTCACGTCAATAGTACTGGGCGGTAAAGAAATAAAATTTAAACAAATCCCTATATGAGCAATGCTGGATAGAAAGACTGCCAACATTTTGAGTGATACTGCAAGTTCACAATCGTGTAATGTGAGTAAAGCTACTCCCAAAATTTTAAACGATTAAGAAAAATTAAGGAATAGAGTCTGTAGTGATGACACCTTTAAGTATGGGATTTCGGTGCTACACGCACATATTAGATGTTATTAATATTTTTCACATATGGCATTCAAATTGAAACTACAGAAATGGCAAGCAAGAAGTTCCAGTGCAAAGCAAGAAGTAAAAGAAAAAAAGGGTAAAATAGCAACTAAGTTTTATAAACAACTGGACCTTGTTGTGTACCAACCAAAACAAGGTGGCAAAATCACTGACGGAAATACTGCACGAGCATTTTTTTACGAATCCTTCGCTCGTTTCAGAAATAACTGAAATTGATAATGACTTAATAAAAAGATTTGCAAATATACTGTCAATAATTTCTTGTGAGCATTACATCAAGGAAGAAGTATTTAGGAATTATTGCTTTAAAACAGCAGAAATGGTACAATATGAGTGCCATTGTTTATACAACTGTAATTCATGGAGCTGATATTATAAAATCTTCACCTTTACCAGCCAGTTGGCCAACTGTCAGAAGATGTAATTGAAGCAAGTCATAAAGAGAATAAGCATTTAAGACAATATTACTGCAAAAAACTTCAAGAGCCAATACCAACAGTGACATATTTAACCGGATGCTGTTTTTTTTCGGACCCTGTTGTACCAATAACCGAAAAAAATTAAAAAAAGTTAAGCAAAATTTCATAAAACTTTTTCTGGTGCAACGAAGATGATGACGTCCAAGACTGAAAATTAGCTTTTGGCTTTTTGAATAATATTATAATCGTTATTCAAAAAGCCAAAAGCTAATTTTAAAACTAATATAACAAATATAATAATTAACTGAAATAACCTCCTGATGATACCACACAACGAAGTGGCGAAATATTGAAACAATTTTACAAAAAAATTTATATAAAAATAGACCTAAAGCTTAAAAAAATAGACTTATTTATTATATTTAAAAATTATAAAAAAATACCAAGGTGCCATCCTCATCGCGCTTATATTTATCAAGTTGTGCCACCAGCTGCTAAAGACGGTCAAGCGTCATTTTTCATCACAAGCTCCAAGGGTCCAGGTAGGAATGGACCATTATATAACAGTTCTTAGGAGAGGCAGAAGCCCCAAATCGGCGGAAGTCCAACCCAGCAAAAATTTTGAAAGATGAAGAAAAGCCAACCTCATCGCAAAACAGTTTTGCCATTCTGGAGGAGGAAAACGATGCCCCGTTACCCGAGAGGAAGACTTTTAAGCCTCCCCCAATTTATTTGAGGGAGAAAAACACTAATGATCTTACTAAGCTCTTAGTTGGATTGATCGGTGAAAGCAACTTTTTTGTGTCGAACATAAAAAGTGGTAACATATATGAAACTAAAATTGAAGTTCATCAAAACGCTTATCCCGTACATCAGTTTCGGAATTTAAAAAACAAAAAAAAAATTTTACACCTACCAACTAAAAAACGCAAAAGGCCTCCAGGTTGTTATTAGGAGTATTGATTCAAATGTGTACCCGAAAGAAATTAAGGTCAGTTTGTGCAGCAAAGGCTTCAAAGCCAAATCTGTGTCAAACATTAGAAGCAGAGAAGATATCCCCAAAAATTATTCCGAGTGGAGCTTGAGCCTGGTGATGTAAAATTAAACAAAAATGAAACTCACCCTATCTATGACCTAAAATATATTTTGCATCGTAAAATTGTAGCTGAAGCGCCACATAAGCGATCTGGTCACGTGCAGTGCTTAAATTGCCAAGAATATGGTCACACCAAGGCTAACTGCAAATTGCCTTATGTTTGTGTGGTATGTGTGGAGACCTGCATGCTACGATAAAGCGCGACAAACCAAAAGATGATCCTTGTGTGACGAAATGCAGCAATTGCAGTAAAAATCATACTGCCAACTATAGAGGCTGTCCTGTTTTTTATTTAGTTAGGCACTCATCAAAGCCAAAAGTAGTTCCTGCCCCTCCCAAGCAGTTAAATATAAGCACTACTTCTATGCCCCCACTAGCACAGCGAACTACGAGTCGAATTTCTTATGCAAACGCATTAAAGTCTAACCAGCCAAACACAAGTAAGCCTAACCCGCCAACAACAACAAGAGGTGTCAACAAATTAACCTACGGGCCCCAATTTTAGTCGCCTTGAAGCCGTAATAGACAATATGGTAAAACTATTTACGCAGATCATGGCGCAAATGGTTGGTATGATGCAAGAAATGCAAAATATGCAATCTGCCCTTCTGCAGGCCATGCTTAAAAGGCGATGAACTGCCTCAGGGTTATATACAAGCAACAAACATCTGCATTGAAGAATTTTTCCATTGCCTTGTTATTTCGTCGGTTTAATCTCCACCCAGATTCTCCATAACTAAGGATCAGTACTACAGTTTTAACAAATCTTGAGGTCACCGTTTCATAGCTTCTGAAGACATATATGTATATCATATATCTAACTTGGTAAAATATATTATTTATAAAATACACAAAAAGTAAATTATCCAATTTGTCGTGCTTTGTTCTCACACTAAAAAAGTTTGTATATATATTGAACCTTCTACATTTCCTTTAATTTATAACTAATGCTATGAACACATAGACCGCAGCAGGCAACACAGCTACACAACTACAAATGCAGTTGGCAGCAATCATAGCCGTCTGGATAGCGACCTAATTATAATGAGAAAGGCAGCTACATGTAAACAGCTGTTATTAAGTTTGACGTTTAAATAAAAATTTGAAATATTTGAAAATTTGAATAATTTGTATTGCCTAAACAATGACTGAAGAAAATATACTAAGTTTTGTAACAACCATTGCTAAAATAGCCCACACTGCAGCTTTAGTATATGAAGTCCATAAAAAGTTTTATAAAAAGAGTAACAGAAGATGGTGGGTTCGTCCGGTAAATTTAACTCGCGAGGAAGAAGGATTTTATCAAACGTGTGTTCAACAGCTGAAAGAAAGGGATAAGGAACATTTCTTTAAGGCAACTCGGATGAGCATTAGATATTTTAATTTATTGTTAACACTGTTAAAACCAAAACTGGAGCGATTTTCTAACAGAAACGCCATAGATCCTGAGACGCGCTTGGCTGTGACAATAATGTAAGAAAATTTAATAGTCATCAGTCTTTTACTCTAAATAATCGAATATTTTTAGTTACCTAGCACAAGGATGTAATATCCAAATTCTTGCTTGGGCTTACAAGCTAGGAATTTCAACGGTTCGCAAAATAGTTTACGAAACATGTGATGCGATTTGGGAGGAACTGCACGCTGTATATTTGTCTCATCCAAGTGAGAGGGAGTTTCAAACCATAGCAGACAAGTTTTATGTCAAAACTGGAATGCCAAATTGCCTAGGAGCTATTGATGGGAAGCATATACGCATAGTTTGCCCAAACAAAAGCAGGTCTTTGTATTATAATTACAAAAAAACGTTTAGCATTATATTAATGGCAGCATGTGACGCTAACTACGTTTTTACATATGTAAATGTCGGTGCATTAGGTAGCCAGAGTGATGGTGGCGTCCTTGCTCAAAGTGACTTTGGTAGAAAATTATTGCATGGCACCTTAGAAATTCCTCAATATGTAAACTTACCCGGAACTTCCACAAACTTCCCCTTTTATTTTGTTGGTGACAACGCTTTTCCGCTAAAAAACAATTTAATGCGACCATTCCCCGGGCATAATTTGCCACAAGATAAAGACACATTTAACAAAATGTTGTCTAAAGCACGGGTGCACATTGAAAATGCGTTTGGCATTTTAGCCAACAGATGGAGGGTATTACATACAACAATACATATGTGGCCAAAAAATGCAGATAAAATTGTTTTAGCCAAGGTTCAGAAAATACACACATCAAACATTCAGCGTACTGTTCAAAAGCAACTAACACATTTTTTATTTTCATAACATTTATGTGTGTTTCGTTTTAATATTTAATTTTGTACACGATCATAAGAAGTTCGCGTACTGTTCGATTGAAACACACTTTAAACACACAGGTTCGAGTGTACAAATTTTTTAAGTTCGTGTATGTATGCGACAACAGAGTACATGTACGATAGACAGATTTCAGTGTACCTATACATTATGTTCATGTACGTGTACCATAAGAAAAGTACATGTACGATATTGTTATTCTCGTGTGTTTGAATTTTAAGTAAATGTTTGTGTATGCAAAAAGTACATGTACGCTAATAATACGAACATTTATGTACGAACATTTGGAAATATTTACTATACGCAAATAAAAATTGAAACAAAATTGAACGTTTGTTCGGTTTATTAAACGTATGTTTTTTTTCTGGGTATGTTATTTTGTTTGTTTTTGTGTTATTATACCCTTAACAAAAGTAATAAGGAGTCAATTTATGCACTACGGACTAGCGAATGAGATTAAGTACTCTAAAAGAAGATAACTCGAATATTTACTTCTTTTTTGTGGTTATAAAGTATAACCTGTAGGAGATCTAAGTAGTACCTAACTTATATTTTAATAGTAAAAAAAGCACCAGTACTAGTTCTCAACTGTAAACTGCAAAAATGTTCGTACATAAATGTTCATATTATTAGCGTACATGTACTTTTTGCATACACAAACATTTACTTAAAATTCAAACACACGAGAATAACAATATCGTACATGTACTTTTCTTATGGTACACGTACATGAACATAATGTATAGGTACACTGGAATCTGTCTATCGTACATGTACTCTGTTGTGGCATACATACACGAACTTAGAATATTGGTACACTCGAACATGACTGACTGTGTTTAACACCAACACAAATTTGGAGACGCACATAAATGTTATGATAATAAAAACATATGTTGGTTGTACTGAGCTGTGTTCTTTCACATTTATGTACGAGATTTTTAAACAATGTGTGTACTTTTCTGAACTCTGGTTTTAGCTACTGTGGTGCTTCACAACTTTTTAATGTTGCAAAATGACAGGAACTACTTTACTATTGAACTTGTCGACCATTCGATAGGCAACCGAGAAATTCAAGGTCAGTGGAGGCACCAAATTAATTCCCTTCCATCATATCAACATAGGTCAGGTAATCGGTCATCTGCAACAGCATTTCAACTTCGAGATATATTAAAAGACTTTTTTCAAAATAATTCTGTGTTAATTACACATACCAAAAGTTCTCACAACACCTTCAAATACTAATAAATAACTAATTTACTTTACATTACATTACATTACATTAGATTAGATTACATTACACTAAATTATATTACTAGCTTTACTTTATTTTAATTTACTTTTATTAACTTTACTTGACTGAACTTGACTTTACTACTTTTTCTGTTTCTCTGGACCTAGGCAGTATCAAAATATAGTTTTTACCATGTTTTACCTCTTATGATTAAAATTTTTGGCTGTTTGACGATTAAGCAATAAGTCAGTCAGTATTAATGTTGTTCCTTTAAATGCAATTAATTAAACTGCAAAATAACGTTTAAATAAAAGAGTAACAAAAAATATTGTTCCACAATAATAACAATTTTTATTTAAAACAAAAAGAATAATAACAAAAAATATTGCTCTACAATAATAAAAGCATAAAATGAGATCTGTTGTTATAAGTTTAAGAAACGAATAATATAAAAAAAATAAATATAATAAAAATAACATATTGTTCTACAATAATTTTTTTATAAATAAAATAAAATTTGTTTTTATACCCTTCACATAGTGATAGGGTATATATCACTTTGTCATTCCGTTTGTAATTTCTTTATTATTCATTTGCGACCCCATAAAGTATATATATTCTGGATCCTTATAGATAGGGAAGTCGATTTAGCGATGTCCGTCTGTCCGTCTGTTGAAATCAAGTTTCCGGAGTCAAATAAAAAGATACAGACCAGTTAATGGTGTCAAACTATCACAAATATCCTGGAGACAATCGCTATTTAAAATCAATAAAATCGGTTCACTATTGACCGAGATATAAGCGAAAACCCAGAGTAACCCATTTTTTTTAGGACAAAATCCGTGCATATATCCCTATATATCTCAGTAAGTATAGTCACTCTTGCCACAAAACTTGGCACGGATACTCCTAAAGAAGGGGCCTTAATAATGGAAAAATTTTTTTCAGATAGGACCAGGGGAAGGGGTATTTTTTCTACAATTGCACAAATTTGGTGAAATATTTTTTGCGCTATATCTCGTAAGCTATAACAGCTATCGACTTAAAATGTTCTACAAAAAGTAATTGCATGCTAAGGGCTACGCCTTAAAGAAAAAATTTTTTGGGTGGGGGCAAAAAAAGGGGTAGCTCCCATACAAATCGACAATTATTATCAAATATTCGATACGCCATATCTCGGAAACTATAACAGATATCGAAATGAAATGTTCTACAAAAAGTAATTGCACGCTAAGGGCTACGCCTTAAAGAAAAAATTTTTTGGGTGGGGGCAAAAAAAGGGGTAGCTCCCAAACAAATCGACAATTATTATCAAATATTCGATACGCTATATCTCGGAAACTATAACAGATATCGAAATGAAATGTTCTAAAAAAAGTAATTGCACGCTAAGGGCTACGCCTTAGAGAAAAAATTTTTTGGGTGGGGGCAAAAAAAGGGGTAGCTCCCATACAAATCGACAATTATTATCAAATATTCGATACGCTATATCGCGGAAACTATAACAGATATCGAAATGAAATGTTCCACAAAAAGTAATTGCACGCTAAGGGCTACGCCTTAAAGAAAAAAATTTTTGGGTGGGGGCAAAAAAAGGGGTAGCTCCCATACAAATCGACAATTATTATCAAATATTCGATACGCTATATCTCGGAAACTATAACAGATATCGAAATGAAATGTTCTACAAAAAGTAATTGCACGCTAAGGGCTACGCCTTAAAGAAAAAATTTTTTGGGTGGGGGCAAAAAAAGGGGTAGCTCCCATACAAATCGACAATTATTATCAAATATTCGATACGCTATATCTCGGAAACTATAACAGATATCGAAATGAAATGTTCTACAAAAAGTAATTGCACGCTAAAGGCTACGCCTTAAAGAAAAAATTTTTTGGGTGGGGGCAAAAAAAGGGGTAGCTCCCATACAAATCGACAATTATTATCAAATATTCGATACGCTATATCTCGAAAACTATAACAGATATCGAAACGAAATGTTCTAAAAAAAGTAATTGCACGCTAAGGGCTACGCCTTAGAGAAAAAATTTTTTGGGTGGGGGCAAAAAAAGGGGTAGCTCCCATACAAATTGACAATTATTATCAAATATTCGATACGCTATATCTCGGAAACTTTAACAGATATCGAAATGAAATGTTCAACAAAAAGTAATTGCACGCTAAGGGCTACGCTTTAAAGAAAAAAATTTTCGAGTGGGGGCAAAAAAAGGGGTAGCTCCCATACAAATCGACAATTATAATAAAATATTCTATAAGCTATATCTGGGAAACTATAACAGATATCGAAATGAAATGTTCCACAAAAAGTAATTGCACGCTAAGGGCTACGCCTTAAAGAAAAATTTTTTTGGGTGGGGGCAAAAAAAGGGGTAGCTCCCATACAAATCGACAATTATTATCAAATATTCGATACGCTATATCTCGGAAACTATAACAGATAACGAAATGAAATGTTCCACAAAAAGTAATTCACGCTAAGGTCTACGCCTTAAAGAAAAATTTTTTGGGTGGGGGCAAAAAAAGGGGTAGCTCCCATACAAATCGACAATTATTATCAAATATTCGATACGCTATATCTCGGAAACTATAACAGATATCGAAATGAAATGTTCCACAAAAAGTAATTGCACGCTAAGGGCTACGCTTTAAAGAAAAAAATTTTCGAGTGGGGGCAAAAAAAGGGGTAGCTCCCATACATATTAACAATTTTTGTTAAATTTTCGATATGCTATATCTCAGAAACTATAACATATATCGAAATCAAATGTTCTACAAAAAGTAATTGGACATTAAGGGCTACGCTCTGAAGAAAAAGATTTTCGGATGGGGGGTGAAGAAGGGGTAGCTCCCATACAAATTAACAATTTTTAAACAATTTTCGATACGCTACTTCTGAAAAACTATTACAGCTATCGACTTCGAATATTCTACAAAAAGTAATAATCAAATAATTCATACATTTTGGTGAAAAACTTGGTGAAGAGCAGGGGGACTAGAACATCTAATAAGTTTTATTAACCTTTAAATATGAATAATGTCGAAAACTTTAAAAACTCTCGACCTCAAATCTTCTTCATCTATTTCTATTATTCATACGAACGTTAAAATTTTGTTATTTTTTCTATGGGCTTTAAAACTCGCACAAGGTTTTTTATTATATTATTTGCAGTACAAAATTACTCGGCTGGGTATATTTAAAGACCAATGTGAAGGGTATATAAGATTCGGCACAGCCGAATATAGCGCTCTTACTTGTTTTTAATTACTTAATATAAGGCACTCTGAACATGATATAAACTTATTTTATCTTACTAAAATTCTTGCTTTATTATTGGTTCGCTGAGACATGAAAAGCTTCAATTTCTGAAAAAACCAAAGCTGACACCTTAAACTCTATTTGGTTGACTATGTTTGGCGGCATATTCGATTCATTTATTTTCGTTGCCAAACTCGTAAAATGCAGCAATGTTGAATTTTGCTCCTGTCTTTGTGTTGCAATTGCTCCGCAAGTTTCTGATATGCTCGTTGCTGCCAAATCGAGAAATTCCTGGAAACTGTCGGTCGCTATCTTTCTTCTGAAAACAAACAATTTTATTTTGTAAAAAATATTTCATTAAAAAAACAATTATATATAAAAGTTATATAGTCGTACCTTTTTCCCTCGGGATCTTGCAGTTAAGCACTGTGAAGCGGGAGACACGAAGTCCTCGAAAGATTCCACATCACTGACCTCGTTTAGATGTTCTTCCTCATACATTTCATTGCAGGTGTTTTCAATAGTGCTTCAAAAATTAACACAACATTAGTTTTATATTTTCATAGCATACTAGTTTTTGCACTTACCGTCTGGAACTTGTGACATTATCTAAAAACGACATTGCCTCAAAATACCTCCACTTTTTTTTAGGGGTTATAGCACTGCTGCCAGAAGGAATTTGCTCCATTCTCTTGCACCGCTTGTAAGAGTCACGAAGACCTTTCCATATTTTCTTGCACTTAATTTCTGTCAAACCACATAGAATTAAAAGACGCAATTAATTTGAGAGTATATCTTACCGTTTAACTTAACATTGGTTGCAATTTCCCTCCAAGCGTATTCCTTCTTTTTAAGGTTTTTATAATCTGCGTGGCTCAGATCATATAAAAATGTCCGGTTGCGCACTTCCTCAATTAGCACTTCACTTAAATCCATATTTTTAATCTAAACATATTAATATTATTTGTAATTATAATAAAAATATAAAAAAAAAATAATTACTTACCAATTGCAATAAACAAAAAACAAAACAATAATTAAACAATTAAAACGGCGAACAGCTGATACGACGTAGTAAATTATTCAGTGGTGCCACTTAAGTATTTTATTTTTAAACCGCTGGTTTGGTACATGTTATTAAAAAGGGTACACTTTTTAAAACAAGAATAATAAGTCAGCAAAAAACACTTTCATCTGGTTTATTATCACTTGGTTTAAGTTGTATATAAACTTATTAAATTTCTACTTGTTATATCCCGACCAGACACGCAATATAAAATGTCTTAATACAAGCAATAACGGCGGCAGAATTGTTGCATCTTTAAACATAAAATTATTTTAATAAGCAAATTTTACATAAAAGTGTATTTAAATATCACCAAAACCACTAATATTAGTTGTATATTATTTATTTTGTAAATTTTGCGTTTTTTCACTTTTTTTTGTGCTAATTTTCTTGTTTTATTTTTGTGTTGTTGCTATTTGTTTTCTTTTTGTACAAACACATATATGAAATTTATAGCTTCTGTGAAAAGATTATTGCTCAGCAATGTATTAAAATACTTATTGCTAATTATGTATTTAAATACATATTTAATTAACGTGTGTATAATATCTGGTGTTGGCAGAAAAATTTGACAGTTGCCACGGCAATAATTGCCTTGCTCATTGCTTGTGTAGTTGGGTAGTATGGACTTGAAATGTTTCAATCTTTTAATACTTTTTTTATGTTTAATAAAATAGGCTGCTTTTAAACTCTTAAAAAGATTTTACTTCTTAATATATTGGCAGCACTAGATCTGTTAGCTGCCGCTTGTCAAAATAGAAATTAGTTTAAGCTAGCGACAGCTGCAAAAGTAGTTGTGCAGCTTTAAAGCTGTGATGTCCTCAAAATAATTGTTGACATATAAATGCGTGTATTTTAATTTTGACAGATTGAAGTCGGTTACCTGCTGTGGTCTATGTGTTCATAGCATAACAATGAAATTTAATACTATAGGAATTTTAACATTTAAATACATGAAATGCTTTAATAAAACTTAAATAACTGCGTTTGTATTTGGTGTTTACAATCTGGTGAGACTGGGCACTCAAGGAAGGAAGCGAAACTGGGTATGTACTGTGTTTAAATTTTATTTTGTGCGGTGACAATTGTTCATACTAAAAGAGAAATCAAAAGTGTTAAAATTTACGAAAATTTAAATTAAAAAAAACAACAATTCAAAGGATCCCAGGGACAGATCATGTGGTGGCTCGGCTATTCTAATCAAATCAAGAATTAAACACCAATGGTGGCCTCTCGGAATGTTATATCCAAGTAACAAACGTCTGCATTGATGAATTTTAAAATAATCTCGTTATTTCATCAGTTTATTGTCCACCTAGATTCTCCAAAACTAAGGATCAGTACAAAATTTTTTACAAATCTTTAGGTCTCCGCTTTGTAGCTGCTGGAGACTTTAACACTAAGCACACGTGCTGGGGCTCTCGCCTAGTTAGCCCGAGAGGTCGTGTCTTGTATGATTCCGTGTCTAAAATGGGACTTTTTCGTTATTTCAACTGGACAACACACCTATTGGCCAACAGACCACAAAAAATCCAGACGTAATAGAGATTTGGGCGAACAAAAAGTATATTCCTGGAGCTTATTGAGGTCTCACCAAATAGCAACTAGTGATTTTTTCTTAACTAAGAAAAAAGATTGGTTAAAATAA
Organism: Melanophora roralis; assembly: GCA_963583895.1. Classification (NCBI taxonomy): domain Eukaryota; kingdom Metazoa; phylum Arthropoda; class Insecta; order Diptera; family Rhinophoridae; genus Melanophora; species Melanophora roralis. The sequence goes on from OY757191.1 coordinate 37,023,756, forward strand.
AAAAAATTATCAGCACCCACTGCTCGGAAAACCAACCACTAAAAACAATCGGAGACATCGATAATTGACTGAACAGCCTTAATGAAAGCATAAAAGCCGGTGAACATGCTTTTTCTACTTACCGTCAGGCCAAGTACAACAAAATTTTTTCTGCCGATGTGGAAAAGCTTTTATCTGAAAAAAGGAAAACCCGGAGAAATGGCAAAAGCATATGTAGATCGCCCAACTTAAAACTAAGCTGAAAGAATGCGCAAACCAATTAAAAAACTTGTTGGAGGTGCACAGAATGGCATCACTAAATGAATATTTAGAAAACCTAGACGCGACTCACCAGACAAATAATTTTTTTTTATTTCTTTAATGGCGATCTGCCAGACGTCTTAAAACACGTTATCGCAAAACCTGCACTGCGTAATCTGAGAGGATCCTAGGCTATAAATGACAAAGAAAAATGTGATCTGTTTTCAAGTCACTGAAGGTACGTGTTCACTCCCAACACGTGCAACTGCATTCAAAATCACCACTTTGGGTTAAGAAGTCAACATAGTACAATCGAACAAACTCCCAGACTGGTGCAGGTTACAAGAAAAACTTTTGAGGAAAAGAAGAACTGCTCCACGCTTTTTATAGATGTTTCTCAAGCTTTCGATAAAGTATGGCACGAAGGACTGTTAAAAAAACTAAAGCTAAACCTTCCAGCTAATATTTTCCACCTATTAGAAAAGTACATTACCGGTAGACAATTTATGATCAAAGAAGGAAGCCAAATAAGTTGTTCCTAACCAATAGGGGCTGGGGTTCCTCAAGGGAGTATACTAGGTCCAATTCTGTACTTGTTTTACACGGCAGATATGCCAACCAACAGTTTTACGCACACGTCTACATTTGCTGATGATACTGCTTTTCTCAGTATTCATAAAGACCATAAAGAGGCTTTGAGACAACTGCAACAACACGTAACCCAAGCAGAGAAATAGGCAAAATTATGGGAAATAAAAATTAAGTAGCAAACACTCACAATGGACAAATTGTCTTTGGGTGATGCGGTGAGCGTATCTCACTGCATGTCCTTTTAACCTAAGTAGCAAACATGTACGCACGTAACGTTCACTTTACGCAAAGAAACATGCTCCCCAATCCGTATTAACAACCATATAGTGCCCCAACGTTTTGAGACGAAATATCTTGGGATTCACCTGGATCGTCGCTTTACATGGAAGACACATATAGATGCGAAATTGACGCAAATGAAGCTACACAAATCCATTGGATTATCGGCAGAAACTCTGTGCTTTGGCTTGATTGTAAACTTTTACTCTACAAATCGATTTTGAAACCAAATTGGTGCTACGGTATACAATTATGGGGCACTGCTTTCGCATCCAACATAATAAAAATTCAACGCCGTCAAAACAAAATCCTAAGAATGATAGCTGGTACTCCTTGGTATATTAAAACAAGCAACATCCAGAAGGATCTACAATTTCCACATGTTAAATGCGAAATCCTGAACTATGTGGACAAGTATTCAAAAAAGCTGGAAACTCACCCGAATCCGCTCGCTCGGAACATTTTGCAACATAGTGGACACACTCGTCTTAAAAGTAGGGATACTATTGCGCTTATATAAAGCTTATTAATTATTACAAGAACTTAAATTTTAGTCTGGCACTGGCTGGACTATTATTAGCTACTTAGTTTTAAGATTTGAATAGTTATTGTTAGTTCGCCAAAGGCGAAGACTCAATAATAAAAGCTATGGAAAAAAATGTTTCTTTTCTGTTGAATAGTTTGGTCACAAAATGATGTGTCGAAACGTATGGTAACCTAACTTCGGTTTGGTTATCAGTTGCCGAAATTGTACAGATGAAACTGACTGCTAACAGTTGCCAATTTTAGTTTACAATGTGACAACTGAGAAGTTTCGCTTGACGTCGGGCAACGCGAATGAAATTGGATTGCTATACATAATCGCTACATTATATTGTGCCAACACAGTACTTTAGTACGGAAAACAAAAAGAAAACCAAAAGATAATAAGTAAGATGTATTTGAAAATGTTAAAAAGTTGTATTATTTTTTTACCTCATGCCGCGTATTTTGATCAGTAATTAAATTTTCTGAGCATTTTACAATAACCTCAATGACTTTTTCATCTAGAACGCAATTTTTTAAAAGATAGTGTAAAAGTTTTTGCAAGTTTCCACGGCCGATTTCATCGCCCAAATCAAAGTTGTGTAGAATCTCCATAAGAGAGAGAAGAATATATTGGTATTCCATTGCTTCAAATTTATCCATATCAGGCTTCCGAGTTTGGCAGTAGGACTCTATATAAGCACAAAATATGCTTAATTCGGGTATGATTTGGTCCAACTCTTCAGCCATCTCGTTTTGTAAATACTTTGTAATGCACTGCCAATAAAAAGCAATTTCCAAATTAAGTCGGTTATGGGGTACACAACGATAGTATTCACCATCGTCTTCAAGACACAAGCATGCAACAATATCAGCTTTGTTTTGACGTCTGAAAAAAAATAAACAAAAAATTTATTATGTAAGTATGTATATACAAACATACATAGCTATGTTGTTATCATGTTGGGATTACATCTGTGGCAATAAATGGCTTAAGTCAAAATGTCATATTTTGAGATATTAAGGGTTTTGACTATAATAGATTGTGGTTGATCGTTTTATAGGTATTTACGTCACCGGTTTTTGCCTAGTGAAATGGAAAAAAGTGTTCAACAGTTAGATAACTAAGGCGTGCTTTTGCCGCCAAGTTGAGTAAATTTTTGTGGAAAAAATAAAAGTTATAAGACTTTTTATTCTTAAACTATTAGGGTATTCACAAGGCAGTCATATGTCTCAAAAAAATAAAACAAAAAAAATAATACTAATGTGAGCATCCGCTCGTAATTCAGTGTGCTATATTAAGCTGCTGGGGAAAACAGATAAATAAGTAATTTCAAAAATATATTAAAATTAATGACTGCGACTTGTTAATTATATCAACGGCGTTTCGGCCGCCCGGCTCAGGTTTCTGCAGTTTATGACAAAACAATAAACACAGTTCAAAAAGTCTTATTATTATAAAACTTTTATTTCTTTTAAGTACAACAACAATTTTTTTAAACTATTGTAAAATATTAAAACTTAAAGACAATATGACTTGATAAAATACCGTTTGAATACCCCATATATGTATATGTTTTATTTTTCATAAACTAAAACTGTGAACAGAACATTTGTATTTTACAAAAATGTGTTCTACAACATCCACTGCCGCATACTTATTTCATATGATATGAACACATGACGACAGCAAGCAAATTAGCTATACGACTACAAATGCAGCTGGCTACGATTGCAGCCATGAAGATAGCTACTCAATCATATTGAAGACGGCGGCTGTATACATACACTAGTGTTAAAAATGCCCAAAATGCTTTTTTTTTTTTTTTTTTTTTTTTTTGCTTAAGAAAAGCCATAATTGGCTTTGTAAACAAACAAAAAATTTTAATTTTTTTTAAGATGCCAAACAAAAGCTTAAAATCTCAAGTAGAATCTGTAATAATTAAATCATTATCAGAAATATGAGTATGAGCACAATAGTTAGTAAAACTTATAATTTTGTTATCTGCTAAATAGTTCAACATTTCAAAACCCTTTCAGCTTTTTATATTTTTGTTTTTTGATCGATTAATATTTTTTTTCTTCAGTGCTCATTTTGATGTTACAATAAAAGATTTCTTTTTGTTTTGCTTTCAAAGTTGCTATGTTTGGTACTTTTTTTTTAAATAACGAGTTTTGCAACGAATTAAACATATGATTTGTGCGCGAAATTATGCTATAAATTCATGCATTAGGTTAAAAGTAGTGCAAATAGTAAAAGTATTTGCAAAATTGTTTTTTATATACATAGTTGTTGTTTAAAAATTTTTTTGCATTTTTGTAAGACCTAAACCGGTGACGGGAATACAATATTTTAGCTTAAAAAAAAATATGCACAAACAAAATTGTTAATATTATAAAAAATGTTTTATAAGTTAATATTCTTTGTTTTTTAGTTAAGATGTTACGAAAAAATCATTGGCAGAAAATATAAATACATACTTGAGTTAACTAAAGGTACTATGTACAGTAATCCCCCAAAAATAATAAGTTGTGTTCTATCATTCATTGAAAATTTCTTTAGAGCAAGTTGTGTATTGTTTTTGTGAAGTCAAATAATTTTTTTCTTGGAGGTACATTTATCAGTAAAGTCTATTATTTTTTGCGTAAAATTAGGTGGAAATTAATTTAACAAAAAAAAAAAAGCCTGGTAAACGAACAGGAACTACGGTTCACGCCACTAGTGCAAAAAAACGTCCGTAAAGCGATCACATTGAAGTACAGCTTGATGTTTTACGACAGCTCGAAGCTGGTCGGAAAAATAATGAAAAAGGAATAGATTTAGGCCTCGCTGCTTCTACTGTTTGTACAATCAGGATAAAATAAGAAACAGCGTGCAAAGAGTAACATCTTTAACTACAAAAAATTTTTCAAATTAAAGAAGTGCGGTAATGAAAGACCTGAATGCACTAATGATTTCGGCAGTTCATAACAAATCATTCAAGAAATTTAAAATGAAATTATAGCTATGAAACACGAAGTCGGTATGGATGAAGTTGGCAATGAAGATGTGGCAGAATTTCTTGGTTCGAGACAGGAAGGTCTTTCAAATAAAAAATTGATAGCGATGCTTGAAGGAAGCACAGATGCAGAAAATGCGGGAAACCTTACGCATTGCGAAAGTTCTCGTATTTTAACAACACAAAAACTGTCAAAGGCGTTTTCTCTTATCCAGAAAGCTATCGATCTATTTTCGGAAAACGATCCTTTCACAGAAAGAAGCCTTAAAGTTTCCAGAGAAATAGAAAACTCACTTCTTTGCTATAGACAATTATACAAAGATAAAAATAAATATGCAAACCACGCCTCATAAGTATATTATTTTTCTAAAAAAATTGTTGCAGCTGCTTATGTTCAAGAATCTGTAGAATCTATTTCTGTATGTAGAATTGATATAACATTTAATTAATATTTTTGATTTGTAATGCCAAATAATCTATTTTAATGAACAATGAAGTTATTTTTTTAAATTTGAAAATGAAATATTTTTTTTTAATGTAAAATTTCCTTTTATATTAAAAATTATCTTCTTTTATTTTTAAAACGAATAAATTTATTTCTTATCACTTTGTTACACATAAATGTTTCTAAAAATTGGGATTCGCATAAAGAATATTTTAGGTACACTTCTATGTATTTTTAGTACAAACTTATGCTAATATTGATCTCATTTTACAAATAATTTTAATCCCTGAAACGAATCTATTAATTTTTAGTAAAATGTCATACTAAAATTGAGCTCGCTATACGAATATTCGATATACGTCCACTTTCACTGAACGTATCCCATTCGTAAATCGGGGGATTACTGTATATCGAAAGGCAAAATAGTTTGTATTGGCATTAAGATAAGTGCTTAAGGCTATATTAAAATATTTGAAAACCAAGAGATAAGATAAGCTTCCCTATATATAAGATTTTTAACTCCGAGGAATAATTTAAATGGGCTGTTAGTTATTAATCTTAAATGTATACAAGTTTTAATGCCTAAAGTTATATTTACACCACCTGAGTTATCATCTGAGTTTCACAACTAAAGCTATATTCACACTACCTAAGTTCTCATCTGAGTTGAGTGTCAAAAAAATAAGTTTAAATTTTTATGAGTGCCAAAAAACAATTTGAAAATTTTGTTTTTAGTATTACATTACATATAAGAAATTATAATAAGTCCGCTAATTCTAAAAGTTGTTAAACTGGTACAAAGTGTATGGCAATACAACAACAAGCATTTAATCGGGTAACTTTTAAAAACTTAAATTTAAAACTCAGACGTTAAATAATTTGAAAACAGAAAACGTTCTATTTTCAACTGAGGTTAGACAAAAATATTAACAAATGAAAATAGACATGTTATTACACTATAAAAATAAGTCTCAGTTGTGAAACTCAGATGACAACTCAGGTAGTGTAAATATAGCTTAAGACTCATTTGTATAGTGACGAGTGCAGTTCTGTTAATTATATAAATTTTTAGCATTTAATATTTTTAAGTGCTAGTGTGAGTTTTAAATAAAAAGAAAATTAAAGAAAAAACACAACAAATTATAAGAGAATATATTTAATTCATTAATAATTAATGAGAGGATTGAAGTTTTGTCTTAAGTTGTGATGGATAGTGTAATTTAACTTATATTAATCTTAAAATCCGTTATTAAAAACGCCTATAGATTTCAAAAAGGATAACGGCCGTATGCTTACAAAAGTTAACAAGGCCTTACAAACCGCTGTTGAGCAAAATTTCTTAAAGTATATTCTAAACCGAATTTCTGCTGAAAGTACCTTTGTTAACTTTAATTTTTATACCCTTCACATAGTGATAAGGGTATATATCAGTTCGTCATTCCGTTTGTAATTTCTTTATTATCCATTTGCGACCCCATAAAGTATATACATATATTCTGGACCCTTATAGATATGGAAGTTGATATAGCCATGTCCGTCTATCCGTCTGTACGTCTGCTGAAATCAAGTTTCCGGAGTCAAATAAAAAGATACAGACCAGATATTGATGTCAAACTATTAGAAATATCCTGAAGACAATCGCTGTTTAAAATCAGCGAAATCGGTTCACTATTGACCGAGATATAAGCGAAAACCCAAAACAACCCATTTTTTAGGACAAAATCCGTGCATATATTCCTATATATCTCAGTAAATATAGTCACTCTTGCCACAAAACTTGGCACGGATACTCTTAAAGTAGGGACCTAAATAATGAAAAAAGTTTTTTTAGATAGGAACAGGGGAAGTGGTATTTCTCCTACAATTTCACAAATTTAGTGAAATATTTTATGCGCTAGATCTCGGAAACTATAACAGCTATCGACTTCCAATGTTCTACAAAAAGTAATTACACAAAAAACCTACACTTCAAATAAAAAATCTTTTGGTTGGGGGGTGAACAAGGGGTAGCTCCCATACAAATTAGCAATTTTTATGAAATTTTCGATTAGCTATATCTCGAAAACTATAACAGATATCGAAATCAAATGTTTTACAAAAAGTAATTGGACATCAAGAGTTATGTTTTAAAGAAAATTTTTTTTTGGGTGGGGGGTGAACAAGGGGTAGCTCCCATACAAGTTAACAATTTTTATGAAATTTTCGATAAGCTATATCTCGGAAACTATAACAGCTATATAAAACATTTTTTGGATGGGGGGTTAACAAAGGGGAGCTCCCATACAAATGAACAATTTTTATTATTTTTTATTTTTATTAATTTTCGTAGCGTATCGTATCTGGGAAACTATAACAGCTATTGACTTCCAATATTCTACAAAGAGAGGAGCGGGGGAATAGAACATCCCATAAAAATTAACAACTTTTATTACCCTTTAAACATGAATAATGTCGAAAACTTTTATAACTGTCGACCTCAAACGTTCCTCATCCATTTCTATTATTCATACGAACGTTAAAATTTTGTAAAGTTTTCTATGGACTTAAAAACTTGCACAAGGTGTTTTTATTATATTATTTGCAGTACAAAATAAATCGGCTGGGTATATAAAAAGACCAATGTGAAGGGTATATAAAATTTGGCACAGCCGAATATAGCGCTCTTACTTGTTTTAAGTAGGTATGTGCCTACTTTAAACCTATGTTAAAGTGACTTTTTTGGTTTTTTGTGATGTTGTGTTTCTGCCGAACATTTTAAAGCATATTAGAAATCAAGAATTAAAAATTAAGAAAGTTTTCTTTAAAAAACCAAAATTTTTTACAATTTTTTATTTTTTATGTTTTTTTAAACACATTAACGGAAAATAATAATTTCTTCTAATAAAAAGAAATTATATGAACTAAAGCCAAACTAAAAATCAAAAATTTGTATTAAAAACAATTAGTTCAACAATAAATAAAAATTAACATATAACTCACACATGGCACGGTGCAAAATGATCTTTAATAATTTCTGTCAATTTGTCGTTGACAAAAAAAGAAATTAAAAAGTGATTACCCCTATTGTATGATATACAATAATAAAAAGCGTTTCGTTCCATCTGAGAGATGGATAAATGCTTGTCCGTTAGTCAAGTGTTGCCAAAGAGACTTTTAATAGAAAAAAGCATAGTGTATATGAAAAATAAACTTCGTCCTAACTTACAAAATAAAAACAGAAGAAAAACACTGATACCGTATACTTTTCTCTGTTACATGTAAGTTAAATAGGTGATGTTTACAACCAAATACACTACTACCGTTCAAAGAGTACTGATGATGAAATTGCGTAGCTGCTTTCGAAAATGCATTCTACTCGGCTAGTAGCGGTAGAAAAATCAGCTTTTTTCAAATTGAAAGTTTCTTTCAACATAAACGGAAAATAATAATTTCTTTTAATAAAAAGAAATTATATGAACTAAAGCCAAACTAAAAATCAAAAATTTGTATTAAAAACAATTAGTTCAACAATAAATAAAAATTAACTTAAACACATAATTTTAGTGAAGTTGAAAAAAATCAAAACAAAGTTCATAATTCGAATACCTTTTTTGCGTAAAAAAAACAAAGCCTTGTTGTTATGGCTAATATATTAGCAATTTTACTAAATGCAAATATGATGATATGGTGATCTAAATGGTTCTGGTTACAATCTTATTCCAAAATATCAATTTTTTTTCTCTTACTGCGTAAGTTTAATTGAATAAAATTTATCTAAATTTCATATATTTTTCACTTGTTTTAGAAAGATCAAAGCATTTCTAAACTATTGACGTATTTCTTGTTTTTGGTACTTTTTTATTCACCTTTCAAAATCAAACATTTTTCTAAAATAAAATATCTGCATTGCTGTGGATTTTATAAAAATTTAGCCTTATTTAAATTTAACATATATATCATATGATTATGCCTTAATGCCTTTTAAATTACGTATAGTTAAGGATACACTAAGTTACCGATTTTCTCATTTTTGCTCTTTCGATCCCTTTTATATCCGAGCTTTTTTAAAATTACCTAATAGGGGATCTACACCTCGAGAGAAGCTATAATAGTCCAAATTTTAAGTCTCTCCTTACGCGTTTACGTGTAAGTACATATGTATGCGTATGCTTCTCACTTTTTTGATTTATACAAATCAGTTTTCGTATATAGTTAAGTTTTCAAGAGTAGATTTTATGTTAAATATCCATTAATTTTAATTCTTATGTAAACATAACAACAAACAGTTATTTATAAACGTGGGTACCTGGCTTAAATAATATTCGCTTTTATACATCGATAACTATAAATTGACAAAATTATTAATGATGTTGCCACAATCAAAACTTAAATTTTTTTAGTGCACACTTTAGTGAAAAGACTTTTTTGCATACGAATTTTTGAAATGGGTTTGTTAGCCTTAATGTGTATATTAAAAAATTTATACTTTAAAGGCGAAGTAAGATTTTTGGCGTACTGCCGTAAATCTTATATAAAAATACTGAATATCCCCATATCATGTTATATTTAAAAGTTGTTAAAATGTTCAAAAACATTAATTGTTAAAAATATGTATATATATTTATATATATATATGTATATAAATATGTATATATATATATATATATATATATATATATATATATATATATATATATATATATATATATATATATATATATATATATATATATATATATATGGGGGATTTCATGTCAAGTGACCCAACTTTTAAAACCGATGTCTTTCGATTGGAAAGAAATTTGGACCAAAGTAAGTTCTTGCAGAGAGTAGTTTAGACACAATTTTTTAACACGATCGGTCAAGAACTCTCTGAGCTAGAGGGGTTCAAAATTTGACGTTTTCGGCAAATAGGGATTTTTTCTCATACATGTTGTTTATTACCTTTTGCTTTTCACAAAATTTGTCCCAAATACTTTCGATAGCTTTTTTTTCACTTTTTCAGAAAAAAATATTTTTAAAATTAAAAAAAATTTTTTTATTTTTTTTTTTTATAAAATAATTAGAAAAAAAATTTTTTTTTCCAAATGTGCCCATTTTTTTTTTTTTTTTTGCTCAAAAGAAAGCTTAGATCTTTTCCTTGAAGAACTTGGAGGTCGCTTAGTGGGATGCGAGTGGGATATCTATAAAAAATAATGTTTTGTAACTCAATTTTCGCGTATATTCTATTTCGATTTTTTTGCTTATTATGTAAAATTTTCTCTTAAGCTAAAAAAAAAAAATATTTTGTGCTAAGAAACAAAATAATTTAACCTTTCCGACGGTATGCATTGAAAATAAAGTCTCATACACTCGACACTGCATTACCAACAAAATGGTAGGCCTCTGGAATAAAATCACTTTTATATGGTAATGTCTGAACATATTTTGTTAATATTTTCATAAAAATTGTTATTTTGTATTAGAGCTACTTCTTCCCATGCCCCTGCCCGAAAAACTTTTTTTCGAATGTAGGTCTTATTATCCTGTTACTTTTTGCAGAAAATTTGAAGTCAATTTTTGTTATAGTTTCCGAAATTAAGCATATCGAAAATTTCATAAAAATTTTCAATTTGTATGGGAGCTACCCCTTCTCCTGCCCTCACCAAAAAAAATTTTCTTCAAAGCGTGGGTCTTGTTGTCTAATTACTTTTTGTAGAGCATTTAATGTCAATAGCTGTTATATTTTCCCAGATGTGGCGTATCGAATCTTTCACAAAAATTGTTAATTTGTATTGGAGCTACCCCTTCTTCACCCCACACCCACAAAATTGTCTCTGCCAAGCGTAGGTTTTATTGTCCAATTACTTTTGTTGAACATTTGATGTCGATAGCTGTTATAGTGTCCCAGATGTGGCGTATCGAATATTTCACAAAAATTTTTAATTTGTGTGGGGGCTACCCCTTGTTCACCCCCCACCCAAAAAATTTTTCTGCAAGGCGTAGGCTTTGTTGTCGAATTACTTTTTGTAGAGCATTTGATGTCGAAAATTCTTTAGAACATAACTCTTGATGTCCAATTACTTTTTATAGAACATTTGATTTTGATGTCTGCTATAGTTTCAGAGATAAAGCTTATCGAAAATTTCATGAAAATTGTTAATTTGTATGGGAGCTACCCCTTCTTAACCCCCCACTCAAAACATTTTTTTATTAAAACATAACTCTTGATGTCCAATTACTTTTTGTAGAACATTTGATTTTGATATCTGTTATAGTTTCCGAGATATAGCTTATCGAAAATTTCATAAAAATTTTTAATTTGTTTGGGAGCTACCCATTGGTCACCCCCCACCCAGAAAATTTTTTCTTTAAAACATAACTATTGATGTCCAATTACTTTTTGTAGAAAATTTGATTTCGATAAATGTTATAGTTTCCGATATATAGCTTAGCAAGAATTTCATAAAAATTGTTAATTTGTATGGGAGCTACCCCTTTTTAACCCCCCACCCATAACGTTTTTCTCTCTAAACCATAACTCTTGATGTCTAATTAATTTTTTTAGAACATTTGATTTCGATATCTGTTATAGTTTCCGAGATATATCTTATCAAGAATTTCATAAAAATTGTTAATTTGTATGGGAGCTACCCCTTTTTCACCCCCCACCCAAAAAATTTGTTCGTTAAAACATAACTCTTGATGTCCAATTACTTTTTGTAGAACATTTGATTTCGATATCTGTTATAGTTTCCGAAATATAGCTTATCGAAAATGTGATAAAAATTGCTAATTTGTATGGGAGCTACCCCTTGTTCACCCCCCACCCAAAAAATTTTTTCTTTAAAACATAATTCTTGATGTCCAATTACTTTTTGTAAAACATTTGATTTCGATATCTATTGGTTTCCGAGATATATGTTGCTTATCGAATATTTCACAAAAATTGTTACTTTGTATGGGAGCTACCCCTTCTTCACCCCTTACCCAAAAAATTTTTTCTTTTAAACATACCTCTTGATGTCCAATTACTTTTTGTACAAAATTTGATTTCGATATCTGTTATAGTTTCCGAAATATAGCTTATCGAAAATTTGATAAAAATTGTTGATTTGTATGGAAGCTACCCCTTTTTCACCCCCCCACCCAAAAAAATTTTTGTTCTTTAAACCATAACTCTTGATGTCCAATTACTTTTTGTAGAACTTTTGATTTCGATATCTGTTATAGTTTCCGAGATATATAAAGCTTATCAAAAATTTCATAAAAATTGTTAACTTGTTTGGGAGCTACCCCTTGTTCACCCCCCTCCCCCTCCCCCCCCAAACTTTTTTCTTTAAAACATAACTTTTGTTGTCCAATTACTTTTTGTCGAACATTTGATTTCCATATCTGTTATAGTTTCCGAGACATAGCTTATCGAAAATTTCATAAAAATTGTTAATTTGTATGGGAGCTACCTCTTGTTCACCCCCCACACAAAAATTTTTTTTCTATAAAACATAGCTCTTAATGTCCAATTACTTTTTGTAGAACATTTGATTTCGATATCTGTTATAGTTTCCAAGATATAGCGTAACGAAAATGTCATCAAAATGGTCAATTTGTATGGGAGCTCTCCTTTGTTCACCGCCCACAAAAAAAAATTGTTCTTTAAAGTGTAGGTCTTATTGTAAAATTTCTTTCTGTAGAACATTTGAAGTCGATAGCTATTATAGTTTCCGAGATATAGCGCATAATATTTTTCACTAAATTTGTGCAATTGTAGGAAAAATACCACTTCCCCTGATTGTATATGAAAAAACTTTTCCATTATTAGGTCCCTACTTAAGGAGTATCCGTGCCAAGTTTTGTGGCAAGAGTGACCATATTTACTGAGATATATAGGTATATATGCATGGATTTTATCCTAAAAAAATGGGTTACTTTGGGTTTTCGCTTATATCTCGGTCAATAGTGAACCGATTTTGGTAATTTTAAATAGCGATTGTCTCCAGGATATTTCTAACACTTTGACATCAATAACTGATCTTTTTATTTGACTCCGGAAACTTGATTTCAACAGACGGACATGGCTATATCAACTTCCCTATCTATAAGGGTCCAGAATATATATACTTTATAGGGTCGCGAATGGATGATAAAGAAATTGCAAACAGAATGACATACTGATATATACCCTAATCACTATGTGAAGGGTATAAAAAGTTAGATTTTTACAAACGCTCTTTGTAATACTCATAAATAAAGAAATTACGAAGAAAATGTGATTTGCTCGCAAGTCGTTGAGGGATTTGTTTACTTCTATAACATTAGTGAATTACCGCCGCGGTTAATTCTATATGTCTCACAGAAATACGTTTTCAACTTCCAGATGTCTTTAAGAGCTACCTTTTACAAATAAAACAATAAATCTTTTAATTTTTAACACCATATTACGGCTTGAAGATTTTCCACCAGTATTGAAAGTTGCTTTACTAAAAATGATTTCTAAGCCTGGAAAGATCCTTCGAAGGTGAAGTCTTACAAGCCTATAAGTTTGTTACCAACAATATCAAAATTGTTTGATAAATTTCTTAAAAACAGGCTGATCCCGATCATAAATGATAATAACTGCATTCCAAATCACCAATTCGGCTTTAGAAGTCAACATAGTACCATCGAACAAATTCTTAAATTGGTAGGTTATAAGGAAAGCCTTTGGGGAAAAGAAAAACTGTTCCGCCCTTTTTATTGATGTCTCTCAAGCTTTCGATAAAGTATGGCATGGAGGCCTTTTAAACAAACTAAAGCTAAATTTGCCGGTAAATGTCTTTAACCTTTTGAAAAAGTACATATCTGGTCAGCAATTATTGGTAAAAAAAAGGAAACTACTTAAGCTTAATCAATAGCGGCAGGTGTCCTCAAGGGAGTATCCTAGGGCCAATTCTGTCTTTGCTTTACACAGCAGACATTGCAACCAACAGTTTTATACACACATCGACATTTGCTGATGATACAGCTTTTCTCAGTAATCATAAAGATCCTGATCAGGCTTCTAACCAACTGAAACATCACGTAATCCACGAAGAGAACTGGGCAAAGCTATGGAGTATTAAAAGAAAAGAACAATAATGCACTCACGTAGCTTTCACTTTACGCAAGGAAACGTGCCACAACCCTACCCTGTCAGCCGTCAATCCTTACTAAGAACCAAACGGTGCCTCAACAAATTTGCCATTCACCTTGATCGCCGACCAACATGAGTCACATATAAATGAGAAGTTTACACAAATAAAACTTAAAGCGGCCCAAATCCACTGGTCAATTGGTAGAAACTCTGTGTTACGTCTTGTATGTAAACTTCTACTCTACAACTCGATTTTTTTTTCTCATATTTTTGTTATTGAATCTTCGGCTTTGGCGAACTAACAATAAGAATTATATTATTTTAGGCTTATCTGAGCGCCTAACTAGATCTTAAACCGCGCAAACTCTATACTTGGCAGTGCGGTTTCCACCGCAGTTGCTGCACTTTTTCACCTTAGGATCAATTTTTGGTTTGTCGCACTTGGTTGTAGCATGGAGGTCCCCACACACAACGCAAACCGAAGGCACTTGCAATAAACTCGATTTTGAAACCGATTTGGTGCTACGGAATGCAATTATGGGGCACTGCTTCCGCATCCAACATAGAAGAAATTCATAGCCGCCAAAACACAATTCAGAGAATGATCACTGGTGCTCTTCGGTATGTTAACAACGGCAACATCCACAAGTTCCACTAGTCAAATGTGAAATCCAGGTCCGCTTGCTCTAAACATCTCCTTTAAAGAGAATGGATGCTGTTGCCCTTAGATGAAACCTTTACAGTTTTTTTACATTTAATTTGAGAACTTAAAGTTTTATTTGGAACGGGCTGGACTATTTTCAATTAATTAGCATTAAGATTTGAAAAAATATTGTAAGTTCGGCAAAGATTCAACAATAAAATATGGAAAAAAATTGAGGAATGCTATTCATTTTTCCAGAATTGAAACCGCATATAATCAACATTTTTAAAGCAAAGAAACAGAGTACAATTTTTATCAAGAGTGAGCGCTAAAAACACATCATTCATGAAAAATCTCACGAGCAAAAAATTAATAAAAAATGTTTCTTTTTACGTTCATACAAAAGCGTCTTATTTTTTGAATGCTCACAATTGAAAATTCAAAATCCACATTTTATTTCTCACTCCCAAATGAATGAAAAATTTCTTCTTTTCAGTTTTCGTTCATTCTTTTATGAGTGCGAGTGTTACTTTAATATTTTGAATGCTTTTGTAACAGAATGGTCAGAAAATATATTTTAAAATGTGCTTAATAGTTAACTACTCTCAACAAAAGTAAAAAACTTCTTGCATATTACTTCATTAATTTTTAATTTGTTATTGGTACTCGTAAATATAATTAATTATTTAAACAGAATACAAAAAATAATCTTTTGTTTTTTTCTTACATACATACATATGTACATACAATGTATTAAGGTGCATATGTAAATACATACAGTTTGTGACAAAACATATGTACGAACTTCTGTTAAGTAGAATATGTCTTAAAAACAAAAGCAAACACATTTGGATTTGGACCTATTTCTTTTTTTTATAAAGCTATAACCTAAATTCAATAAAATATAAGAAAAACAAATGAAAATTCTTACAAAACTTAATAAAAATCATATTATTCAATGCAACAAAACATATGCACGTCTTTAGGAAACTCAAAAAAAGTATTAATATTTAGTTGAGTAGCCATTATTTTTTAAAACTTCTTCACATCTTCGCGGCATGAACTCAATTAGGTTTGATAAAATTTCTCCAAAAATTTCATTTCAAGCAACTTCCACTTGGCGGAAAAGTTCATCTCTATTTCAATTGCAATTCTCACGGTTAATTTTACGATCTACAATATCCCATAGATATTCTAAGGGATTGAGATCTGGCGATTGCGTTGGCCATTTTAAAACACTTATTTTATTAACTCCAAACCACTCTTTGATGCAT
Organism: Melanophora roralis; assembly: GCA_963583895.1. NCBI lineage: Eukaryota > Metazoa > Arthropoda > Insecta > Diptera > Rhinophoridae > Melanophora > Melanophora roralis. The sequence continues at coordinate 37,039,822 of OY757191.1, forward strand.
TTAGCCGTGTATTTAGGATCGTTATCCTGTTGATACCTCCACTTAAGCGGCATTTCCTCCTCTGCATGTGGTAGCATTATATTTTGTAGGATATCCTTGTATACGAATCGATCCATTACACCATTTATTTTATGAATTGGTTCGATTCTATGGCCAGAAAATCATCCCCAGACCAATACATTTCCTTCTCCATGTTTTACATTACCTTTGGTATATCGAAGGTTAAGGCGTTGTCCTTTTAGTCTGCGTACCAGCCTAAATCCATCAGAACTGATTCGTGATCTTAAACTCGTTGTGTGCGGACGTGTTACGCGAGTGTTAATAAAAGCGAATATTTGTCATAGGTGGCAAACAATTTTTATTATATACATACATATTGTATACATAAGTGAAAAAAAACCAAAGCAAACTTAATAAAAAAAGGCAAACGGTAAATGAGTTACAGTAATCGTCGTGACAGTGAGCCTAATAGCAGAAATGCTTATATTGTGTTAAGCTTCACAAGCGTGAGCAATGAAAACATTACAGACCCTGAATACAATAAAAACTATTTGAGTGAGAAAGCAAAAATAAATACAAACAATTTAAGTGCAAGTGCACCAAATTTAAATAAGTGTTTTGAACAAGGGACAAATTTAGCCCAATCTCTTTTTAAAAATTATAAAAAAAATACCGAGGTACCATCCTCATCGCGGTCTTCCTTATTGAATATAGAAATTGAACCTACAGTTGCTAAAGACGGTCACAATCCACTTTCTTCACAAGCTCCAACGGTCCAGGTAGGAATGGACCGCTATATAACAGTTCTTAAGAGGGGAAGAAGCCCTAAATCGGCAGAGGTTACCAACCCAGCAAAAATTTTGAAAGATGAGGAAAAGCGGACCTCATCGCAAAACCGTTTTGCCATTTTGCAGGAGGAAAATGATGCCCCATTACCCGAAAGGAAGTCATTTAAGCCTCGCCCAATATATTTGAGAGAGAAAAACTCAAATGATAAAGTTTTTAGTTGAATTAATAGGCGAAAACAACTTTTATGTTTCGAACATAAAGCGTGGTAGCATTTATGAAACTAAAATTCAAGTGAATCACGAAAACGCTTACCGCACTACGGTTTTCGAACTTGAAAAACATAAAAAAAGCTTCTACACCTACCAACTTAAGAACGCAAAAGGTCTCCAGGATGTTATCCAAGGTATTGATTCAAATGTTGACCCAGCGGAGATTAAGGCCAGTTTGTGCAGCAAAGGCTTTAAAGCCAAATTTGTATCAAACATTAGAAACAGAGAAAGGTATCCCTAACCAATATTCCGAGCGGAGCTTGAGCCTGGTGATGTAAATTTAAAAAAGAATGAGACTCACCCTATTTATGACCTAAAATATATTCTGCACCGTAGAGTTGTAGTTGAAGCGCCACATAAGCGATCTGGGCCCGTACAGTGCTTAAACTGCCAGGAATATGGTCACACCAAGGCTTATTGCAAGTTGCCTTCTGTTTGTGTTGTGTGTGGTGACCTGCATGCTACGACCAAGTGCGAAAAGCCAAAAGATGATCCTCGGGTAAAGAAATGCAGCGATTGCGGAGGAAACCACACGGCCAACTATAGAGGTTGTCCCGTTTTTAATTCAGTTGAACGCTTATCTAAGCCGAAAGTGGTTTCTGCCCCTCCCCAGCCTTTAAATATACCAACTACAAACATGCCTCCATTAGCACAACCAACTACAAGTTAAGTTTCCTATGCCAACGCATTAAAGTCTAACCAGCCCAATGCATGTAAGCCTACCTAGCCTACAACTCAACAAGAGTTGCCAACACGTAAACCAACCGGGCCCAGTTTTAGCCGCCTCGAAGCTGTAATTGACAATATTGTTAAACAATTTACGCAGTTCATGGCGCAAAAGGCTGGTATGATGCAAGAAATGCAAAAAAAGCAGTCTGCTCTTCTGCAGGCCATGCTTAAAACACCATGAACTGCCTCAGGGTTTGTTTCTGGAACGCTAACGGCATCCGCCAACACAAAAAAGGAACTCGAATATTTTTTAATAAACCAAAAAATTGATGTCATGTTGATTTCTGAGACGCATATGACATCTAGAAGTAATTTCAAAATTAGAGGCTATTCTTTTTACGATTCGAAGGATCCCAGAGATAGATCATGTGGAGGCTTGGCTATAATAATCAAATCGAGAATCAAACATCAATGGATGGGTGGTCTCTCTGAATGTCATATACAAGCAACAAACGTTTGCGTTGATGAATTTTCCATGGCTTAGTTATTTCGTCAGTGTATTGTCCACCCAGGTTCTCCATAACAAAGGATTAGTTCAACAGTTTTTACAAATCTTTAGGTCCCCGCTTTATAGCTGCTGGAGACTATAACGCTAAGCATACGTGCTGGGGCTCTCGCCTTATAAGTCCCAGGGGTCGTGTTTTGTTTGATTCCGTATCTGAAATGGGACTTAACGTTAATTCATCTGGACAACCGACATATTGGCCAACTGATCACTATAAAATTCCAGACGTTATCGATTTTGGCGTAACAAAAGGTATATCCCCGGTACTTACCGAAGCTCAAGCCTCGTTGGATTTATCTTCAGACCACTCTCCCACTATAATCACTATTTTTAGTCCTCATCATATACCAACTAGTGATATTTTTTCATTTAAAAAGGTTAATTGGTTAAAACACAAAAAATTTGTCAGCACCCACTGCTCGGAAAACCAACCGCTAAAAACACCCTAAGACATCGATGATTGTCTGAGCAGCCTTAATGAGAACATAAAAAAGCCGTTGATCATGCTTCTTCTTACTATCGTCAGACAAAATACAACAAAATTTTTTCAGCCGACGTGCATCAGCTTTTATCTGAAAAAAGAAGAGCCCGAAGAGAATGGCAGAAGCACAGATCACCCCAACTTAAGGCCAAGTTAATGAATGTACAAACCCATTGAAAAATTTGCTAGAGGTTCACCGATTGGCCTCTCTTAAGGAACACCTCGAAGGTCTAGACTCGACTCCTCAGACGAATTATTCACTATGGCGCTCAGCAAAATATCTTAAAAGACCCGTTATCGCGAAACCACCACTACGTAATCTGAGAGGATCCTGGGCAAGAAGCGATGAAGAAAAATGTGATCTGCTCGCAAGTCATTTAACAAATGTCTTTACTCCAAATACATGCACTGACATGATTAAATTACCGCCTGTTGTTGCTAGATGTCACATGGAAATACGTTTTCAGTTGTCAGATGTCGTAGAGGCTATTAATAATTTAAATGCTAAAAAAGCTCCTGGCTTTGATGAAATCAGCAACAAAATGCTTTTGGAGCTTCCTTGCACAGCAAAAAGAATAATTCTTTTTATTTTTAACGCCATATTACGGCTCAAACATTTCCCGCCAGTATGGAAAGTTGCCTTGGTAAAGATGATTTCTAAGCCGGGAAAAAATCCTTCGAAGGTGGAGTCTTACAGGCCTATAAGTCTGTTACTAACTATGTCCAAATTGTTTAAGAAATTGCTTAAAAACAAGCTGACTCCGATCCTGAATGAAAACAATTGCATTCCAGATCACCAATTTGGATTTAGAAATCAACATAGTACTATCGAACAAACCCACAGATTGGTACAGGTTGTAAGAAAAGCCTTTGAGAAAAAGAAATACTACTCCGCGCTCTTCATATATGTCTCTCAAGCGTTCGACAAAGTATGGCATGAAGGACTGTTAAATTCTGTACTTGCTTTACACAGCAGATATGCCCACAAATAATCTTACTCATACGTCGACATTTGCTGATGATACCGCCTTTCTCAGTATTCATAAAGACCCTAAAGAGGCCACAAAACAACTTTAACATCACGTATCCCAAGTTGAAAAATGGGCAAAGTTATGGGGTATTAAAATAAATGAACAAAAATGCACCCACGTTACTTTTACGTTACGCAAGGAAACGTGCCCCCCAATTCTTATTAACAACCATACGGTGCCTCAACGAATTGAGACGAAATATCTTGGCATTCACCTGGATCGCCGCCTCACATGAAAGCCTCATATAGATTCGAAGCTGACTCAAACGAAACTTAAAGCTGCTCAAATCCACTGGCTAATGGGTAGAAACTCTGTGCTACGTCTGGATTGTAAACTTCTACTCTACAACTCGATTTTAAAACCAATTTGGTGCTACGGTATACAATTAGGGGGCACTGCTTTCGCCTCCAACATAGAAAAAATACATCGTCGTCAAAATAAAATCCTAAGAATGATAACTGGTGCTCCTTGGTATGTTAAAAACAGCAACATCTACAAAGATCTGCAAGTTCCACTAGTTAAATGCGAAATTTTTAATTATGTGGACAAGTATTTAAACAAGCTGGAAATACATCCAAATCCGCTCGCTCGAAACATTTTACAACATAGTGAGCACACTCGTCTGAAAAGAAGGGATAATATTGCACTAATATGAAACTACTGAATTAATTAATTTTATTATGAGAACTTGAATTTTAGTCTGGCACTGGCTGGTCTAATAAAAATTAAATAGTTTTAAGATTTGAATATTTATTGTTAGTTCGCCAAAGGCGAAGATTCAATGATAAAAATAAGAAAAAAAAGAACTTAGACTTTTCAGAGAAGAGTCCGGTTTTCCATTGGGTAGTGGTCCAGTTGATGTGCTCCTTTGCCAATTCGATTCTGGCTTATCTGTTTTTGGCAGAAATAAATGGTTTTTTTGCACTTCTATATGATTTTAATCCACCTTCAACAGATCGTCTTTGAATGCATCTGATCGAGACATTTAAGCTTAACTGATTTGCAATAGATCTTGCTGAGATAAGTGGATCCTTTTTTATTAAGCGCAGTATTGCCTGGTCGTCCCGTATGCTGGATTTCCGGGGTCTACCACCTCTGTGTACGGTTGCCAACGATCCTGATGAACGGAAACGGCTTACAATGCAGAAATGACACTGTGGTGAATTCCAAATTTATTTTTATTATAATCATTTATAATTTTTTTTCTTATAAATGATCGGAATATTTGCTTTAAGCCATTCTTTTATTAAAACATTGCAAACTATGACCGATGACTTTGAAAGAATATAAATAATAATAAAAACGTGCAAAATTTTTCAAATTATTCCGTTAAAATTTAAAAAATTTAACGGTTATTTTTGCTTTTATGGGGGTTTCCCACGGGCTATATAAGGTCAATTGCTTTCATATATAAATAAAAACGAACTATATATTCATTTTCAATTTTAGTTTTATTTTCCCGACGTTTCGTTTGCTTTTTTCAAACTTCTTCAGGGGTTCTTGTTGTTGTTTTTTGAAAATCTGGCAAAAGTACAATAATTTAATATAATTAATTATTGTAATACACTATCACAGTCAACACTTACAATTCGTCTTACATTGCACAATTATATATTTTATATTATTCTAAAAAGCTGGACTTCACGACACAGATATGAATAATAAATAATTAAATAAATAAATAAACATGTAAACAAACTGGTAGTCAGACTTAATGCTAGTATCACAGAGCTTTAACTAATTAAATTATCGCAACAGAAAAGAAGCTTTGTTTTGTCCTTATCCTCTTTCGTGTTCATAGTCTTGTGTATTTTCTGTTGTATGCGTAGACTCTCAATAGTGTATCGTTTATTTTCTCTTTTTTCCTTGTCAAGTATTTTTACATCTTTAAAGTTGATTGTGTGATTGCACTCTTTTGCATGCTGGGAAAGTGCCGTCGTTTCTTTGCCTTTTGTTATGTCTGATTTGTGCTCTTTAATTCTTGTTTCCAATGTTCTCTTTGTTGTTCCAATATATACCATATCACATACCTCTTTTTCATTGCCATCACATTTGATTTCATATACCACATTATCAATCTTTAGTTTATCTCTTTTTGATTTATTATTTGTAATTTTTTATTGGTAATTTTTTTAGAAAAAATGAAGAACATAAATAGTAACTGCTTCGTGCATTTGTTTTGTCGCATGTAAAATAGCGGTTTTGTAAATTAATTATAAATTTTTTTTTGTTAAACATTTTTTTTCTTTGTTTTTGTCTTGTGTTAGTAAGGGGACTCTATTATCATTACAAAAAAATAACACAAGTAAAATTACAAATGAAATTTTCTATATTATAAAGATATCATATTTTTTTTTTTTTTTTTGTTTCATATATTTATTATTGAATCTTCGCCTGTGGCGAACTAACAATAAGTGTTCAAATCTTAAAACTAGGTAGTTAATATAAGTCCAGCCAGTGCCAGACTAAAATTTAAGTTCTCATATTAATTATCAAGCTTCATATAAGCGCAATAGTATCCCTCCTTTTCAGGCGGGTGTGCCCACTATGTTGCAGGATGTTTCGGGCGAGCGGATTTGGGTGAGCTTCCAGCTTATTTAAATACTTGTCCACATAGTTCAGGATTTCGCATTTAACTAGTGGAACTAGTAGATCCTTGTGGATGTTGCTGTTTTTAACATACCAAGGAGCACCAGTTATCATTCTTAGGATTTTGTTTTGCCTGCGTTGAATTTTTTCTATGTTGGATGCGGAAGCAGTGCCCCATAATTGTATACCGTAGCACCAAATTGGTTTCAAAATCGATTTGTAGAGTAGAAGTTTACAATCAAGACGAAGCACAGAGTTTCTGCCGATTAGCCAATGAATTTGTGTAGCTTTAAGTTTCATTTGCGTCAACTTCGCATCTATATGAGGCTTCCATGTGAGGCGGCGGTCTAGGTGAATACCAAGATATTTTGTCTCGGTTCGTAGAGGCACCATATGGTTGTTAATAAGAATTGGAGAGCACGTTTCTTTGCGTAAAGTAAAAGTTACGTGAGTACATTTTTGCTCATTAATTTTTATTCCCCATAATTTTGCCCATTTCTCTACTTGGGTTACGTGTTGTTGCAATAGGCACGAAGCCTCTTTAGGATCTTTATGAATACTGAGAAAAGCATTATCATCAGCAAATGTAGACGTATGCGTAAAACAGTTGGTTGGCATATCTGCCGTGTAAAGCAAGTACAAAATTGAACCTAGTATACTCCCTTGAGGTACACCAGCCCCAATTGGTTGAAAAACTTATTTGATTTCCCTCTTTGATCATAAATTGTCGACCGGTTATGTACTTTTCAAAAAGGTTAAAAATATTAGCTGGAAGGTTTAGCTTTAGTTTGTTTAACAGGCCTTCGTGCCATACTTTATCGAAAGCTTGAGAGACATCAATAAAAAGTGCGGAGCAGTACTTCTTTTCCTCAAATGTTTTTCTTATAACCTGCACCAGTCTGTGAGTTTGTTCTATTGTGCTATGTTGACTTCTAAAGCCAAATTGGTGATCTGGAATGCAGTTGTTTTCATTCAGGATCGGAGTAAGCTTGTTTTTAAGCAGCTTTTCAAACAGTTTTGACAAAGTTGGTAACAAACTTATAGGCCTATAAGACTCCACCTTAGAAGGATCTTTACCAGGCTTAGGAATCATCTTAACTAAGGCAACTTTCCATATTGGTGGAAAATGTTCAAGCCGTATTATGGCATTAAAAATAAAAAGAATTATTCTTTTTGCTGTAAAAGGTAGCTCAATGAGCATTTTGTTGCTTATTTTATCAACGCCAGGAGCTTTTTTATCATTAAGGTTAGAAATAGCTTCTACCACATCTGAATATCGGAAACGTATTTCTATAGGACGTCTAGAAACAACAGGCGGTAATTCCCTCACGTCAGTGCATGTATTAGGAGTGAACACGTTTCTTAAATGGCTTGCGAGCAGATCGCATTTTTCTTCATCATTTCTAGCCCAGGATCCTCTTAGATTGCGCAGTGGTGGTTTTGCGATTACGGGTCTTTTGAGACGACTGGCTGATCGCCATAGAGAATAATTTGTTTGAGGGGTTGCGTCTAGACCTTCCAAATACTTCTTAATTGATGCAATTCTGTGTACCTCCAGCAAGTTTTTTAAGCGATTTGTACACTCTTTTAGCTTCGTTTTAAGTTGGGGCGATCTATGCTGTTGCCATTCTCTTCGCGCTCTCCTTTTTTCAGATAAAAGCTCCTCAACATCGACAGAAAAAATTTTGTTGTATTTGACCTGACGGTATGTTGAAGAAGCATGTTCAACGGCTTTTTTAATGTTTTCATTTAGGATATTTAGGCAATCATCGATTTCTTGGGGAGTTTTTAGTGGTATGTGTTCCGAGCAGTGAGAGCTGATATATTTTTTATATTTTAACCAATTTACTCTTTTTGATAAGAAAAAATCACTAGTTGCTATTTGGTGAGGACTGCAAATAGTGATAATTGTGGGTGAGTGGTCAGAAGATAAATCGAAGGAGGCTTCAGCCTCAATAAGGTCCGGTGATATACCTTTTGCCACGCCAAAATCTATTACGTCTGGAATTTTATTATTGTCCGTTGGCCAATAGGTTGGTTGTCCAGTTGAAATAACGAAAAGTCCTATTTCCGACACTGAGTCATACAAGACACGACCTCTGGGACTAATTAGGCGGGAGCCCCAGTATGTGTGCTTAGCGTTATAGTCTCCAGCAGCTATGAAGCGGGGACCTAATGATTTGTAGAAACTGTTGTACTGATCCTTCGTTATGGAGAATCTGGGTGGACAGTAAACTGATGAAATAACAAGGTTATGGAAAAATTCATCAATGCAGACGTTCGTAGCTTGGATATAACATTCCGAGAGGCCACCCAACCATTGGTGTTTAATTCTTGATTTGATTAGAATAGCCGAGCCACCACATGATCTATCCCCAGGATCCTTTGAATCGTAAAAAGAATAACCACTAATTTTAAAAGTGCTTCTAGATGTCATATGAGTCTCAGAAATACACATAACATCGATTTTTTGGTTCATCAAGAAATATTCGAGCTCGTTTTTGTGTTGGCGGATGCCGTTTGCGTTCCAGAAACAAACCCTGAGGCAGTTCATGGTCTTTTAAGCATAGCCTGCAGAAAAGCAGACTGCATTTTTTGCATTTCTTGCATCATGTTGGCCATTTGCGCCATAATCTGCGTAAATTGTGTGACCATATTGTCAATTACGGCTTCCAGGCGGCTAAAATTAGGCCCGGTTGGTTCGCTAGTTGGCACTTCTTGTTGTGTTGTAGGCTGGGTAGACTTACGTGAATTAGGCTGGTTAGACTTTAATGCGGCGGCGTAAGAAACTTGATTTGTAGCTGGTTGTGCCAATGGAGGCATATTTGTAGTTGGTATATTTAAAGGCTGGGGAGGGGCAGGAACTATGTTCGGCTTAGTTGATCGCTTAACTAAGTTAAAAACAGGACAACCTCTATAGTTGGCAGTGTGGTTTCCCCCGCAGTTGCTGCATTTCTTTATCCTAGGATCATCTTTTGGCTTGTCGCACTTGGTCGTATCGTGCAGATCCCCACACACAACACAAACAGTAGGCAACTTACAATAAGTTTTAGTGTGGCCATATTCCTGGCAGTTTAAGCACTGTACGGGCCCAGATCGCTTATGTGTCACTTCCACAGTGACTCGTCGGTGCATAATATATTTTAAATCGTAGATGGGGTGAGTTTCACTTTTTTTCAATTTGATATCACCAGGCTCAAGCTCCACTCGGAATAATGGTTGGGGGTGTTTTTCCCTATTTCTCATATTCGATACCGTCCTAACCATAAACCCTTTGTTTAACAAACTGGTCTTGATCTCTTCTGGGTCAACGTTAGAATCAATGCCTTTAATAACTACCTGAAGGCCTTTTGCGGTCTTGAGTTGGTAGGTATAGAAGTTTTTTCTGAGTTTTTCGAGCTCCGAAACCGTGGCGCGGTAGGCGTTTTCATGGTTCACTTGAATTTTTGTCTCAAATATGTTACCGCGTTTAACGTTTGAAACATAAAAGTTATTTTCCCCAATCAAACCGACTAAAAACTTGACGAGATCATTTGAGTTTTTTTCCCTCAAATAAATGGGAGGTGGCTTAAAGGACTTTTTTTCACTAACATGGGCCTCATTATCCTCTTGCAAAATTGCAAAAAGATTTTGCGATGAGGTTGGTCTTTCATCGTCTTTTAAAATTTTTGCAGGTTGAGATACTTCTGCCGATTTAGGGCTCCTTCCCCTTTTAAGAACTGTTACGTACCTGTCCATCCCTACCTGGATCTTAGGAGCACACGCAGAAATTGGGCCCGTAGCGCCTTTAGCAGCTGTTGGTGCGACACCAGAACTTGATAAAGAAGACCGCGATGAAGATGGCACCTCGGTATTTTTTTTATAATTTTTAAACAGAGATTGGGCTAAATTTGTCCCTTGTTCAGTACATTTATTCAAATTAGGCACACTTGCACTTAAATTATTTGTATTTGTTTTCGGTTTTGCACTTAAATAGTTTCTATTATATTCAGGGTCTCTAATGTTTTCATTGCTAACGCTTGCTGAGCTTAACACAATGTAAGCATTTCGGCTATTAGGCCCACTGTCACAACGATTACTGTTACTCATTAACCGTTTGGTTTTTTTGTTTTGTTTAGTTTGTTTTTATTTTCGATTCTCACTTATGTCTTGTAGGTATGTATATTAACAAATATTTTTTTTTTTGTAACTTATTACAAATATCACCTATTACAAATATACACTCGCGTAGACACGTCCGTACACTACGAGATTAAGAGAGCAACTGAAGATATCATATTGTAAGTAAAATCTCGTGCATATGTTTTGTTCTTTAAAGGATGCAAAACGCCCTATCTAACATATATAAACAATTTTTAGAAGAGGCAATCATTTTTGTTAAATGCAAATTATATTTACAATTAACACAAATTTTGCAAAATATATGTAAGTTAAAAAGGGTCAACAAATTTATTTCTGCTGGAAAAAAAAGAATTTTGCAAGTTGACGTACATATTTTAAGGCTAGAATTAATAAAAGCCAATTTTAAATTGTTTGTTAGATAGGGCGTTTTGAATTTTTAGTGACGATATATAAGTTTGTCATTCCATTTTTAAAGTCTTGATTTGCGACCCCATAAAGTACGTCTGTTTTTCTAAACACAGTTTAGGAAATTTCAAATTTTTTCTGAAAGCAAAGCTGAAGGTTTTGATAATATCTTCTGCTCACAAATGAGTGTTTAAATCCATGTTAATGCTTTGGAAATACAGAAAATTGTTAAAACTGTAAGTTGTGTGAAATGGAAGAAGTTGAAATTTCGTGATACAAAGCATACTGCATTTAGCCTATACTGCAAACAGCCTATATATATTCTGGATCCTTATAGATAGGGAAGTCGCTATAGCCAAGTCCGTCTGTAACTCTGCCCGTCTGTTAAAATAAACTTTCCGAAGTCAATTTAAGCACTACGGACCAGGTATTGGTGTCAAACTATCAGAAATATTCCTGAGATGATCGCTATTTGACCCAAATCGGTTAACCACGGACCTAGATATAGCAAAATACTGCGATTGCTTCAGTTTTTTTAGAACAAAATAACAAACTCCATACAAAATATGTAAAAAAATATATGTATGTATATGGATGGGCATTAAAAAATACCAAAAAGTTTCTTGTATGCTTGGACGTAAGTATGTATTGTCATATGGATGTATGTAGGTAAATATGTATGTATGTACATACATACACAAACATATGAAATACATTATTATATTTTCAGTATGAAAAAACTCGGCTGGGCATACAAAAAGACCAATGTGAAGGGTATATAAGATTCGGTACAGACGAATATAGCGCTCTTACTTGTTTTTTGCTGATAGACTAAGCCTTAACAAAATTAGTACATAATAGCGAAATAAAACAAACCGAATAGTATTTTTAAACTGTGTATGTGATAATTTACATAACTGGCTTTAAAGTAAATTTTTTCCCAGTAATTTAAAATTCTGGATTTGTTTGGCCATTAAAACAACAGATTCTTAATAAAATTTAATTGCTTGAATTTTAAATTAGAAATTTATTTCACACATTAAAAATGAAATTTAATGTGCCCATGATAAACTGTATAAACTAACAAGCATTGCCGCTTTGTTTAAATAACATCTAACTGCTAATGCTTGGTTTTGCGTGGTATTTTTCTTTTTATATAACTCAGAAGCCCTTGCGAGCACCAACATGGTAAAGCAGAAAATATGTTAAGTACAGGGTGTCTGGTGGATTTGTCAGTCATAATGTCGCTCGTTCGCTGTATGGACATTTTTTAAGAGTAATGATTCTTACGTATTGAAAAAATATATTTAGTTAGAGCTATAAAAAAAGCTTCGAAGCAGTTCCAACGACTTTTCCTTATGAGTTAAAAAAAACAACTTCTAATAAGTGTTCCCCCATTTAATAAATAGAGCATATTTTTTCTTAGGTAGTACACCTAATTTTGAAAATTACATGCGTATGACATTTATTCAACTCGCTAAATTTTTCATTCTGTGCAATCTCGTCACAAAATGCATGTGTGCACCACTAGAGGTCAGCTTAAGACGTCACTAAATTAAGCATCATCTTGGTTTCCCAATTCATTTCATATACCTTACGTATGTACACACAACTGTGAGTGCCATTACTTTTATTTACCAAACACACAGTAAACAATATTTTGCAAATAATTCAGCGTATGCTTACTCTAATATAATTGTGCCACTGAAAATGTGTGAATCTAATCTAATAGCAATAATGACAAAATATTTTGGAAAAAAATGTCACCATCATCGACCAATCTCATTCAAGATTAAAAGGGAAATCGTCCAAAATGTTAATGAAATTCAAAACCAGATGTTGCAATTGGAGCTCACAACAATAGTACTGGGCGGTAAAGAAAGAAAATTTAAACATATCCCTATGTGTGCAATACTGGATATAAAGACTGCCAACATTTTGAGTGATACTACAAGTTCACAAGTGTGTAAAGCTACTCCCAAAATGTTAAACGATTAAGAAAAATTAAAGAAGAGAGTCTGTAATGAAGACACTTTTAAGTACGGTATTTCGGTGCTACACGCATATATTAGATGTTATTAATATTTATCACATATGGCATACAAATTGAAGCTACAGAAATGGCAAGCAAGAAGTGGCAGTGCAAAGCAAGAAGTAAAATAAAACAAGTAAGACCGCTATATTCGGCTGTGCCGAATCTTATATACCCTTCACATTGGTCTTTATATATACCAAGCCGAGTAATTTTGTACTGCAAATAATATAATAAAAAACCTATTGCGAGTTTTAAAGCCCATAAAAAACTATACAAAATTTTAACGTTCGCATGAATAAAAGAAATAGATGAAGAAGGTTTGAGATCGAGAGTTTTAAAAGTTTTCGACATTATTCATATAAAAGGTTAATAAAACTTGTTAAATATTATGGGATTTTCTAGTCCCCCTGCTCCTCTCCAACTTTTTCTCCAAAATGCATGAATTATTTGATTATTACTTTTTGTAGAATATTCGAAGTCGGTAGCTGTAATAGTTTTCCAGAAATAGCGTATCGAAAATTTACAAAAATTGCTGATTTGTATGGGAGCTACCCCTTCTTCACCCCCCAACCAAAAATTGTTTTCTTAAGAGCGTAGCCCTTGATGTCCAATTACTTTCTGTAGAACACTTGGTTTCGATATCTGTTATAGTTTCCGAGATCGAAAATTTAATAAAAATTGTTAATTTGTATGGGAGCTACCTCCATGTGGAGTTGTTAGTCTCCCATTGGACGCGTCCCCAGGTGGCGGATAGGGGGGACCTCTGATAAGCTATCGATACTTTTGCGTGCGAAAATCGAACAGCTATATCAGGGGTTGAGCTAATTGAGGAATATCGTGATACTATTCATGCAATTGGTCCCCTTATTCCCCGACAAAGCCAGGATCTTGCTATGTAACAGAAGGAACAAGAGAATACAATGTGGGTGGAGTGGAGCATAGTGTGCACACTCAACACACATTTCAGGTCTCTGGGCAATGTCAGGACTCTGGATACATCTGACAAATGATCCCGCACTCTTGACATTGCAAGGGTAGAGCGTGGGCAGGGTAATGCATAGTGTGCCATACTCTGCTTACACTCTATTCTTAGGTAGTACCGGGGTTTCTGGATACATCTAACAGATGGTCCAGCACTCCTGGTGATGCCTCCATCCTTCATACATTACATTATGCAATCCCGCGGACCAAAACTAACCCACTTATAAGATTAAGGTTGTGGACACAGCGCCGAGAACCTGAATGGCTAGTCAGTGGTTAAAGAAGACTAGTTCCAAGTTGTTGTCACCTCCGATGCCATAGCAAAGGTCGGTTGCAATCTTAGTAGCTCAGTCGGCGTACGCCGTCACTGCGCGGATGGTCCTCCCTTTACGTGCATACTCGTGGGATTCATATGCCTAACAATTTAAAACAAAAAAACTTCGCAGATGGTCAATCTGGTGAACCCAAATTGGCTACCTGCATCACATCTACTGATCATTCTTCGGATGACAGTAGACCCACAAGCAGTGATGTGCATCTGCCCGTCCTGGCAATCACCTGACGCAGTACCGCCAAATATTTCAGATGCGACTGAAGAAAGCCGCAGACAGCAACAACGCAAAGAAGCCGCATCCAAGCGAGCCGCTACGCGTATTATTGTACGACACGGTGATAAACTGGTTGATTCCCTGACGGTCGACCAGAGATTGTCGCTAGATTGGGCTAAGGCCTTTATTGCTGAGGTAGGATCCGAACCTGATCCAGGCTCTTCTGCCACGCCCAAACGGCAACGATCAGGTGAGGACACCTCTAACGCATTCACCAACCAACCGGATGCGAAGAGACCTAAATCCTCTCGTGTTGTTAACAGGCCTTACAGCGAGGTCGCTAAGAATCCGCTTGTAAGGGCTGTTATCGACAGGAGCAAAAGTGACGGAGCTATCTCTCAAGAAAATTGGGGGATAATTCGTCAGAAAATGATAGGGGTGTTCTAGAGTATCCTTAGGGAAAATCCCGGACCAGACCCTCAAATCAACGACGCTGGCTGGTTTCAAGGCCACGTAAAGCTTATGGCATGCACCAACGAGCGGTCGGCCAATCTGCTGAAACTAGCGATAGCAGCCCTCGGAGAAGTGTGGCCAGGCGGGCGGTTGGACGTGGTCACGGTCGACGATATCCCTCGTCGTCCGAGATCCGTAGCGACCATTTCCGCTGAACCACATGACCCCGAGGAAATTCTTGGCTTCATAAGGGTCGGTAACCCTGACCTCCCCACTCACGACTGGAAGGTAGTAAAGGTCTCCGATGCTAATTGAGCTACAAGAAAGGTGGTTGTCGTTTTTAATAAGGAATCGTTGGCGCCGCTTCGGCAGAGAAAGGGTGTGATATTTTACGGCTTTGAGAGTATCAGACTTAATATCTACCGAAGCGACGACAAACTCGACCCCCTTGCTGCTAGTGTTAGCAAATTGACCGAGCGTGGTGTAAAAGACGCTGGTAGTGATGATCCTGCTCAGCCAGTCTCCCAGGAGGATAATCAGTCAGACTCAGGTCTGATTGGTGATCTTCTTGGTCGCCTGGATTGAGCGGAGGACGAGGACGCTCTTTTGGATTCCGATTCAGAGAGCGGAAACGTAACAGTCATCTACGACCCAGACAATGGCGAAGGTGACGCAAATTAATGTTCACCACTCCAAAGCAGCATCTGCTGCACTTGTTCTTTGTGCCGTAGAGCGGGGCGAAGACATCATACTAGTCCAGGAACCCTGGATCTCCGGAGCACAATTCGTGGACTCAGTGCTAGAGGCTACAAACTTTTGTATGCGAACGTACATGGTAAGATTAGATCATGTATAATGGCCAAAAGCAACTTAATATCTTCATACTGTCTGCACAGAAAAAACTGAGTTGCAGAATCAGTAACAAATTTCAGAGAATCAGTAAATATTTTGTCTGGCTGAGGACCTACAACGAAAGTTGTAAATTTAGACAAACAATTTTGCAAAAATTTTAGTTTCTGTTAAAAAAATTTTGCTGAGCTGGTTAAATATTTTATTTGTCTAGGCGAAAATTTTGTTTGATTTAAAAATCAAACAAAAATATTATTAGAGACTATTAAATAAATTGACTAAAAAAATAAATTATTTTGAACAAGAATTTGTTTGAAAATTTTTTTTGTAGTTGTTAAAGCTCATAATTTTGCATATCGTGAATACCCCTATCAGGGTATACTCATAATTTTGCTCATAATGAATACCCCTAATATTAAGTATATCAAATTTCATTTAATTATAATTGGTCAATTTCAAGTTATTTTTGGTTTATTTTCTTCAATTGTAATTGGTTAATATTAAGTTATTTTTGGTTTAATAGATCAAATTACATTTTTGTTATATTGTCAAGTCAGCATAATGTGTATTTAAATTTAGTATAAATAATTGAATAAAAATAAAAATTAGTTAGTAACTAGCAGAAAGTTGGTTTTTTAATTATTTTAATCATTTTGTCTTCAAGTTCCAAGTGCTTGAAGATTTACAGGAAAAATAAAATATAGTACAGTCCAAATTCAAGTGTTTGGGTTGATATTTACTATAAATATTTGTACATTTTTGGTGACCACGACGTGATCTTCTGAGATGGATAAGCCAAATCAACTGCTAGATTTACTGCTGAATACAGTTGAAGCCATTCAGGCGCTCATTCGTAACTTCAAAAAGGATTCAGCCATTCGAAAAACAGCAGCAACTTATTTCGACGAACGTGCCCGAAGCCTCACTGAACTTTGGGATCAGTTCGAGGATCAAGATACTAGGCTACAATCGCTGGATGTTGCCTCAGACTTGGCCACAAGTCACAAGTACTTTACTGGAGACTATTACTCGAAAATTAATGAATTGTCTAAAACATACTTAGAAATATTTGAAAATGAAGCTAGACGTCTTAAGCCCGCAGCTGAAGATCAACAAAAGACTCTAAGTACGAATCATGCCGTTGTTATGCAGAAGCATGGTAATGTGGCTCATGGAGTTACTACCCCAATTCGTACCAATCATCAAGGACTCATCCGCAGGGCAGCAGCCAGGATGACAGCCTTAAGAAGAATGCTAAGTGACTCCACGAACAACGATGATAGTTATCCCCGTGCATATTATAGCGTAAAGCTGGACACTATCAATAAGCTCTGGAACCAAATCCAAGATCTATATGATGAGATTCTTGAAAACATTGAAGATCCATCTGCCTTTGATTTCAATACGGAAGACTTCTACATCCTTAACGATTTGGTTCAGGAAAAGGTAACCAACTGGTCCATTATGGCTGATAAGATCCACGGCGTTAATGCAGCACAAGCAACTGTCGATATCCCATGTGCATTAACCCGAAGCTCATTACAGCTGCCCAAAATCACTATACCGCAGTTCGATGGTGACTACCTAAAATGGCGCCAGTTTTATGAGTTGTTTTCTGAAATGGTAGATAAGCAACCGATACCTGCAATCCAAAAAATGTGGTACCTGAAGAGCAATGTATCTGGGGAAGCAGCGCACCTAATAAGCCATTTTTCCCTATCAGACGCTAACTACGTCACTGCGTGGAAAACACTACAAGATCGGTACAACAACAAACGAATTCTGGTAGCAAACTTGGTTGATAAAATAATGAATCAATCAGCAGGTACATCAAATGTAACGGCCATTAAGGGTCTTCATGACACTACTAAAGAATGCTTGTTAGCACTAAACAACCTTGGGATTGAGACAACTTCATGGGATGCAATATTGCTGCAGATTTTAATAAAAAAGCTGGATAAAACCACACACATCAGGTTCGTTCAATCACTGAAGGAACCCAGAGAAGTACCTACAATAGTCGATTTGCTATCATTTTTGGAAATCCAGTTTCAGTCAATGGAAGCTATCGGTCAAAAGGAGAAGACCACAAACAAGGCTACTTCATCGATCGCATCATCAAGCATAACAAACAGTTCCTGCAACTTCTGCCACAATGGAGTCCACAATATCTATTAGTGCAACCAGTTTTTGCACCAGCCAGTATCAAGCCGGCTTCAATGGGTTCAAAAACAAGGACTCTGTGTAAACTGCTTCAAAACAGGTCATACATCAAAAACTTGCAGTTCAAGCAGCTGCAAGAAGTGTATGAAAAAGCACAACACTTTGCTGCATTTGCAACAAATACCTCAACAATCCTCCTCCAACTCAAATTTAGCCTCAAAAACCACATCCCCTCAATCAGGTGCTCAACCAGTCACGTCGTCAGACAACACTGTCGTAACAACTTCAGCAGCTACAAATGCTGCAGGGAGGTGCCAGGGGTATGTTTTATTAGCAACAGCAAAGGTGATTATCTCTGCTCCTAACGGTATTTCAAGCCAGTTCAGGGCAGTACTTGATTCTGGATCACAAGTTAATCTCGTATCAAGACGTGTAACACAAAAATTGTTTATGTCTCCAACAGAGACCTCGCTCTGTATCGATGGTGTTGGTGAGACTCAGAAAAGGTCAAACCATCGTGTAAAGGTCGAGATGAAGTCAAGGGATCTCAACTTCTCTGCAAATCTAGATGCGCATGTGCTACCAAGTATCATACCACCACAACCAAGTCGACATATTGACATTTCAACCTGGAACATTCCAAGCAATATTCCATTGGCAGATCCCCAATTCAATGTTCCTGAAAAAATAGATATTTTGCTTGGAGCAGAATTTTACTATAAACTCACCCAGAGTGGAACAATTCGCCTTAATGACGACTTACCAGTGATACAGAACACTGCTCTCGGCTGGATTGTAGGTGGTTCAGTCACGGGGTATGCGTCACAAAATTCTCAATGCGCATTTACTTGTGCGATATTTGATACCCCCACATCGTTAGAAGAAACCATAGAACAGCTCTGGAAATTAGACGAGCTTAAGACCATCGAACGACCACTCTTACCCTCCGACAAGTTATGTGAGATGGACTTTAATCGGCATGTGCATACTAACCAAGAAGGTCGATTTATAGTCAGACTTCCCTTTCGAGAAAACCCAGAGGCCTTGGGAGAATCGCATGCCATGGCTTTTAACAGGTTCACGAGCTTAGAGCGCAAACTCTTGAAAGATTAAGCTATCCGGACACAATATGTAGAATTCATGAGACAGTATAAACAATTAGGCCACATGCAAAGAGTCGATATCGATACCTTGTGTGGTCCAAAATATTTTATTCCTCACCACAGCGTACTGAAACCAGATAGCTCTACGACAAAACTTCGAGTGGTCTTTGATGCTTCAGTGAAAACTTCTTCAGGCTATTCATTGAATGATTTAATGTACACTGGTCCCACTGTGAAAGTGAGTTATTCTCAATTCTCCTTCGATTTCGATTGCCAAAATTCGTATTTACAACGGATATCGAAAAGATGCATCGACAAATTCTACTTGATCCAAGCAATCATCAATTTCAAGTAATTATCTGGAGAGAGCATCCAAATGCACCCATTGATTTTTACAAATTAACCACAGTTACGTATGGAACACGTGCGGCGCCTTACCTGGCCACGAGATGTCTACAAAAAATAGCTGATGAAAACTCTGTAAATTTCCCATATGGCTCTCAGATGCTAAGAGACAATTTTTATGTGGACGATGGTCTTGGAGGCTCAGACAACCGCAATGTAGCAATCGAAATGCAACGAGAACTCATCACCATTTTAAAAAAGCATGGCTTTAGTTTGAAAAAATGGTGCGCAAACCATTCACAATTACTGAAAAACATCCCTATTGGTGACCAAGAAGTTAATCTGGATTTCAATGGCAGCAATACAAACACTATCAAAACTCTTGGGTTATTTTGGTTGCCCAAAGCCGATCAATTCTGCGCCAAGGTGAAACTCAATCAACTTGAAGTAATTTCGAAGCGTACCGCAACTTCTGATATAGCAAAATTGTTTGATCCTCTTGGGCTTCTTTCTCCTGTGGTGGTTAAAGCAAAGATTTTCATTCAACAATTGTGGCAACAAAGCCTAGGTTGGGATGAACCTTTACCTGATAATCTTTGCGCGACTTGGAAGGCGTTTCGAAATGATTTAAGTAGCTTAAACGGCTTTAAGATATCACGCCATCTATTCAATGGGGAGGTTCCAGTGAAATTGCAGTTGCATGTGTTTGCAGACGCATCTGAAAAGGCATTTGGTGCAGTTTCATATGTTCGAGCAATTCTTAAGGATAGACGCGTGATAGTACGACTGCTGTGTGCAAAATCACGAGTGGCTCCGTTGAAACAGCAGACACTACCTAGATTAGAACTATGTGCAGCAGTCATAGCGGCCCAACTTGCAGATAGAATAAAAGGCGACCTCAAGTTACAGAATACACCAATACATCTATGGACTGACTCCGAGATTGTGCTGTCCTGGATAAACGCACAATCCTCCTCCTTTAACACCTTTGTGGCTAATAGGATATCAACAATTCAGTCATTAGCGCTACCTGATCAATGGCGACATGTGAGATCAAAGGATAACCCAGCTGACGTATTGTCTAGAGGACTTCAAGCAGCGGAATTGCCAACATGTAATTTATGGCTTTACGGACCTCTTTTCCTTCACGGAAGGGACGAGTCATGGCCCTCAAAATTTTTGCCATCTTTAGCAACCCATAATGACAATGAAAGAAAGAAAGTAACTCCGGTCGCAGCAATTGAGGTATCAACTTCTAACGATCTGGTATACAGAATCAATCACAAGAATTCCTTTAAGACGCTGCAGAGGATTCTAGCATATGTTATGCGATTTATAAACAACTCAAGAACACCCAAGATGCTTCGTCCGAAAGATTTATTCTTGACATCAAAGGAATTAGAAAACTCACTCTTCTTCATTATCCACAAAATTCAGATTGCTGACTTCGCACAAGAAATCGATCAACTTCAGAAACGCAACGAGGTTGATAAAAGGAGTTCAATTAGTAGTCTGTCTCCATTCATCGATGACAGAGAGATACTCAGAGTAGGGGGCCGATTAGAGGCATCATCCATATCATACGATGCAAAACATCAAATGCTGATTCCCTACAATGATCCCCTCGTAAAACTTCTTTTTACAATGGCTCACGAAGAAAACAAACATTGCGGACCGCAAGCACTATTATACATCATACGACAACGATTTTGGCCAATAAAGGGCAAAATAATGGCTCGATCAACAGTCCAGAAATGCGTTAAATGTACCCGAGCGCGGCCACAACTAATCCATCAATTCATGGGAAATTTACCCCAACCTCGTGTCACTCCTTCTCGTCCCTTTATAAATGCAGGAGTTGACTATTGTGGTCCATTTTGGATTCACCACAAGACCAGAGGTAAAAGGCCAACCAAGGCATATATAGCTGTGTTTTGTTGTTTTGCAACCAAGGCCACACATCTTGAATTGGTAACCGATCTGTCAACTGAAGCATTCATTGGTGCACTGAAACGTTTCATCAGCCGTCGAGGCCGTTGTCAGAACATATATTCTGATAACGCTACGAATTTCATTGTGTGATTATAGCGATGAAGATACTGTAACCGCAGCTTGGGAGACTAATGGTAAAACATGGTGGATCCTCTCAAGCTACATGGCGCACGACCACAAGGACTCACCACCAAACCATCTTGTCCGTAAAGCGGTTGGCGCAGCGAAAGCAAATCGGATTCCAGTCATCATTGGAGCCGATGCAAATGCCCATCACCAAATCTGGGGCAGCACGAACACCAATATTAGAGGTGAGTATTTGATGAACTTCATACTACAGACTGACTTGACAGTTGTGAACAAAGGTTCAGAACCTACTTTTGTTGTTGCGAACAGACAGGAGGTTTTGGACATAACATTGGTCAGCGCGGAAAGTGCTGACCTTATTAGGGACTGGAGGGTGTCAGATGACTGTTCCTTCTCAGACCACAGGTACCTTGAATTCTCTATTTTGGGAAATCGGGACAGAGCGACTCCCTACGTGAATAGGAGGAGGACAAACTGGCAGATGCAGAATGCCTATCTGCGGGACATGCTACCCCCGGCACCGACTATCGCCACAGTTGGTGACATAGAGGAAGCTGTACTGACGCTATCGAGCTCCTTTAGGGAGGCTACGACAATGTCCTGCCCCCCGACCCTTCCTAGGGGCAGGAAGAAACCGCCCTGGTGGTCATCTACCATAGATAAGACCCGCAGGAAGTGCAGGAGACTCTTCAATGAGGCAAAGAGGACGGGCAACTGGACTCTGTACAAGGCCGCACTGAACAAGTTTAAGAACGAAGTGACGAGTGCCAAACGCGGTACTTGGAGGAACTTCTGTTGCAGCGTTGAGAACTAGTCTGAGACGAGCCGTCTGCGCAAGCTCCTGTCCAATTCGCCCGTCGTCCCTGGCTATATCCAGAAGGATGATGGAACTTGGACTACGAACAGCCACGAAACACTGGAAGTACTGATGGACACCCACTTCCCGGGATCTCTCAATATCTCGGATAGGGTGCCCACTAACACCACCTATAGTCGGTCATCCACACCGATTCAATTGGATAATCATTTGCTGCTTTGGGCGATCAACAGCTTCAAACCATTTAAGTCACCTGGACCGGATGGACTGATTCCAGCGGACCTGCAGCGTAATGTTGAGCTAGTTACTGCATGGCTTCTCAATATTTACGAGGCTTGTCTCTCCTGGTCATATATCCCCACACAGTGGACGGAATCAAATGTTGTCTTCATACCTAAGGGAGGTAAGACTTCGCACACAAGAGCAAAGGACTACAAACCGATAAGTCTCACGTCTTTCTTGCTTAAGCCACTGGACAGGCTGGTCGACGTGCACTTTAGGGCGACAATCTACCCCAGCCTCCTATCGGGGTCCTAACACGCCTATACCAAGGGCAGATCGGTGGAAACGGCTCTCCACTCGCTAGTTGGTTATATTGAGAGGTCTCTTGAATTTAGGAACTGTACACTTGTGTCGTTCCTGGATATAGAGGGCGCTTTTAACAACGTCAACCCACCAAGTGTCCTCCGGGCCTTGCGCGAGACAGGGGTTGATGACTCTCTGGTTGCATTAATTTCCAACCTGTTGGAACGTAGGATCATAAGGTCTACAATTGGTCAAGCTGAGGTTACGAGATCGGCTAATAGAGGAACCCCTCAAGGAGGTGTCCTATCACCATTGCTGTGGAACATGACACTGAACTTGTTGCTCAGGAATATGGACTCAATGGGACTAAGAACTATCGCATACGCGGATGACGTGGCAGTTGCGATATCTAGAATCCATCTAAATACCATCTCTGACGGGATGGAACTGGCTCTAAGGACATTGAGTGAGTGGAGCGGAGAGAACGGTTTATCTATTAACCCTTCAAAAACGGAGCTCGTACTGTTCTCGAACAAGTACAAGATTCCTTCATTTAAACTCCCGACGCTGAACGGGGTGAGACTGACTTTGTCGGATAGTGCGAAATATCTAGGAGTCATTCTGGACAGCAAGCTGTCCTGGAAGCCGAACGTAGAGGCGAGAGCGGCGAAGGCACAGACTGCAATGTATGTGTGCAAACGCGCCATTGGCAGAACTTGGGGACTCAGTCCCCGTAATGTAAGCTGGCTCTACAGGGCGGTAATAGAGCCGGTTCTATTTTATGGAGCTATGGTCTGGTGGAAGGCTATGGACTCTGTCACGAATCGTTGTCGTATTGAGGGAGCAATGCGCAATGCGGCGATCCTGATAACAGGCGCAATGAGGACGACTCCGACTAGGTCGCTTTTTACCCTACTCAACTGGCACCCAGCGGATCTTATAGCGAGGAAGCTGGCGCTGAACACCGCGATAAGGCTGCATGCGGTGGGAGGATGGAAGCACAGGACAAGCGGCCACGCGAGTATTATCGGGACGGTCAATATTGTTCCCGATCTGATTGACTACTGCACACCGGAACCTTTCATACGCAGGAAATTCTCCTTCGTTGTTTCAGAGGGAGGGGCGGATGAATTGATCTCCTCGGGACCCATCGATCTATAGGTGTACACGGATGGGTCAAAGGGGAGAACTGGTGTTGGTGGAGGTATATACATTGTTCAGGCAGGAGTCCGGATTTCATTTAGACTTCCGGATGAATGCAGTGTTATGCAGGCTGAATTGTCGGCGATATGCAAGGCGGCTAACTGGTTGCGGTATTACAGGATATTTGGCAGGAATATCGGAATCTTCACTGACAGCCGTGCTGCCATCAGGTCCATTACTGATGTATATTAAACATCACAACTAGTCCGTGAATGCCGGGCATCCTTGAACTGGATGGCGATGCATTCTGAAATCACCTTAGCGTGGGTGAGGGGACACGGGACCAATACGGGTAACTGTGCTGCTGATGCTCTTGCCAGAAATGGTGCTAGATTGGATGATCGGGCAATTGACCACTTTTGTGGCATCCTCCTCTCCTCTTGCAAAGTCCGCGTGGATGAATATTCTCGGGGAATTGCAGGGGCTAGATGGTCTAACGAACCCAGATGCGGAACTACTCGGATGACCTGGCCAAGGATGAATCCGAGCCGTTCGAGGTCCCTCCTTGATTTGGATAGGAGAAGGATAAGGGATACCGTGGCCGCAATAACCGGCCACTGCCGATTTGGCACCCATGCCGAAAGATTGGGATTGCCTTGGAATGACTTCTGCAGAAGTTGTCAGGACGAAGAGGAGACCGAGAGCTTAAAGCACCTCTTATGCTTTTGTCCGGCACTGGAGGACATTCGGATCAGGCACTTCGGTATCGGTAGACTGAATGGCCTGTCGGACGTGGCCAACATTGGCATAAACAACCTGGCATCCTTTATTAGGGATAGCGGTTGGTTTGGGGACAGCGGCCAGTATGGGACAACTACCGCTGACCACACTTGATAACTTTCCTTTCTTTCCTTCTAACTCTATCTCTATTGATCTAATCTAATTTATCTTTTTCTTCTTCTCTTCTCTTCCCCAGGTATCACAAAGGGACCGAGGAAACGGACCCAAGTGGGCTGCACAACTATTACTTCAACATTTCCGCAGCCGCCTGTTCAACCTAACCTAACCTATGGGAGCTACCCCTTTTTCTGCCCCCACTCAAAAAATGTTTTCTTTAAAGCGTAGGCCTTGTTGTCCAATTACTTTTGGTGGAGCATTTGATGTCGATAGCTGTTATAGTTTCCGAGATATAGCGTATCGAAAATTTTATTAAAATCGTTAATTTGTATGGGAACTACCCCTTTTTTTGCCCCCACTCAAAAAAATTTTTTTTTAACGCGTAGGTCTTGTTGTACAACTACTTTTTGTAGAACATTTGAAGTCGGTGGCTGTATTAGTTTTCCAGAAGTAGCGTATCTAAAATTTCATAAAAATTGTTGATTTGTATGGGAGCTACCCCTTCTTCACCCCCCATCCAAAAATTGTTTTCTTTAGAGCGTAGCCCTTGATGTCCAATTACTTTCTGTAGAACACTTGGTTTCGATATCTGTTACTAGTTTCCGAGATATAGCGTATCGAAAATTTAATAAAAAATTGTTAATTTGTATGGGAGCTACGCCTTTTTCTGCCCCACTCAAAAAATGTTTTCTTTAAAGCGTAGGCCTTGTTGTCCAATTACTTTTTGTGGAGCATTTGATGTCGATAGCTGTTATAGTTTCCGAGATATAGCGTATCGAAAATTTCATTAATATCGTTAATTTGTATGGGAGCTACCCCTTTTTTTGCCCCCACTCAAAAAATTTTTTTTTAGAGCGTAGGCCTTGTTGTTCAATTACTTTTTGTAAAACATTTGATTTCGATGTCTGTTATAGTTTCCTCGATATAGCGAATCGAAAATTTCATACAAATCGTGAATTTGTATGGGGGCTACCCCTTTTTTTGCCCCTACTAAAAAAAATTTTTCTTTAAAGCGTAGGCCTTGTTGCCCAATTACTTTTTGTAGAACATTTGATTTCGATATCTGTTATAGTTTCCGAGATATAGCGAATCGAAAATTTTATACAAATCGTTAATTTGTTTGGGAGCTACCCCTTTTTTTGTCCCCACTCAAAATTTTTTTACTTTAGAGCGTAGGCTTTGTTGCCCAATTACTTTTTGTTGAACATTTGAATTCGATATCTATTATAGTTTCCGAGATATAGCGTATCGAATATTTCATAAAAATTGTTAATTTGTATGGGAGCTACCCCTTTTTTTGCCCCCACTCAAAATTTTTTTCTTTAAAGCGTAGGCCTTGTTGTACAATTACTTTTTGTAGAACATTTGAAGTCGATAGCTGTTATAGTTTCCGAGATATAGCGCATAAAATATTTCATCGAATTTGTGCTATTGTAGAAAAAATACCACTTCCCCTGATCCTATCTGAAAAAAAAACTTTTTCATTATTGAGATCCCTCCTTTAAAAAAGTCTGTGTCAAGTTTTGTGGCAAGAGTGACTATATTTACTGAGATATATAGGGATATATGGACGGATTTTGTCCAAAAAAAATGGGTTGTTTTGGGTTTTTGCTTATATCTCGGTCAATAGTAAGCCGATTTTGCTGATTTTAAATAGCGATTGTCTTCAGGATATTTCTAATAGTTTGACACCAATAACTGGTCTGTATCTTTTTATTTGACTCCGGAAACTTGATTTCAACAGACGGACAGACGGACATGGCTATATAAACTTCCCTACCTAAAAGCATACAGAATATATATACTTTATGAGGTCGCAAATGGATAATAAGGAAATTACAAACGGAATGACAAACTGATATATACCCTTATCACTATGTGAAGGGTAAAAAAAGGGTAAAATAGCAACTATGTTTTATGAACAACTGGACCTTGTTGTGTACCAGCCAAAACAAGGTGGCAAAAGCAATGACGGAGATACTGCACGAGTATTTTTTTACGAATCTTTCGCTCGTTTTAAAATAACTGAAATTTATAATGACTTAATAGGAAGATTTGCAAATATACTGTCAATAATTTCTTCTGAGCTTTACATTAAGGAAGAAGTACTTAAGAACTATTGCTTTAAAACAGCAGAAATGATACAAAATGAGTGCCATTGTTTATATAACTTTAATTCATGGAGCTGATATTATCAAATCTTCACCTTTACCAGTTGGCCAACTATCAGAAGATGTAATTGAAGCAAGCCATAAAGAGTATAAGCATTTAAGACAACATCACTCCAAAAAACTTCAAGAGCCAATACCAACAGTGACATATTTAACCGGATGCTGTTTTTTCGGACCCTGTTGTGACCAATAACCGAAAAAAATTTAAAAAAGAAAAAAAGTTAAGCAAAATTTCATAAAACTTTTTCTGGTGCAACGAAGAAAAGAATTATGAACAGGAGTTTGAAGACGTCCAAGACTGAAGATGTTAATATAGAATAAAATAAAAAATAACATTAAGTCTCCGTATAATATTCTTATCAGTTAAACAAATATAAATAAAAACTTAAAAAAATAATTACTAACTTCGCTGTTTATAAGTATTCTTGTTTTGAAATTTTAGCTTTTAATTTTTAAACGATGACATCAAAAATCCCGTGTAATAAATTACACTGTGCATTTTTTAAGGTTATGGAAAAATAACCATATACGGACACCAGTACGTGATAAAATACTAAAAAAGAAAAGACCCGTGTCTCCCAATTTTGCCCAAAGTCATGCACTTTTTTTAATGGGCCCCCAAAGATTGGGGGCCTTGGTGTCATTTTTGCAAAAAGTGATAATTTTCCCAGGCTTATATCTCGCAAACCGTTAGGGATTTTAATTTAATCCTTGAGGCAAAGTTGTAGCCCTTTTTATAAAGAACAAAAATTGTGAACATAAAAAATTAAGAAAAGTCATTTTAGATTAAAATCGCAAGAAACTTGAAAAAGGTTGGATTTTTTTTTACCTTTTTTCCCCTGTTCAGGTCTATAGGTAGCAAGCCGGTCAAAGTTCAAGAAAACAGTCAACTACAAAAATTTACCTAATATCTCAATAAACAACTTTTTTGAACATATAAACTTCCTAGGAATGATTCTTAACACCGTTAAGGTAGCGCTTAGGTAGCCGCAAAAGTTAAAAATTTGCGAACATTTTTACATTTCATTTGCTTTTTATTTTCTTCAACATTGAGATACTATGATGTCTATTACAAAAAAGTTATAAAAAAAATATTCGTATTATGTTTATAATATTAATTCTGGACTTGCAAATCGCACTCTCTTAAGTCGTCCGAATCTGACTCTGATTCAAACCAGGCACGTTGCTTCTAGACTGCCCTTTATCATCAGCTTTTTATCTTCATATACCAATTACAAAGAAAACAAAAGAATTTTGGAAAGCCGCCCTTAATGATGATCCCTTGCAAAATATTGATGACCTTCAAATCACAGCATATCTTCCATTTATTTTCGTAGGCTTTCGGTTTGACACTTGCAATAACACTGCTTTCAAGCTTGAAACAGAATCATCAATAAAAAATCTCCGCTCACTAGCGATGTAGTTCATTCCCATTTTTACCACCAAAGCTTTTATATCGTTGCAGTAAGCCAACAAATTTTCATCATTTAGAGTGTAGACTGAAATTCAGCTTGCGGTACGCGGTAGAATAAAAACTAGCATGTGTAAGTTTTCTTTGCTTAAAAACGCAGTCCAAAGTATGCCAAGTCGCTGCGATAGTCCCAATATGGCCACAATGAAATCCATTTCCATTTGTTGTATTAGTAAATGTATTAGTAAATTCCGTCCTACGATCTGGAGTTGGCGGCCTTGGAAATACAAAATTTTCAGGTGCAAACACTGGTAGTGTGGCCGTTTTAGTTGCTTTATAAGTTTTGTTCTTCTCAGCATGTCGATTTATACAAGATGTGTAATTAACGCATGCATAGCAACTGGTTGCATTATGATCCAGTTTACCGGCTTACAGTACTTCATACTATGTTTGCCTCCACTCAACCATGCTATGAGATTGTTATAACATTGGCGACACCATGCTATGAGATTGTTATAACATTGGCGACACACTGCATTAGGTGTGTAATTTTCACCGGTCAAATCTAATTCGTCAAAAACAACTTATATGCTCTTTAAAATTCACTAGTTAATAGATTCTTTTCCTTTTGAATTCTGGTAGAATTTTTTTTGATTTGATGATCGCAAACGTAGCAAAATAAATAAATTTTTTTACACTGCATATTAAAATTGTAAGTTGTCAATGTTGTGTGCGAATTCTGCTGTAGCACTTTCTCTAAAACTTTTACCGCTGAGATCTCGTTGACGTCGCGCTGTGTAATGCCTCGATGTGAGCGTCGCGTTGCTTTTATATAGTGAGCTGCGTCCCTTGATGCGTGTTCGGTTGGTGCGTGATCGCGTGAGTTATTTACTGAGATCTTAGGTAAATTTTCCCCAGGTATCACAAAGGGACCGAGGAAACGGACCCAAGTGGGCTGTACAACTATTACTTCAACATTTCCGCAGCCGCCTGTTCAATCTAACCTAACCTTACCTAGGTAAATTTTTGTAGTTGATTTCTCGATAAGCTTGGGTGTAATAATTTCTTCTTTTTAAATTTATCCAATTATTATTTTCTTTTGGATTGCCCTCACTTATTACAAAGAGGTAGTAGGTACAAAGGTAATTTTTTGGTGGTCTAAACAATCTTTATTAAAAAGTAATAAACAAAGCAATAAAAAAAAGTATGAACATAATTTAATTAAAGGCCGTTAACGATCATTTTTGTGAATTGTGTATGATGCATTTTGTTGTTTGGGGTTTTCATCAATTTTAATGTTTGCCTACCTGTTTAAGTTGCAAGTCGCGGCTATCACGCATGCATATACACATATTAGAGTTTTCTATTACACAAAAGACAAATACAATATATGTATTTAAGGCAATTTGATTAAACGTAAGGATGAGATAGATTCATAGCTACATGTATGTACATGCATACATTTTCGCAAATTTTTAACTAAACGTTGTTAAGAATCATTCCCAGGAAGTTTATATGTTCTAAAAGTTGTTTATTGGGATATTAAGTAAATTTTTGTAGTTGATTATTTTCTTGAATTTTGAGCGGTTTGCTACCTATAGACCTGAACAGGGGAAAAAAGGTAAAACGAATTCGAACTTTTTATAGTTTTTTGCGATTTTGATCTAAAATGACTCTTTTCTTAATTTTTTATGTTCACAATTTTTGTTCTTTATAAAAAGGGCTAAAACTTTGCCTCAAAGAGTAAATAAAATTTCCGAACGGTTTGCAAGACATAAGCCTGGGAAAATTATCACTTTTTGCAAAAATGACACCAAGGCCCCCAATCTTTGGGGGCCCATAAAAATAAGTGCAAAACTGGGAGACACGGATCTTTTCTTTTTTAGTCTTTTATAACGTAGTGGTGTTCGTATATGGTTATTTTTTTACGTGTTGCAATGTGTTATAAACGAATTTTATCAATTTTTTAATATGTACTGACATCAGATTAGTAATAAGCGACCTAGTTTTAATAGAATCCATATGAAGTAAATAATTTTGTAGCACTAAATTTTCAATTTGTCCCTGTTTAGCGACTTCTTCAATGTGCTAATTTAGGCTAATAATGTACCATGGATGTCTTCCGAAGATTTGAGTTGGATTTCCGAGCAGTTGGTGCTGATACATTTCTTTATGTTTATATTTATATTTTTTTATATTTATATATTTTTTTATATTTACATATATATTTATTATATTTATATATTTATTATATTTATATATTTATTATATTTATATATTTATTATATTTATATATTTACTATATTTATATATTTATTATATTTATACATTTATTATATTTATATATGGGGGATTTCATGTCAAGTGACCCAACTTTTAAAACCGATGTCTTTCGATTGGAAAGAAATTTGGACCAAAGTAAGTTCTTGCAGAGAGTAGTTTAGGCACAATTTTTTAACACGATCGGTCAAGAACTCTCTGAGCTAGAGGGGTTCAAAATTTGACGTTTTCGGCAAATAGGTGTTTTTTCTAATACATGTAGTTTATTACCTTTTGCTTTTAAAAAAATTCGTCCCAAATACTTTCGATAGCTTTTTTTTTCAATCTTCCAGAAAAAAATATTTTAAAATTAAAAAAAATTTTTTTTTAATTTTTTTTTATCAAATAATTAGAAAAAAAAATTTTTTTTCCAAATGTGCCCATTTTTTTTTTTTTTTTTTTTTTTTTGCTCAAAGAAAGCTTAGGTCTTTCCTTTGAAGATCTTGAAAGTCGCTTAGTGGGATGCGAGTGGGATATCTATAAAAAATAATGTTTTGTAACTCAAGGCAGAGGTTTTCCAATTTTCTCGTATATTCTATTTTGATTTTTTTGCTATTTATGTAAAATTATCTCTTAAGCAAAAAAAAAAAAATATTTTATGCTAAGAAACAAAATAATTTAACCTTTCCGACGGTATTCATTGAAAATATTTACAAAACGTGTTCTGACATTGCCATATAAAAGTGATTTTATTCCAGAGGCCTACCATTTTGTTGGTCATACAGAGTCGAGTGTATGAGACTTTATTTGGTACTTGCATACCGTCGGAAAGGTTAAATTATTTTGTTTCTTAGCACAAAATATTTTTTATTTTTGCTTAAGAGATAATTTTACATAAATAGCAAGAAAATCAAAATAGAATATACGCGAAAATTTGAAAACCTCTACCTTGAGTTACAAAACATTATTTTTTATAGATATCCCACTCGCATCCCACTAAGCGACTTCCAAGCTCTTCAAAGGAAAGACCTAAGCTTTCTTTTGAGCAAAAAAAAAAAAAAAAAAAATGGGCACATTTGGAAAAAAAAATTTTTTCTAATTATTTTATAAAAAAAATAAAAAAAAATTTTTTTTAATTTTAAAAATATTTTTTTCTGGAAGATTGAAAAAAAGCTATCGAAAATATTTGGGACGAATTTTGTTAAAAGCAAAAGGTAATAAACTACATGTATTAGAAAAAACACCTATTTGCCGAAAACGCCAAATTTTGAACCCCTCTAGCTCAGAGAGTTCTTGACCGATCGTGTTAAAAAATTGTGTCTAAACTACTCTCTGCAAGAACTATCTTTGGTCCAAATTTCTTTTGAATCGAAAAAAAAAGTTGGGTCACTTGACATGAAATCCCCCATATTTATTATATTTATATATTTATTATATTTATATATTTATTATATTTATATATTTATTATATTTATATATTTATTATATTTATATATTTTTTTATATTAATATTTTATATTTTTTACGTTTGTTTTTTGGATGTAACACCACCTATCCGTTGGCCTTTAACTTTAGATTTGATTAATATAACCAAGCCACCAGATGACCTATGACTGGGATCCTTCGAATTGTGAATTTTTAAACTTAAAAAATTGTTAACAAAAACTAGACACTGAAATTTTTTTCTACTGTCCATAATTAACAAGAAGAAACAAATCAACCGATATTCATTAGAAACATTTTTTTATCATTAAATTAGTGCTAACCTTTTAATGTGAAGTCGCATATGGGCATTTCCATGTCATCGTACGTGACATTTGTACGCCTACAAAGTGGTGTAGATTTTGCAAAAAGAGTGGTAACTGAAAAATTGTTTCGTCAATATGTTACATTTAGAGGGTACTATAATCTAAAAAAAAATCATGACTTTGAAAACCTAGCCGGCCAAAATAACGGGCGAAAAAGGCGCATATCGTACGTGACAAAAAACGGAAGTGATGTCGAGGTGCATGCACATATATACGAAAATCTGCGAATTGTAAAAGTTTTTTTCCTTTCTTTAAGTTCTTACACCAAGCCAAATATTTTTCCTTGATAATCCATAATTTTTAAATACAAAAAGATTTTTAGATGATTTTGTTACGAACAAATGTTAATATCGTTCGTGACATATCGTATGCGACAGATTTTTCTCTTATAGTATTTGTCTGAAAAAAATAGTTTTTTTTAATATATGTATACATAACAAATTTAAAAAGAATTAAAAAATTTTTATTCGGTGATAATAGCAATAAAAACAATAAAAGGTTATTTCCATTTCTCACTAAACTATGTACTTGGGCGCTGGCACTTAATTATTAAATTTTAATTTTTTCTCTTACTGAATACGCAGTTCGAGACACATTTATATACTGACTATCATGATAAGTAAACGAATGAAGTTTTCTTATTTTTGGAATGGGCTGGACATTTTGCCATTTTTCATGGAGATGAGCAGAAAACCCTTCAGTCTCTTCGGTAGCAACATAAAACAAATTAACTCCTTCCACATATTGATGAGCACATTCATAAAATGAGAAAGCATCTGGCAAGATTAATTTATTTGCTTTTACAATTTGCCAGACCTTTCTTTTAACAGTACCACCTACTCCATCAACTGCACCTTTACCATGTGATGTGGCAAAGAAGTTCCATTCTAAATGTTGGCAGCTAAATTTGTTTACAAAAGAGGGAATACTTTCTAAAATGAATTTGTATTTAAATTGAGCGCTACTCCAATCATAAAATATGTATATAGACGATATATCTTCATATTGTTCGCTTATTTTAAGCATAGTTTTTGTAATAAAATAGTAAACATCAAACTTATTGCGTTTTAATTCGTCGGTGATTATTTTTTTGTCTTTTTTGGCTGCATCTGCGAACTTTTTTCGATAGATATGCTGTCTTTCCGCCTCCTTTTTCCGGTATTTCTTTATTTGTTCTTCGTTTTTCTTCAAGTCCTCCCTCCATTTCTTTGTAGTCTCATAGCTATTTTTACCCATCTTAATAAAATATTTATAATTATAAAGGAATTTGAAAGTATTAAATTGATTTGTGTTACTTACAATATCGTATGCTACAAACTTTGAAAGACTATAAAATTTTTATTGCATCAAATTTAAAAAAAGAATCGATCAATATTTGTTTGCGAGATTTATCTTGCTTTGAACTTTTATTTTTAAATACTTGCGACCGGTCGAATTCAAATGATGACGACAAATAACGTTTTTGCATTACGTACGTGACATTAGAATATCATTCAAAGCAATCTATAAAAAATACCGCTATTCGAACTCTAAATTTTTAATTTCATAATGGAACTTGGCCACTGATGTTGTAACATTATTTTTAAAGTATAATTGGAATATTACAATTACCTAAATTTAGCCACTAGTTAAGACAAAATAGTTAATTTCAATTTCTGGAAATTGATCAAAGAGTTTACCAGTTTAATCTGCTATTTTTGCTCTTTTAAAATTATAATTAGCTATAAATACTTTTACATAATAAAATTTAAGTGTTTTATTGCTCTTTGGTATATTTAAAAAAAAGTTGCGATGACTTTTATTTTTCCAGCCGTGGTTGACATATTCATGGAAATGCCCATATTCTAAACGTTTATTAAGAGGGGTTTTAAAGGTTTTAAATAGTAGTTTGTAGATACCTAACGGCCGTATGCTAAAAAAGTTAACAAAGCCGTACAAACCATTGTTGAGTAAAATTCCTTAAAGCATTTTCCAAAATGAATTTCTGCTGAAAGTACGTTTGTTAACTTGAATTTTTTTTAAAGTAGGTATGTTTCTACTTTAAACCTACATATGTTAAAGTGCCTTTCTCGGTTTTTTGTGTCTTGTGAAACAATGAATGAATATTTATAATTTTAAAGGTTATAAAAATGATGTTGTGTTTTTGCCGAACATTTTTAAAGCATATTAGAAAGCAAGAATGAAAAATCAAGAAAGTTTTCTTTAAAAAAACAAAATTTTTTACGTTTTTATTAATTTTATCTGTTTCTTTAAAAACAAAATTTTAGTGATGTTGAAAAAATCGAAACAAAGTTAATAATTCGAATACCTTTTTTTTGTACAAAAAAAAAAAAGCCTTGTTGTTATGGATAATATATTAGCAATTTTACTAAATGCAAATATGTATTATAATAATATGATGATCTAAATGGTTCTGTGTACAATCTTATTCCAGAAAATCAATTTTTTTCTCTTACTGCGTAAAACCGAAAGTTTTTTTTGTTTAATTGAATAAAATTTATCTAAATTTCATATATTTTTTACTTATTTTAGAAAGTTCAAAGCATTTCTAAACTATTAACGTATTTCTTGGTACTTTTTATTCACATTTTAAAATCAAACATTTTTCTATAATAAAATATTTGCATTGCTGTGGATTTTATAAAAAGTAAGCCTTATTTAAATTTAAAATATATATCATATGATTATGCCTTAATTCTTTTTAAATAGCGTATAGTTAAGGATATACTAAGTTACCGATTTTTTCACTTTTGCTCTTTTTTATCCCTTTTATATCCGAGCTTTTTTAAAATCCCCTAATAGGTGATTTACACATCGAGAGAAGCTAAAATAGTCCAAATTTGAAGTCTCTTCTTACGCGTTTACGTGTAAGTACATATGTATGTGTATGCTTCTCACTTTTTTAATTATACAAATTAGTTTTCATATATATTTAAGTTTTTAAAAGTAGATTTTATGTTAAATATACATTAATTTTAATTCTAATGTAAATAATATTTGCTTTTATACATCGATAACTATAAATTGACAAAATAATTAATGATGTTGCCAGAATCAAAAACTTAAATTTTTTTAATGCACACTTTAGTTAAAAGACGTTTTTGCATACAATTTTTTAAAATAGGTTTGTTAGCCTTAATGTGTATTTTAAAAAATTTATACTTTAAAGCCGAAGTAAGATTTTTTATTGCATACGGCCGTAAGACTTAAAATTTGAAATTGCAAGTAGACAATTTAAAAACATATTTTGATATTTAAGGAATACAATTTTGTAGTTATATTCTGTAAAAATGTCTAAAGATCCCAAAGGGTTAAATTAATTGTTTAAAACATGGATCCGCACACGCGTGTGCGTGCTCTCTGAGAATTGAAGAGAGTAAGGATAACAAAATAATTTCTGTAGTCTCTTGTGCCAGACGACCAAATGTTTAAATTACATTAAATGGGGGTTTTCAGACTAGACTAATTGTGCTGGCATAAAATCGCAGTTTGTAGGCTTTTTCGGCGAAGAGAGTGGTTTTTGGTTGGCACAATTTTTGAACCAGCTTCAACCCCGCACAAGCAGAACAAAACTAACACATACACACTTATGAACGTGAAATAAGCAAAGAAAATACTAACACACAAAAAGCTGTGTATACGTGCACAATTTTATGCCAGCATAATTAGTCTAGTGTAAATACGAAAGAACAAAAGTTGTGCGGATTAAAAATTAGTCTAGTCTGAAAACCTCCAATGATTGGTTAAACTTATATCTGCGAGTCTCAATTTTCATTATAAAAAGTTTTCAAAAGCAAAATCAGAAGTAAGCTAAGTAATAAACATGTCAAAGGTCTTATCCGCATAAAATATTGTCAATATACATACATCTAATATCTATGCAATTTTGCAAAACTAAGTAGTATGACAATATTATTTCGCATTTATAAACATTTTACTTTAACATAAGCGGCTTAATTTTTAATATTACATTCCAAAAGTTTTCAAAAGCAAAATTAGAAGTAAGCTAAGTATGTAATAAACATGTCAAAGGTCTTATCCGCATAAAATATTGTCAATATACATACA
The DNA here is from genome assembly GCA_963583895.1 of Melanophora roralis. NCBI lineage: Eukaryota > Metazoa > Arthropoda > Insecta > Diptera > Rhinophoridae > Melanophora > Melanophora roralis. Next base: position 37,076,397 of record OY757191.1, read on the forward strand.
TCTAATATCTATGCGATTTTGCAAAACTAAGTAGTATGACAATATTATTTCGCATTTATAAACATTTTACTTTAACATAAGCGGCTTAATTTTTAATATTACATTCCAAAACTTTTTCAATGCAATTCTATCATTTTTAAAACTTTTAACTATGGCCACCCTAGTGCCATAAGAGACAAATAATTACGCTCAAAAACAAACAATCCACAAAATAAAAACATGTAAATGTATTAGTGTGCCGATTGTGGTTTAAAATATAATTTATTTCCCTAAATATTTGTAATATCTTTTAACATAAATTGATTGGTTATTTTGGGCCGTTTTACAGCAATATACAATAAAATATATTTTTCGGTACCTTATTGTAATGATATATAACATCAACTCTTTAAAACACAATACATACATACAAAGATCCTACTAATTGTTTACTAATTGCAAACATACATAGGGGGTTATTCTGCGTTTCGATTACGATTCCGCATGCAAATACGCACATACCAAATTAGAAATAAAGAAATTATTTTTCCAATTTTAGTACAAAAAGGAGAAAAAAAGCAAGATATACCAAGAAAAAGTTATTTGTTCCCAAACTATTCAACATTGAAGAAGGCCGACGGAGAAAACTCCGATTCGAATCGAAATGTAGAATAGGGGCGTAAATATGTGCAAACAATCAAAGCTGCCATCATATAAATATTTTTTTTTTCATATTTTTATTATTGAATCTTCGCGAACTAACAATAAGTATTCAAATCTTAAAACTTTTTATTTTCTATTAGACCAGCCAGTGCCAGACTAAAATTTAAGTTCTCATAATAAAATTAATTAATTCAGTAGTTTCATCTAAGTGCAATAGTATCCCTTCTTTTCAGACGAGTGTGTCCACTATGTTGCAAAATGTTTCGAGCGAGCGGATTTGGATGTTTCCAGCTTGTTTAAATACTTGTCCACATAGTTCAGGATTTCGCATTTAACTAGTGGAACTTGAGTCTTTCATAAATTTTCGTAGTGAACAGACATAAACTTTTTACGCAAGTAAACAATTTTTCCCTTCTAAAAACATATTAACAACAAAAATTTAAGTTTAAAATTAAAACAAAAAAAATTTTAATTAAAATTTCAAAAAAAAAAACAATTATTAAAATACTTTTTAGTTAACACAAACAATAAGTGCACTGCATTACAATAAAGTGTTGACCTAACAAATTGTTATTGTTTTTAACAATAACAATATCATCTGATGTCGATGAAGCTGACTCAAGTAGTGAGGAACTCGAAAACAATAAGTTAAACTGGCAGAAAATACCAAAAAAGCAAAGAAAACGCAACTTAAATGAATCGCCAAAAATTTACAAAAATAAACGTAAGATCATAATGAGCAAAGACATTCCATCAACCAGCAACAAATTTGCCATGCTGCAGAATGATGACGATGATGATGATGTTAATGAAGACAATGAAGTAACAACACCAAAACCACCGCTAATATACATTCCAGCAGTAATTGAGTTAAATAGTATGATAACAAATATTAGTAATATTATACCTAAAAACAGCTTTTATTATAAATCATTAAAAGATAATCAGATTAGACTTATGGTAAAAACAATCGATTCGTATAGAACCTTAGTAAAATATCTAGGAGGTAATAATATAGGGTTTCATACATATCAATTAAAGCAAGAACGTTCGTATAGGGTGGTTATTAAAGGACTACACCACTCTACTCCAAAGGAAGATATCAAGGCAGAATTTATATACTTAGGGCATCAAGTACGTAGTATAATCAATGTTTGTAGTAGGGTGACAAAAGAACCATTACCGATGTTTTTTATTGATCTTGATCCCCAACCAAATAATAAAGATATTTATACTCTTAATCACCTAAACAGTGCTATTATATCGGTTAAAGCTCCTAAAAAATTCAATGAGCTCGTACAATGCCACCGGTGCCAACTGTTTGGACACACTAAAGCCTATTGTAAAAGGCCTTTTAACTGTGTAAAATGTGGCCTTGGTCACCCACTGCAGAGTGTCAAAAATACCTTAATTCTCCCGCTCGTTGTGTTAATTGTTTACAAAGTCATACTGCAAATTATAAAGGTTGCCAAATATATCAAAACTTAATAACTAAAAGGCAAACTACTATTCGTAACAATAGTCGTCAAACTCCTTATGCTCCAGAAAATTCAAACAATTTTACACAACCGTGTTCAAGTAATGTATGCAATAACACCAACAATCAGTCATATTCTGAGGTAATAAAAAATAATAGTTCTGAAAATATTATATCCAACACGATGGAGAGAATTGAATCAATGTTAACTAATCTTCTAAACATGATCACTATGCTAATATCAAAATTATGCAAATAAATTTACGGTTTGCAATATGGAATGCTAACGGCCTCTCCAACCACAAAGAAGAAATTGAAACTTTTATAAATCTAAATCATATAGATATTTTTCTAATATCAGAGACACATTTTACAAATAAAACATTTTTCAAAATTAATGGTTTCGACCTTATCCAATGTAATAACCCAGATAACAGAGCGCATGGTGGTTCAGCAATATTAGTAAAGTCGTCGATAAAATATTTAACACTGGATGATTTTCAAAAACCTTACATTCAAGCTGCCGGTATACGAGTAAAATGCGACAATTATGACATTTCAATATATTCAATTTATTGTCCTCCTAGACATAGTGTGAAATATAATGACTATCAAGACTTTTTTGGGAGACTTGGAACAAAATTCATTGTTGGTGGCGATTTTAATGCTAAACATCCATGGTGGGGTTCTAGACTTGTCAATCCAAAGGGAAGAGAGCTTTATAAAAATATAACTGACAACAAATATTCAGTTTTAACCACAGAAAGACCAACATACTAGCCGAGCGATCCTAATAAAATACCAGACTTATTAGATTTTGTTGTTTACTGTGGAATTTCTAGCAATTCGTTAGATATATTAGACACAGATAAATTAAGCTCAGATCACTCACCGTTAATCGTTAATTACGACACTGAGTTATCTATTAATGAAAAGTATAAAGTAATTTCTGCAGAAACTGATTTATGTTCCTTTATATACTGGCTTGAGCAAAATATAAATCTTAAAATTACACTAAAGCATTCTTCTGATATAGATAACGCTGTTGAAGATTTTACAAACCTTATCCATGAAGCTGCCTACTTATCCTCGCAAAATAAATCTGGGATAATTAACCGAAACAGAGTGTTGATTTCGATGGAAAAAAGAAATTTGATAAGAAGTAAGAGGCATTTAAGGCGAATATGGAAAAGGTCTAGAACCACAGTGAATAAAACAAACTTAAACAGAGCCTGTAATGAATTGAAAAGGCAATTGAAAGAGTATAAAAACGATCAACTAAGCAACTATCTAAAAAGCCTAAATAATAATTAAAACACAGAATACAAACTCTGGAATGCCACAAAATTTTTAAAAAGGCCTACCAAAATAAATGTGCCAATTAAAGACCAACAAAACCAATGGTGCAAGTCAGACAACAAAAAGGCTCTAGCATTTTCACATTTTTTAAAAACCACATTTCAACCTTTTCCTCATAATAATTCCAGCGATGAAAGCTTAATACTATCGTTTTTAGATAGCTCCTGCCAAATGCATCTCCCTATCAGACATATAACTCCAAAAGAAGTGGAGCAAGAAATCTTAAAACTAAATAACAAAAAAGCTCCTGGTTATGACAAAATAGGAGCTAAAGTTATAAAAGTATTACCTAAAAAGGCAATACTTCTATTGACCTTTATTTACAATTCAATGCTGAGATTAAGTTATTACTTAGTTTAATGGAAATGTGCTGAAATCATAACAGTTGTTAAACCGAACAAACCAGAAAATGATATAGCTTCATATAGGCCAACTAGTCTACTGTGCACCTTTTCAAAAATATTTGAAAAGCTTTTTTTTAAAAGACTTCAACCAATCCTAGAGGATAAAAATATTATACCCGAACACCAATTTGGTTTTCGCCACCATCATGGAACACCTGAACAGTGCCATCGAATTGTTAACGTAATTCAAAATTCCATAGAGAAAAAACAATATTGTTCTGCCGTATTCTTAGATGTGAAGCAAGCATTTGACAGAGTTTGGCACCCTGGCCTTCTTTTTAAATTAAAATCACTTTTACCGGCACCTTTTTATTTGCTCCTTAAATCTTATATAAACAACCGCACTTTTTATGTAAAAATTAATAATGAAACGTCAGACATATGCGATATAAAGGCTGGAATACCACAAGGTAGTGTACTTGGTCCTGTTCTTTACACGATATATACATCATGTCATCGGTATGCGATGTTACAATTGCTACATATGCTGATGACACATCTTTTATTGCAAAAAGCGAGTGCTCTACAGATGCTTCAAATCAAATCCAAAACCAACTAACTAGAGTTGAAAGCTGGTTAAATAAATGGAATATTCGTGGCAATCCCGAAAAATCTGTTAATGTAACGTTTACTCTAAGAAAATGTGATTGTCCTCCTATTTGGCTGAATGGCGAACAAATACCAAAGGCTGACAGTGTCAAATATCTTGGGATGCGGTTAGATAGAAGACTAACGTGGAAGTATCATATAAAAGCAAAATGAGAACAGCTAAATATAAAAACAAAGCGAATGTATTGGCTACTTGGTAAGACTTCAGAGCTGAGTATGGAGAACAAACTGTTGCTCTACAAAAGCATCCTTAAGCCCATATGGACATATGGAATACAGCTGTGGGGGACCACGAGCCATTCGAATATTGAAATACTACAGCGCTACCAGAACAAACCCCTAAGAATGATTGTCAACGCTCCTTGGTTCATATCTAACGATAATATTCACAAGGACTTAAAAATGTTAAAAGTTAAAGACGAAATTAGTAGAATTAGTGAGAAATATATGGGAAGACTCAGTAATCACGATAATGCTCTGGCCGTTGCTTTATTAGACGATAGCGAAGAAGTTGTAAGGCTTAAAAGATTTCACGTTTTAGACTTGCCATTTAGAAAATAAGGCTGTAAATATGTATGTAAACTTTTTATAGTTGAGAATTAAAAACAAAATGTTAAATGTAAATATTAGTTTTAATCTCAATGGAGTTTAAAACTTAAGTCATTTAGTTTATATGTTAATTAATTTGCTTATTATTTATGAAAATAGATTGCAAATAAATATGGAGAAAAAAAACTAGTGGAACTTGTAGATCTTTGTGGATGTTGCTGTTTTTCATGTACCAAGGAGCACCAGTTATCATTCTTAGGATTTTATTTTGACGGCGTTGGATTTTTTCAATGTTGGAGGCGGAAACAGTGCCCCATAATTGTTTCCAGTAGCACCAAATTGGTTTCAAAACTGAGTTGTAAAGTAAAAGTTTACAATCAAGACGTAGCACAGAGTTTCTACCGATTAGCCAGTGGATTTGGGCCGTTTTAAGTTTCATCTGTGTCAACTTTGCATCTATATGTGACTTCCATGTGAGGCGGCGATCCAGGTGAATACCAAGATATTTCGTTTCAATTCGTTGATGCACCGTATGGTTGTTAATAAGACTGGAGGCACGTTTCCTTGCGTAACGCAAAAGTAACGTGGGTGCATTATTGTTCATTTATTTTTATTCCCCACAACTTTGGCCATTTTTCTACTTGGAATACGTGATGTTGAAGGTGTTTTGAGGCCTCCTTAGGGTATTTATGAATATTGAGAAAGTCGGTATGATCAGCAAATGTCGACGTATGAGTAAGATTATTTGTGGGCATATCTGCTGTGTAAAGCAAGTACAGAATTGGACCTAGTATACTCTCTTGAGGTACACCAGCCCCTATTGGTTGAGAAGAACTTATTTGGTTTCCCTCTTTAATCATAAATTGTCGGCCGGTTATGTATTTTTCTAAAAGGTTGAAGATATTAAATGGAAGGTTGAGCTTTAATTTGTTTAACAGGTCTTCATGCCATACTTTGTCGAACGCTTGAGAGACATCTATAAAGAGCGCAGAGCAGTATTTCTTTTCCTCAAAGGCTTTTCTTATAACCTGTACCAATCTGTGGGTTTGTTCGATGGTACTATGTTGATTTCTAAATCCAAATTGGTGATCTGGAATGCAGTTGTTTTCATTCAGGATCGGAGTCAGCTTTTTTTTATGCAATTTCTCAAACAATTTGGACATATGTAGTTGGTAACAGACATATAGGCCTGTAAGACTCCACCTTCGAAGGATCTTTTCCCGGCTTAGGAATCATCTTTACCAAGGCAACTTTCCATGCTGGCGGGAAATGTTCGAGCCGTAATATGGCGTTAAAAATAAAAAGAATTATTCTTTTTGCTATGCAAGGCAGCTACAAAAGCATTTTGTTGCTGATTTAATCAATGCCAGGAGCTTTTTTAGCATTTAAATTATTGATAGCCTCTACGACATCTGACAACTGAAAACGTATTTCCATAGGACATGTAGCAACAACAGGCGGTAATTAACTCATGTCAGTGCATGTATTTGGAGTGAAGACATTTGTTAAATGACTTGCGAGCAGATCACATTTTTCTTCATCACTTCTTGCCCAGGATCCTCTCAGATTACGTAGTGGTGGTTTCGCGACAACGGGTCTTTTTAGATATTTCGCTGATCGCCATAGTGAATAATTCGTCTGAGGAGTCGAGTCTAGACCTTCGAGGTGTTCCTTAAGAGATGCCAATCTATGATCAACGGCTTTTTTATGCTCTCATTTAGGCTACTCAGACACTCATCGATGTTTTCGGGAGTTTTTAGCGGTTGGTTTTCCGAGCAGTGGGTGCTGACAATTTTTTAGTATTTTAACCAATTAACTCGTTTAAATGAAAAAATATCACTAGTTGGTATTTGATGAGGACTAAAAATAGTGATTATAGTGGGAAAGTGGTCTAAAGATAAATCCAACGAGGCTTGAGCTTCGGTAAGTTCTGGGGATATACCTTTTGTTACGCCAAAATCGATAACGTCTGGAATTTTATTGTGATCAGTTGGCCAATATGTCGGTTGTCCAGATGAAATAACGTTAAGTCCCATTTCAGATACGAAATCAAACAAAACACGACCTCTGGGACTTATTAGGCGAGAGCCCCAGTACGTATGCTTAGCGTTATAGTCTCCAGCAGCTATGAAGCGGGGACCTAAAGATTTGTAAAAACTGTTGAACTGATCCTTTGTTATGGAGAACCTGACGAAATAACTAAGCCATGGCAGTGTTGTTTCCACCGCTGTTATTGAATTTATTCACCCTGGGATTATCTTTTATTTGGTCGCACTTGGTTGCAACATGCAGATCCCCACACACAACACAAACAGAAGGTAACTAACAATAAGCTTTAGCACGACCATATTCTTGGCAATACAGGCCCTGTACGGGCCTGGATCACTTATGTGGCCCTTCTACTCTAACTCTACGGTGCATTATATATTTTAAATCATATATTGGGTAAATCTCATCTTTTTATATTTTGACATCACCCCCAGGCACAAGCTTCACTCGAAATAATGGCTGAGAGTATTTTTCTCTATTTCTTGTGTTTGATATAGATTTGACTTTAAAGCCTTTGATGTACAAACTGGTTTTAATCTCATCCGGGTCAACATTTGAGTCAAGACTTTTTGCATTCTTAAGTTGGTAGTCAGACGTGACAGCCGTTCTTGATAGTACGATGTTGTCTTACGACTACTAGAGTCCTTGGAGAAATTCCTGATGATTCGAGTGATAGTCTCTCTTACATCCCTCAGCCCTTAGAGAAGCTCTTCTGCTGTTTCCATCCCCTACAAGAAATTTGTGACCGAAACTAGCACTAAAACATTTTGTTTCGGTCACTTGTGACCAATATTTCTATCACATCTGAAGGTGCGAGAGAGATGCAAGATCACACGTACACAAAGTTTCGGTCATTTTTTTTCATATCGCCCTTAAGAAAATGATAGAAAATAATGACCGAATGACCGGTCATCTGTGTCGGTCAAATGACTGTCACTGTTCTGGTAGGGTCATGAGTAGCTGTGTTCACTAGACCCCTTGTCACGGTCGCCAAAATATAACGTGCTTTTACGTGAGGATTGATTAATACCGGTGGATCACAGGAATCAGTCAGCAATCATGTAGTTATCCAAGTAGGTTACAAGGATATAAAATTGTTGTGCTTTCAGGAAGCGTACGAATAAAATAAGGTCAGTTAAGATATTTATGTAATTCATTTATTAAACGTTTTAAAGTAGACGCGAGTTACATTCCCATTTCCTAAACTAATAGTATTGGCTGGTAAAGTGTAGGGAATCAAAGAGCTTCAGATTACATTTTGGTTTCCCACACTTTTACAGACAGGTAATATAATGCATTGCATTTGCTTACCTTAGCAAAATAAGTTTAATGTAAAAATATTGTTTTCTCACATTCTTACTTTGTATGAATGGGAGAATTTTTTAGATTTTAGTCTTAAGACCATCATAAAATAATAAAGACGTCAAGTAAAACAATCTTGTGTTTTTATTAAACTTAACTGGCGCAGTCGGTGAAGAAAAAAAAATTAAATAAAAATTTAACGGCTGTATTCGTAATAAACACATATTTCGAGTTTTAAGTGAACAATAGTTATAACGGGATTTTAGTATTATAAATCTCTTCTAAAATTTCGTATGCATAAACTGGCAATAACGGCATTTTACCTATTGTAACAAACTTTGGTGAAAAAAAAATTAAATAAAATTTAAGAAATTTAAATTACTGTAAGAACATGAGCAGATTTGACGAAAATAGAGATTTGCATCAAACCGACGGGGCAATGCAGGAGAAGATCGCAGAATTAGAGGCGGTCTTGCGAATGCAGGAGCAAAAAATCCTCCAACAACAACAGCAAATACAACAAGAGCAGCAACAACGTGAACAGCTGCAACATCAATTACATCAGGAACGTCGAGTACAACAGCAGCATTTGCAACAACAACAGAATTTACATCAATAACATCAAATACAACAGCAGCAGCAAGTACACCAACAGCATATTCAGCAGCAAAATTATATTATAATGGAACCGAAAGACATAATTCAGCAATTTCGGCAAATTAGACCGCTTAGTACCAACCATAGCATCAATGGATTCATAAAATCCATAGAGATGTTAATAGATCTCTGTGGAGGTAACACAGCATTAATAAGGTTTGGGATACAGATAATAGTAAACGAAAAAATCACCGCAGACTTCGCAACATATATAAGACAACTTGGAGACATCTTATGGGATGAATTGAAAGCAAAGTTGAGGGCCCAAGCCAGACCGAAGACATCATATGCTGAGATTTTCAACAGGTGCCGATACATTAAAGTAAGTAATTTAAGAGAACTTTTTCACTGTTTAGAATTAGCAAAAAATTAAATAAGCGAAATTTACGAACTGGATGACAATAAATCTATGTTGTATAGGTCAGAAAATGTAGACAGGGACTTGGCGAATATATTAATTGAGAAAATAGATGGACCACTCAGAGTGCATCTAGATGAAAGTTTGACATTAAACGACATAGTAAACAAATATACTAAACTTAGATTGCTGGACGACAGTAGGGCTATTGACAGTAGGCATAAGGCAGATAAGAAATTCGGAAATAATTACTATAGGAACAAGGCGGACGGACAACAAAATTTTAATCGAAACTACAACCGGCAAAAGTCTAAGCCAAACCCTAATAACAATTGGAAAAATTCTGTGACAAACAGCTCTCGATATGAGCCAAGTAGTAGTTCTAAAGTAAATTATTTTCGGGAACAAGGCAGTGGAAGCTTTAGAGGAAATAAGCAGGAGCGATACCGTCAGAATAATAATGTGGGGAATTGGCAGAATAAGGCAAATAGGTATAATGAGAGGGATCACCTTCAGAACAACCAAATAGACGAAAGGGGTTCGAATAGGACAAGAAATTCTCACATGAGTGTAGATCGGCAAACTACACATATGGACATAGGAAATGGAGAGGAAAAAGAGGTAAATTTTTTAATACAGCCTCCCCAATCCAATTACCGATAGTGATACTCACTATTGGAAAACAGAAAATACGATTTTTAATTGATACTGGCTCTTCCACTAGCATTATTAAGCCTCACGTTTTGAAGGAAATTTTCCAGGTAGAAGAAATAAAAACCCCGTTCAATACAGAACAATTAATGGTACAAACATAATTAGATTTAAAGTTGTAACTCCCTTCCCAAGGGAATTTTCTGCTCAGGGAACTTTAAGTTGGAAAATAATTGATTTCTACAATGATAAATATGATGGGATAATCGGACAAAATTTTTTGATACCCCTTAAGACGAGAATAGATAACGAACATGGTAATATGGAAATTTTTGGCAACAAATTGTTTTTCGAGGAAATGTACTGTTCTTTCTTTGATGAAAATATATGTGTATTGGAACCAGTTGCAAAGACAAATATCGTAGACAAACTTGACCTCTGTCACTTAAATGAAGAGGAAAGTAGAACAATCAAGAGTCTTCTTGTTGAGTTTAAGGATTTATTTTATGTAGAAGGCGATAATCTTTCAGCCACAACCCAAATATAACATCAAATCGTTGACAAACCCCTCTATTCTAAAATATACAGATACCCCCAAATTCACGAAAACGAAATAAACAAATAAAAGATATGTTAAAGCAAAACATTATTCGTGAGAGCAATTCTGCTTACAATAGTCCTTTATGGATTGTGCCAAAAAAAAAAACCGATAATTCCGGAGAGAAAAAATGGCGATTGGTAATAGACTATCGCAAACTAAATGAATTTACAGTAGAAGATAGGTACCCCATGCCCAACCTTAACAGTATTTTGGACAAATTGGGCAGAGCTCAATACTTCTCGACTGTGGACCTGGCGAAAGGTTTCCATCAAATACTCCTTAGGTAGGAAGATCGAAAGAAGACGGCATTCTCTACACCCTCTGGGCACTACGAATTTATTCGAATGCCTTTTGGTCTTCGTAACACACCATCAACCTTTCAGAGATTGATGAATGTTGTGCTAAAAAATTTCATAAACAGGACATGTGTAGTGTATATGGATGACATTTTAATATTCAGCTCATCCTTGGTGGAACATATCAATAATATAAAAGATATATTTAAGACCTTAAGGAAGGCTAAGTTAAAGATACAAATTAACAAATGTGACTTTCTCAAGAAAGAAACACAGTTTTTGGGTCACGTTTTGACAACTAATGGTATTAAACCAGATCCTAACAAAATCTCGATTATACAGAATTTAAAACTCCCAAGTACCGGGAAACAGATTAAGTCGTTTTTAGGAATGACGGGTTTCTATAGAAAATTTATTAACAACTACGCCAATATTGCATACCCAATGACAAAGTATTTGCAGAAGAACGCGAAAATTAATATGAATGACCCTAGCTATATAGTGGCTTTTGAAAAACTTAAGGAGCTTATAACGAGTTCACCCATACTGAGATATCCAAATTTTTCAAAACGTTTCAGAATCGTCACTGACGCAAGCAATAACGCAATTGGAGCTGTCTTAACTCAAGATGGTCACCCAGTGGCATATGCTTCGCGAACGTTGAACAAACAAGAAACAAACTATGCAACAATTGATAAAGAATTGTTGGCAATAGTTTGGGGTGTTAAATATTTTAGGCCATACATTTATGGGAAAGAATTCGACCTAGAAAGTGACCATCAACCACTGAAGTGGCTCATAATTAAATATGCAGGCAAAGACATAAGCCCTAGGCTACAGAGGTACCTTATTGATTTAGGTGAATATAATTTTAAGATAGAATATATAAAAGGGAAGTGCAACTATATTGCAGATTTCCTAAGTAGAATCAATGTCTAGGGAAACGAGATAAATGCATCAGAGGAATTGATGGACTGCGGTGAAACAGGCAATATTGAGAGCTCTTTAGATGTTGAGACTTCACACTCTCAAGAGGAGGATCTCAACAATGGTATTCCAATATTGGATACGGTAGTAAATCGTTTTAGAACTCAAATTATTGTAGTGGATTTAAGGAGAAAGACATCGAAACGATTTTTGGCAATAAAAGAATTTATATAGACAGACATGACATTGAAAATAATAAGATATCCAATATTTTGAGAAGGGAGGTTACTAAAGGAAAAATAGAAATATTTTCCAAATTAAACGATCACGAATATTACAAGGTTCAACTGAAGTTGATAGATCATTTTCCCGACAGAAATAATTTTAAATTAGTCAAGTGTTCTTATTTTGCTAGAGATATTGAGGACGATATTGAACTCAATCGACAGATATCTTTGTTTCATAAATACGAAAGTGGACACTCAGGTATAATCGCTACTTACGAGAGTATCAAGCATAGGATATATAATCCACATCTGAAATTGTCGATACATAAAATAATAAATAACTGTCACATTTGTTCGTCAGCTAAATATGACAGAAACCCAATAAAGAATAAGTTCAAAACGACTGAAACCCCTTCCACCACAAATGAATTAATCCACGTCGATACTTATGTAAACAGTAAACACTCGTTTATAATTTTTTTCGACAAATTCTCAAAACACGTAATTTCATTTCATTTGATTGACAGAAATAGTCAAACCTTAGTAAGAAAAATTAGGGCATTTTTAGCCATTAAGGGCAACGTTACCAAATTTGTGCTAGATAATGAATTCAATAATGTCAATGTAAGGAGTTACCTTAACCAAGAGGGAATTCAATATCATTTTACGAAACCGAATAGCCATACCGGTAATTCGGATATTGAAAGGTTCAATAATACTGTCACGGAAAGAGTCAGAGCGCTTAATTTGGAAGAAAAACTTCCAATAAATACTCAGATCCTTAAGGCAATAAAATTCTACAATAGCACTTACCATAGCGCAATAAAATGAAGTCCTTTAGATGTACAAAATAGATTGGTCGATCATACCATTATAAGCAAAAGATTAAAAGATGCGAAAGCTAGGATAATCCAGAAGAAAAACAAATCTCGTGAAAACTACACGGAAAACAGGGAAGAAGGCTTTGTAAAAAATTATAGAAGTCTAAGGCACAAAGAACAACCTAAGTTTGTTAGAAAATCATTGCAGAATGTACATGAATATAACATTAAAAGACCTTTAAAATATGAAGCTGACAGTATAGAAAAGACGACTTTTAGTAACGATGACGAGGATATTGACTTTGAGTACTTGATGAGACGCTCTAAAAATCTCAGAGAAATTTTTAAGCAACGAAACCTAATTGGTTTCGTGTCCTCTGGGAAAAGAAAATATATATAATGACTAAATAATGAAAAGAGAAAAAAATCCTAAATTTTCAGACTCTAGTAACAATTCTACTACTACTCCTAGTAACCTTTCATGCTGAGGGATTTTTGCAAATTAGCCAACTACCAAACAATAATGGATTTATCGACATCAAGATTGGTGATGTAGAAATAGTCAATACTACCAACACAGTGGTTCATATTGTAAATGTTATAGAAATATTGGAAACTCTTAAAATGTTAGAGGAAAATATTGAAAAAATAGATATAAGTAATCGGCAAATTCTTTTACAAAAAATACGGAGTATGCATGAAAAAATTTTGACAATAAAACCAAAACAACAGAGGGAAAAGAGAGGTTTGATAAATATCCTTGGTACTGCACAAAAATGGCTCTTTGGAACAATGGACGACGACGACAGGACAGAAATTATGAACCAAAACAACAGAGGGAAAAGAGAGGTTTGATAAATATCCTTGGTACTGCACAAAAATGGCTCTTTGGAACAATGGACGACGACGACAGGACAGAAATTATGGAACATATTTCCACAATCGATGGTAATAATAGGAACATAATAAAGACAATAAACAACCAGATAATCATAAATGACTCATTTAATAAATCACTTATTAATTTAAAAAACTCAATAGAGGAAGATAAGAATAATATAAACTCCGCTCTCGAACAAGTCAGGAAGAATAATAATGAAATAGTGAAACGGTACTTGTACCTAGACCAATTTTCAAAATTAAATGTATTAGAAGACAAAAAAGAAAAAATTCAAGACAATATTGCATCTGCAAAAAACAATTTTATTCACCCTAGTATATTTACAAAGAAAGAAATCGAAACCTTTAATATTGATTTTTATAAACTAAAATTACTTAAAATCGGAGTGATGACTTTCAGGGACAGTTCCTTAATAATAGCTATACAAATTCCTGATAAATTCATAACTACACAATTAAGACTACTTACCGCAGTGCCAAACTCAAATAATATGGAAATCGATGAACCTAATGAAAATATCGAAATTAATGATGTTATTTTACACTATAAGGAAAATTGTATATTTAAGCATCTCCAAAAAATCACCCATTGTTCAATTAAAGCTAATTGTAAGTATATATTCAATAACAAAACGGAAACAATAGAATTATATGAAGAAACTATTCTGTTGAAAAATGCTAGAAAAATTAATCTAAAACAAAATTGTGACAGTAGAAATCTCAGCTTATCAGGACTCGACTGGTTGTCTTCGGGATTCTATACATTTAGGTCTCCCATTTACGGATGAAGTGGGTGGTGTTACAAAACCGTCTGGAAAGGCAATCTGGAGCTCGTTCATCAGTATATCAATGGTATTTAAGAGTTTGTTGTTTGTGAAGAGACGTCCGATGAAATTCTAGGTTTCAGCTGATCTGCATGTGCTCTTACGAGAATTTTTCGATCGCCTTCTTCAATTAAAGTTATATAAATGACGTTTTCTACTCTCTTCATTATCTTTCCAATTACCCAATGACCCTTATTGTATCTAAAGTTTTTAGCATATACCAAGTCTCCGACACAAGAGCTTCTTAACTTAGTTCCGTGCTTGCTGTTGTACCATTTTTGTGTTCCGTAAGGGGTTGTTAGGCTCAGGCTTTAATAGAACATCGAAGATAGTTCTCATTTTTCGTCCTAAGAAGGATTCGGCGGGAGACAATTTGTTTGGTGAATTGGGATTTGGGGTTGACCAGTATACTTCCAGAAACGTCTGAAGGTTTTCAGTGGAGGTTCCTTCCTTTTCTTCTTTTTTCAATGCGCGTTTAAGAGTATCAACGAATTTTTCTGCTTGTTCGTTCGAACTAGAATGAAATCTTACACTTCTAGTATGTTATATGGCTCGTCCTTTGCACCAAGATTCGAAATTTCCAGAGCAAAACTGTGTTCCGTTGTCGGAAACGATTTGTTTGGGGTTTCCGAATTGCGAATAAAATTCACTGAGCAGTTTAAATGTAGCGTATGTCGTTATTGTATTCGTTTCGTAAATTGCTGGATATTTCGAATAAGCATCCACGATAACAAGATAGTATTTACCTTTGACCGGACCAGCATAATCAATATGCACTCGTTCTAGGGGGCGTGTAGTTAAAGTCCAAGAGCAGAGATATGTTTTCCTGGGATTTGCAGCATTTAGTTGACAGTGCAATTTTTGTTGTAGTTTTTAATATCCTTGTCGATGTTTGGCCAATACACATAACTTCTAGCAATTGATTTACTTCTTTCGGCAGATATGTGTGCTTTGTGCAGTTGTTTGAGGATTTTGTGGTAATACTTCTGGAACCACAACATGTGTGTTTAACAATATTACGCCGTCAATTTGGGACAGAGAATCTCGTCGATTGTAGCATGGCATCAATGACGGTTTAATATTTTTATTGTTTTCAGGCCAAACGGATTTCATAACGCCTATAACTTCCTGGAGAGTAGCGTAATTTTTGGTAGCTTGGAGTATTATGTTAAAAGATAAGGGGAGAGTGGATACGGTTTCACTGAGGTCATTTCTCAATTCATTCTCCATAGAAATCGATGCGATAATGAAGTCTTCAGGTGTTTGTTCGTGATTATCAATGAGTCTTGATAGTACATCCGCGTGTCCAAAATCTTTAGTTTGTGTATTTAATTTCAAAATCGTAAGCGAGTAAAATTAAAGCCCAACGTTGCAATCAGTTTGCGGTATATACTGGGATACCCTTCTTGGAACCAAAGATTGTCAGTAGAGGCTTATGGTCTGTATGAAGAGTAAATTTTCTTCGGAACAGCATTTTATTAAACCGTTGTACAGCGAATATAAGCGCCAACCCCTCTTTTTCTATTTGGCTGTAGTTTTTCTTAGCTGGCGTTAAAGATCGGGATACGTGATAAGCGGCTTTAATACTTATGTCAGGAAAAGTGTAATATACGACGGCTCCAATACCATGGTATAAAGCATCTACTGCAACGTGTACAGGCAAGTTTGGGTCGTAGTGTGTTAAAAGTAATTCAGAGGTTATGATTTCCTTGACTTTATTGAATGCGTTTCTTCATTCTGTTGTCCATTTAAATCGTTGCTCCTTTTTAAGTAAATGATCCAAAGGCTTGCGTATGCTTCTCATATTAGGCATATACTTGCCGTAATGGTTTATAGAACCTAGTAAAGATCTGACTTCGCTTATATTTTATATTAAAAAAGTTTTGAATTGCTTTGATTTTCTCAGGATCTGGACGTATTCCCTGCCGGTTTACTATTTGTCCTTAATATCTTATCTCCGATTTAAAAAATTGGCATTTTTCCCATTTAAGGCGGAATCCAAATTCTTCAAAACGCTGCAATAGTTTGTTAAGATTATTTTTATGTTCTTCAATAGACTTACTTGATAACATTATATCGTCTATATATGCTTTTGCGCCTTCGACCCCAGAGCAGAGTTGATCCATAACACGTTGAAATGCTCCTGGAGCAGATTTGATTCCTGGTGTTAGGCGGTTAAATTTATAAAGGCCCCTGTGGGTGTTAACAGTAAGCAGCTCCTTGCTTTCGTCGTCAACTTCGACTTGTAGATAGGCGTCTGATAGATCCAGCTGACTAAACACAGTACTATTATGACAGTCCGATAAAATTTTCTCTGGTGTGGGTAGTGGGTACTGGTTAGATGCAATCATGTTGTTTAGTCCCGTGGAGTAATCTTCGCAAATTCTTGTTTTACCATTTCGTCTGCTAACAACGATAGGCGCAGCCCATTTTGAAGTATCAACAGGAGTTATGATGCCTGCTTCTTCAAGTCTTTGCAGCTTGATTTCAATTTCCGTCCTAACAGCAAAGGGAACAGGGCGTTTAGGAATGAAAATAGTTGTATTTAAACCTTAGTTTTCGTAGAAAGCCCTAACGACGTATTATAAAATACAGTAGAGTATTTTAATTTAAGCTCCGCTACATAATCTTCAAATTTTATTTGACGACACCAGGCTTATATCTGTTCGCACCAGAGCAGGAATGATTCTATCCAATCTATGCCCATAATATTTAGTCCTTCAATATCCGTAATATAGCATGTAAGTTCCTTTGTGGTGTTATTTATTGATATTTGTCCGACAAATTTTGCAAGAATATTAATTTTGTTAGCGTTTACGTCGTTGGCAGTGTCGTCTGTTTTAAAAGCCTCGGGTTTGCCTATTGCTTTCCAGGTTGCCAAAGATATAATTGATATGTCAGATGCAGTATCAATTTGAAGTCTAACTTTGTGGTTGTTTACTTTCAGATTTATGCATTTACGTAGTTTTTTGGAACTGAAGTTGTTTTGTAGAAAAAACGGCGTTCGTGTTTCTGACTTTTATTCCCGTTGTTGAAATTAATTTTCTTATTGTTGTTCTTGTCATAGTTGTGTTGGTTGTAGTTGTTTTTGTTGTCGGCAGGAGGACTATACCCATTTTTGGCACTGGTACAGTAATTATCTTTATGGCCTGTTTGATGACACGTAGTGCACTTATGTTTGTTAAATGGACAAAACTTAACGTAGTGTAAGTCTCCACAGAGCCAACATGGTAATTTAGGAATATTTTTAGTAGCGTTTGGGTTTCCTGTAGTGTTTTCGATGGCTTAACCCGATTTTGCTTGGTGTTCGATTAATGTGTTTTCAGTCTTTTGATCAAGAACCTTTTGCGTTTCGCCCACAAGGTGGTCCAAATTCATGGATTCCCTTGCGTCATCTAGTAGCTTAAGAAACCCTATACGTATATCATTGTCTTTACTTGACCTAAGACCCAAGACAAAAATTAAACACTTAAACTGATCGATTTGCATTTCGTTTAATTTAAAAAGTTCACACTGCAGGTTTACCCTGCTAGCGTATTCCCGAAAGTCCTCATTGAGGGACTCCATCAAAGCTGCCCTGGAGGTGCTTGCTTTCTGATCAGGTTTCGTTGCTTCCTGGTTTTGAAGAAATCTTGCCATGAAGTCCATCATCTGCGACTGTTGCTCCATAAGTTGCATAATTTTGTCGTCTGACATTTTCACAAGTACTTTTTCTTTATATTGTCTTTTCTAGAAATTAAGTCATTAATTTCTTTTAGTTACTTTACTTATAATCCTCGTCGCCACTTTTGTTGTGCTTTCAGGAAGCGTACAAGTAAGGTCAGTTAAGATATTTAGTAATTCATTAATTAGGGCCATTATTACAACTTGGCGACAAAGTTGGCGGTAGTAAATGGTAGCGTTAACAGAACAGGGCGATAAAGTGGCCGTTAGCAAATTTTCATTATTATAACTTGCCGGTAAAGTTAAATACATATTTCTAATTGTCTGGCAATACCGTTAGCAATTACCGACTACTTTTGAAGGAGTAATAAGATTGCGAAAAATTGTAGTGGCAACGACGCACTTTTGTTTACATTTTGAAAAGCAAAAATTGTGTGCTACCATATTAAAATAAGAAAATATGGTAACCTTAACATAAATCCTCCTTATAATACTTACCGCCAAGACGAACTTGCCTTTAATTTATCGCTCATTTTTAGGTTAGGTTAGGTAGAACAGGCAGCCGTTGAAGGAAAGATTACAGCTCACTTGGGCCCGCTTAATTCGGTCCCTTTGTGTTACCTGGAGAGGCAGATAGAATAGCTTGAGATAGAAGGAAAGAAGAAATAAAGAAAAAATTGAAGAATGAAGCAGACTTACCAGGGTCTCTGGTGGGAATCGAACCCACAACCCCCAGACTGGTAGGCTTGTGCACTTACCACTGACCTACCGGGGCACCCTATTTTTAGGTTAAAAGAAAGTTGTAATAATGAAAATGTTTTTATCCGACCGATAAAATCTCACTTTAAGCTAACGCCAAGTTGTAATAATGGCCCTTAAACGTTTTAAAGTAGAAGCGTGGTCAGAAAAGCGGTTAGTAAAAATATGTATATTATAATCTTTTAAATATGACAGCTGCAAAAAAAAGATGCCAGATTAGACAACGTGACTATCGGGATTACCCCAACAAAAATAATAAAAAAAGAGCACTAACCAACATAGAAAGAAAACACGTTCTTAATAACTTGTAACTGACTAACACTTCATTCACATAATTCTATTGCTTATATATGTATGCAGGTTAAGCACAGAAACATTGCCTGTTAACCAAAACGATCATTTTCACGCGCACAACTGTTATTCAGTTACACTAAATTATTTTCTTAGACATTGAATTGTTCAATCATCAGATCGCTGGGTGTTGAAAATCAGTCTGGATGTTCGTGAGAACAAATAATTCAGTGTCTGAACCTAGTTTCTATAACTTGCGAGAAGTTTCCGCATCGAGAAATATAGAAGTGTTGCAATTTAACATTAAAAATAGAACTATAGAAGTGTTGCAATTATAACAAAGGCGAGTCATATAATTTTAACATATTGCAAGTTAACATTAAAAATTGATAATAGTTGATTCATTCTGTCCTTTACAGGGCGACTAAAAATTTCTCGACTAAAGAACTTTTTACATACCATACAGAAACGAGGCGATTTACATCAATCACACTTATGCTAAACACCTTGAAATAGCTAAATCGATACCAAAGATTGAATCTAAAAACAATATTCCTTATACAAAATATGAAAGCTGGGGATGCGCCAAAATGTTTGATAGAACAATTAAGCTACGTTGAGGATGTTTAACCATATAATCTAAGAAATGCTTTGGACTTCAGACTGAAACGAGCAACAACGGGTGCCACTTAGATTTCTCTGCTTTAGAAAGGTCTAAGACTCTACAACAGTATGCCAAATTAACTATTTTTAAAAGTAAAATTGAAAATTTTATAAAAAAAATCCCAGCAAAAAAAGACATGCAAAAGAAGTAGTAAATGCGTAATGAACTGGTTTATATTAGGGCGCGTAACATTAACATTATCGTGGCATTGGCGTGCATCATCAATGAATTTTTAATAAATCCACCATTTTCTTTATTGGCGAAAAAATAGAGTTAAAAATCAATGGAAATCTAATTATAATTTTATAAAAACAAGTTAATTATTGCTATTTTTAATGCATTCGAATACTTTAAATCTGATATACCCAGGCAGAAAAAGACAATCAAAACGATTCTGTCGCGACGTTGGGAGAGGACTCTCACTATCAAAATAACGTAAATTTAAGAAGTTGACAATGCTGTCTCAATGTTAAAATGATAACGCTAAATGGGCGTCTATTGACTCTTTGTTTTTATGTTGTAGTAATACTGTAAATTTAAATTTACGGTATTAAAATAACATTTTTATCTTTTCTGTCTAAGGAGTTCGACTTGCTTTTGTTAAAATGGTGGACATTGTTACTTTAGGCTTTTGAGTAAGAGATTTATTTAAATAACTACGTTTATATGCAGCAAAATAAAACATTTAAAAAACTTTCCAACGCATCTTAAAAAGTTTTTTTCGTTTTTTCGATTTTTTTACGTTTATGCATTTCTTTTAATTAAAAATATAAACATTTTTTATTTTAAAAGCAAATTTGACATTTTAAAGCTAGGGTTGCGATTTTGTATATATACAGTACTGTAATGGTACAATACTTTAAAAATGTCAAAATTTTGTGTTTACAGGGACCATCGTTTTAAAATCGTAAATTTCTGCCTGGGTAGTTTCGGAACGCATTCAAAATAAATTTTTAAGAAAAAAGTTCAAAGGAATTTATAAAAATACGACTTACTTTTGAACTACTTCAATTTATTTATTATTTATTCAATTTATATGGTAATGAAAATCGGAACTTAAGATGTTAAATTTAAAAACCAATTTTAATTATGAAAAGTTTTAATAAAATACAGTCAAATCCCGATAATTCTTAATCGCAAGGGACCGGCAATTTTTTACGAATTATAGGGGTTTTCGATTTAGCGGGGTTTCGATTTAACGGGGTTAAAATAAAATAAATACGAATTATCGGGAATTACGATTTATCGGGATTTGACCTATTAAATATCAAAAAAAAAAATATTATTTTGAACTTACTTGAAGATTTCCTGAAGAACTTGTTTTCCAATTTTTCGATAGCGATTAATTTCAGATTCATTTGAATCAATCTTTAGAGCGCCTAGAAGCGCCACTAGATCATTTTGATACGATTCTATCCACTGTTGCAACATTACGTTTGCCACAACTTTTCTTACAGATTCGGACCTATCGTTTAGACCCTGTTCAAGCAGCGTCAGACGTTGTGATACTTTGTATGATCGCACTGGATAACTACTCATATGTAGATATGTATGCCGACGAACTTTTTCATCAATATCCCAAAGCCGATCTAGAATATATGGTATGGTATGATAATTTCTTCCCATACTAGTAATAACAGCCTGTCGTACCCTAGGCGATGGATCTGAACAGAGATGATATTGGTATGAACGAAGTACTGGATCATCAGGATTATCGGGTACTTGCAGACGCTGCATCGCTAGTATGGCCTGCACTCGTACACTCGCAGAAATATCAACCAATCGTCCTACCATGTATTCCATAATGCTGTCGCAAATAATGTCATCCAAAGTTGCTTCGTTTCCAAGAGCATTTAAGATCATGTTGACGAATTGACAGAGACGAAACCGAATGTGAGGGTTATTTGAAATTGTCTGCAATTTGTATTTAGTATATTTATGTGCATTAGTAATTAGTGTGTTCCTTTTTGGTGTTATAAAGCAAATTGCTTTGAAACATGAAAATGTTTAGAATCAAATCAATATTATTTAGTAAAACCATGAAGCGTCGCACATAGGGGTATTTTGCCATTCTATCCGGACATTACTTTTTATTTTTTATAATAAAGCTTCTTAAAAGTTATTGAGTCCTTCTAGATTGATGAAACTTGGCTAAAATATGTATTGAAGTCATAGGTATTTTAGGGATAAAAAATAACAAAAGTCGGACCAAGGGGGAAAAAGTTCCGCTTAGAAGAACTAATACCACCTCTGAAAAATTCATTTTTTTTTTAAGTTTTCAATACTTTTGTTAGGCAAATGCAACTTTAAACGTAAGAAAAATTAAAAAAAAAATCTAAACTTGGACAGTGTCGTCCTCTAACCCTTTTGTGTGCGCCGGCATAAAGTTAATTTGCAAAAATTATGTGTATAATAAAAATAATGGATAACTTACGCCCAAATATGTACTATAAAAGTTTTAAGCTTTTATGGAAAGGGGCAGAAATGCGAACCATTTTATGGATGTAAAATTCATTATTGTGGCTATATACAGACCACCAAGATCTAATGAGGCCGAGTTCTGTGATGTATTGGACGAATTATTTGAGGAAGTTAATGAATACAATTGTGATGTTTTAATAGCGGGAGATTTCAACATAGACTGAATGAAAGATGGAACGTATAGAAGCCGAATCGAAAATATACTAAATGATAATTTTCTTAAGCAAGTGGTAGAAGAACACACAAGGGTAACCCAAAACTCAAAAACGTTAATAGACTATATAATAACAAATATACACAACTTATCAGTTAAAAATAGTCCCAAAAATAAAATATCTGACCACGAGACAATCGAAATTGTTCTGAAGTATAGTCATAGGTCAAAAAATTCATATAAAGAAATAGAATATTTTAAATATGATAGAAGGCTATTTAGAAATGAGATATTAGGATTGCTAGATATAAACATGAATAATGATTTAAATTATAATGTTAACTCTTTTGATAATTGCATTGAAAATACAATAGAAAAATATACGGTTAAAAAAGTTTTAAAAGAAAATAATTCTAATAAATGGTTTAATAATGATCTAAGAGTTTTAAAACATGATAGAAACTTAAAATACCAAATAGCCAAAATAGTTAATACAAATTTAACTTGGCATAATTATAAACAAGCACGAAACATATATAAAAATAAAATTATATTCGAAAAGAAAAATTACATAAAGAACAGAATATGCGATACAAGTGATCAAAAACAGATGTGGAGGGAAATTAAAAATCTAGTTTTAAAAATCAATCGACCCGTGATAAAATCTGTGATATTTTATCGGAAGGCAATAAAAGATGATTCCGCTATAGCAAATAAATTTAATAATTATTTTGTTAACAGTATTAAGGATATAAGAGACAGTATAGATGATGTGCAATATATTAACAGAGTTCCGTTTACAAATAGTAGATTTAAATTCCGTCTTATAAATATTCAGGAATTAAAAATTGTGTGTAAAGCATTAAATAATAAACCAGATTTTAAAAGAGTCACAAAAAGTCATTATTGGAAAAGTTCTTTTGTATACATTTAACACTTATTTTTCCCAGATAGCTGGAAAGAAACAATGGTTACTCCTATAGAGAAAGTAATTCAAACAAATAAATGTGAAGAATTTAGGCCAATAAATGTAGTAAAAACGTGCGAAAAAATTATTGAAAAAGTTGTTAAAGTACAGTTAGAAAATTATCTTGAAGAAAATAATATATTTACAAAATATCAATCCGGATTTCGTAAGAACTACTCATGTGAAACGGCATTGAATTATGTTATAAACAGATGGAAAAAGGTTGATAAAAATAGAAAAATAATAGCAATTTTCTTAGATTTTAAAAGAGCATTTGAAACTGTTGATAAAGATTTGCTAATAAAGAAACTCTATAATTATGGCATACAGGGCACAGAACTGAAATGGTTTGACTCATATTTAAGTGAAAGAAAGCAAATGACTAAAGTAAATAATATTATATCTAATAAAATAAATAATTACTATGGTGTACCCCAAGGATCAGTATTGGGTGCACTTTTATTTAATACCTATATAAACGAATTGCCGAACATTTTAGAAAAATGTGAAATATGTTTGTATGCTGATGACACTTTAATTTATGTGGAAGCCGAGACAGAAAAACAATGCCAAGAAAACTTAAATTATGACTTGACAAATGTGAATAGATGGTTGAAAATGAATAAGCTAAAGTTAAATGAAAGCAAAACAAAACTAATGGAAATAAACATGAACAGTGATATTAAAATTGAATTAAATAACCAAGAGATAGAAAAAGTTAACAAAATTAAATACCTCGGCTTCATATTAGATAAAGAATTAAGATTCAAAGAACACATAGACTATATATGTAAGAAAATTGGCAAAAAAAAATTGGTTTCTTTAAAAGAATTAGAAAGAAAATATCAGTAATTACAGCTATAAATATTTACAACGTAATGATAAAACCGCATTTTGAGTATGGTTCGACAATACTTTTTACTTGCTGCACAAACCAGCAGATAATGAGACTTCAAAAACTTCAAAATAAGGCAATGCGTTCAATATTAACAGTCAACCGTTATGCACCTATTAGTTTTATGTTAACAAGTCTTAGGTGGCTAAGCATTCATCAAAGACTTGAACTTAACACTGTGATTTTTATACATAAGATGAAAATTGGAGCTTTACCGCAATACCTATGTGAGCAGTTATCATATGTAAGGGATGTACAACCATATAATCTTAGAAATGGCTATGATTTTCGGTTACAGCGAGCAACAAGCAGCACAATGCAAAGATCACTTTTCTTCAAAGGTTTAAGTATTTATAATAGACTTCCAAACAATTTAAAAAATGAGGGAAATACTAATATATTTAGGAAGAAAATTGTAGAATATATAAACATTGTACAGAGTGAAATATTAAACGACAGTGAGATAAACATTTTTCTATACACTGTACTTAAAATTTCAAAATAAATCGTTATTTTAACGTAAATAATTGGCATAAATTAGACCCAGCCATGGCTAAGTGTCATAAATGCAAAAGTACAATACGGGGTGAAACTGGAATAAATTGCGCTGGAGTATGTGATAAAACGTATCATTGTTCGAATAAATGCGCTGGTATTGACCAGTACTCAGCAAAAATATTAGAGGCAAATAATTTTATAAGATTTATGTGCGATGATTGTGTTCAATATATACATAATGTAGATTTAGTTTTAAAAGATATTCAAGATGGTGTTTACAAAAACAAACAAAACTTAATGGAATATAAAAATGAATTTGCATTGTCTTTAAAACAGAATGAAAATGAAATAAAACAGTTACTTGAAGTTATTGAAAAACGATATGAAGAAAGACTAAAAAAAATAGATAAAGCTCAAAAAGTTTGTGAACAAAATGTTGCGGAAATTAAGAAAATATACGGGGTAATAAATGAATTTGAAAATAAAAATAAAAACATATGTAACTCTATACAGGAAAATAATGTTAAATTTCAAAGCGAAATAAAAAAGGTAATAAAGGAATCAACAAATAAACAAAATAAACTGTCATTTGCTGATGCAATTAAAAAGGGAACAGGGTTGCCAGAAGTTAAAAAACAAATGCCACTAATTGTTAAACCAAAAGAAAGGCAAAAAATAGAAAAGACTAAAGAAGATTTAAACAAAAAAGTAAGCCCAGTTGATTTAAAGATAATAAATATTGAAAATAGAAATAATGGTACTGTAGTTATACACAGTGAAAATAACGAAGAAAGGGAGAAAATCGAAACAGCAATACAAAGTGAAATGAGTAAAGAATATGATATTAAAGTACCTAATGATTCTGAAATGAGTATCAAAATAACGGACATGTCATTTAAATACACAGATATAGAACTAATCGAAAAAATAAAGAAGCAGAATGAATTTTTAAAAGATAGCAAGATAAAAACAATCAGATTTTATGAATTTAAAAGAAATAATAAACAGATATACAATGCAAAGATTATAATCGATTCTGAATCATACACGAAAATGTTATCAGTACAAAAGATAAATATAGGATGGGAGAAATGTAGAGTCTTCGATGGGACAGATGTGTTAATGTGTTACAAATGTAAAGCATTTAATCATAAAGCAAGTGAGTGCAGGAATAATGAAGTATGTTATAAATGTCATGGAGAACATAATCATAAAGAATGTAATGGAGACATATTGCTAAAATGTATTAATTGTAGAAGATCAAACCAGAAATTCCATTTGAGCTTAGATGACAACCACAGTACGTTAAGCAAAGAATGCCCAGTTTACCAGAATAAACTAAAACTAAGAATGAAAAGAAAAGGAATTAAAATTTAGCAACTAAATAATACAACTGGTATGTATACGAATGCCCAAGGAGTGCTAAACAACTTTAGTCAAATAGAAGTAATTGCGGCTCTAAAAAAACCTGAATTTATAATATTATCTGAGACGCATTTGACAAACGATATTGAAGAACAGGAGTATTATTTGAAGGAGTATGACCATTATGCAACACTGTCAAATTCAACGAGAACAGGTGGCGTCACAATATATTTTAAAAAATCCGGGACCGTAAAAAAGTTTTGTGAAAAAATAACAGATTCAAAATACTGGATGTGCGCATATCTAGCAAAAAACAAAAATGAAAATTTTATAATAATGGCTGTATATAGATCTCCAAGCAGTAGAGAATCGGAATTCTGTGAAGCATTCGAGGAGATATGCGAAAGGTTATGTGAAACAAACTACGAAATAATTATAGCAGGTGATTTTAATATAGACTGGTGCAGAAATAGTACATATAAAAATAAAATCCTGGAAACGATTAATGATAATGGCCTCAGACAAATTGTGACTGATTATACAAGGGTGACAAAAAATTCGAAATCATTAATAGACTTTGTAATAACTAATAAGCATAATGCTTTCGTAAAAAATAATTGTGCAAATAAAATATCAGATCATGAAGCAATAGATATAATCCTCGAAAATACAAACTGTCAACGGACAGTAAATAGAGAAATTGAAATTTTCAAGTATGACAGACATCAGTTTAGCAGAGAACTTAATTGTGTTTTAAACTACTTTGAAGATGATAACCTTAATGATAATGTTTACAATATTGATAAATGCTTAGAAAATACGATCAATAAATTTACTTATAAGAGGACAATAACAGAAAAGGATAATGTGAACAAATGGTTTAGTAGAGAATTGAATTTGCTTAAAAGAAATAAAATTAATAAATACTATATAGCTAAAACAAATAATACAAATGAAGCATGGAATATTTATAAAATAGCTAGAAACAAGTATAAAACTAAACTAGAATATGAGAAAAATAAATTTATAAATAAAAAAATAAGTAACGCGAAAGACCAGAAACAAATGTGGAAGGAGATAAAAAACTTGGTAATAAATAAAAATCAAAATGTGATACAAAATGTGATGTTTAATCAAGTAGAATATAAGGAGATAGATCAAATTGCAAATATATTTAATAATTATTTTGTGGATAGCATAAGCTCAATAAGAAATTCGATAGAAAATGTGCAGTATGTAAATCAAATACCTACGATAAATACCCAATTTAAATTTTGTGCAATAAATTCACAAGAACTTAAGATCATCTGTAAAGATATAAAAAATAAACCAGACTTTAATAAAGTCTCAATGAGTATAATAATGGATAATTGGAATCAGTTTGGAAAAATAATGACAAAAGTTATAAATAGATCTTTCGAAACCGGAGAATTTCCAGAAAGTTGGAAAATATCATCAATAACACCAATCGAGAAAATAAAAAAAACAAACAAATGTGAAGAATTTAGGCCAATTAATACACTTAAAACATGTGAAAAAATAATTGAGAAAGTAGTTAAGCAACAGTTAGAAAAATATTTTGAGGAAAACAGTTTATTTACAAAATACCAATCGGGTTTTAGAAAAAAATTCTCATGTGAAACTACGGTAAACTATGTTATAAATAGATGGAAATTTGTGAAAAATCATAAAAAAATTATGGCAGTTTTATTAGATTTTAAGCGAGCTTTTGAGACAATTGATAGAGATATATTAATAGAAAAACTATACATGTACGGTATAAAAGGAAACGAGCTAAGATGGTTTAAATCGTATTTATCAAATAGAAAACAAATAGTGACAATAAACAATATAAAATCGGAGTCTATTAACAATGAATATGGTGTCCCTCAAGGGTCCATTTTAGGAGCTCTACTTTTTATTATCTACATAAACGATATGCCTAACGTTTTACAAAAGTGCAATATTATTCTGTATGCAGATGATACATTGATATACACGGAAGAAAACACAGATAAACAATGCAATGAAAATTTAAAACATGATATAAATAACGTAAACCAATGGCTAAAAATGAATAAATTAAAATTAAATGAAAGTAAAACGAAATTAATGCAAATAAATATGAATGACAGTGAATCGCGTTTCGAAATTAATAACCAATTAATAGAGAGAGTAGATAAAATTAAATATTTAGGATTTATTATTGACAATCAACTAAAATTCAAAAATCATATTGAATATATAAGCAAAAAAATTGGCAAAAAAATTGGATTTTTTAAACGTATACGTAACAAAGTATCAATATTAAGTGCTATAAATATATATAACACAATGATAAAACCTCATTTTGAGTTTGGATCAACTATTTTATATACATTCTGCACGGTTGGTTGACCATATAAACTGCCTAGGATTAACTATTGATAAAAGTTTATCTTTTGAGACTCACATTTCTAATATTGGTAGTAAGGTCAACCTGGTATTAAGATCACTATATGTATCTAATATTTACTTACCAGCTAGCACTAGGAAACAAATTGCTCATGCTCTTCTTATGCCTCATATACGGTATTGCCTTGACATATACAGCGGTACAAATGAGACTAATTTAAATCGAGTTAAACTAATTTTTAACAGAATCTTTAGATTTGTATATGGACTCAAAGTTTCGGTTCGTATATCCCAATATGCCAAAATGTTCTTAGGTTGTTCTTTTAAAGATTTTATCAAAATCAGTACTTTATTAACTCTTAATCAGATTATTTCTTCTCTATCTCCGATAAATTTATTTTATGTTTCAGTTTTCAAAATCAACTAGAAATCCAATTTTAAATTTACCTATTATAACGCATTGCACTTTTGAAAAATCCTTTCTTATAAGCGCGTGTAGGCTATGGAACTTATTGCCGGGCTCATTAAAAAGATTTAACTAACCTAGATCTTTCTATCAACGTCATTTTATGAATTTTTTTCTTTCGTTTTAACAATTAGCCCCAGGTTACCCCTAAGCGGTTCTTTCTTTCTGATTCACTTGTTAAATATGTATATATTATTATTATTTTTTTTTTTTTTTTTAATTATATGAAAATGCTTTTACTTACTTTGTATTAAACGATTGTATACTGATAGTATTAAGTTTTTACTTTTAAGTCTTATCATTACTTTAAATTGTATTATTACATATTAATCATATATGGCCCAATGGGCTCGATTAATAATATTTGAAATAAAATGAAAATGAAATGTTTATGATAAAACTAAGTATAAGATGGCCCATAAGATGTATAATACTGTTGGAAGATTATTTAGTAAGACAAAAGATAAAGTTGATAAATTAGAAAAGTCAAATTTAGTTTATAAAATACATTGTAAGGAAATTGATAAAGAAAATTGTAATAGATTAGCGGGCCATAAATCTGATTAAAAATATAGGAATATAAATTCACAAAAAAGAGCTTTAGCATCTCATTGTGCAAGTTTAAATCATACTCCAAATTTTGAAAATGTAACGATTTTAAATACAGAAAATAGTTATAGACGTCGATATATGTATGTTAGAAATGTTGCAAATAATAAATATACCAAAAGAGCTTATGATTAATTTTAAGGCGGATACAGAAAATGTTGCTCTTAGTTATAGGCATTTGGTTAAAAAAACCGGAATTTAAAAATGTTTTAAATAATATTTTGTATGAACTGTTTTAAAATTTTTTCAATATTGACAATTGTTTGTGTTTTTGTTAATTAATTTTTGAATGTTTGTTAAAAAAAAAACGTAATTTTTTATAACAAATAAAAACAAAAATTTGCCATGACGAAGCTACACAAATAGTAGCTAAATATTGGCAGAATAATAAAACAAATAAAGAATAATTATTATTGACCTTAAGCTCGAAGAAACCGATTGTGTATTTAATTTTTCATAAATAATATTTGTCCATGATAGAAATACAAATTTAGGGAATTTTTATATAATCGGTCTATAAGCTTGCTATAAGTTTTTATTAATACATCATGTTTCCTCCAGAGAAAATATATATTCCATCTGGCGTTACGTTACTTTTTGATAGAATTGCCCATATAGCATTACCCCTGCAATTGCTGACGTGTACTAACACTAAAACATTTGCAATAATTTTCGTCATTTCTGACTAGTATTTATATCATTGTTGATGTAAACAATTCTAAATTTTTTCGTGAAACCCCATTTATATCATTATACATAATTGTAAACTTTCTAGGATATTGCGAGAAAAAGTAAAATAAATGCCAAAAAAATCGTAAAATATTAGTTTGGGTAACGAACACAACACAAATATATTTTCCTTTCAATATTTTTTTTAGCAAGTCATTCCGAACAACATGGCGTACACATACAGGATTTGCCTAAGTCCTCTTTTTCATAAATTCAGAAGAGAAAAAGGTCTATTCAAAAAATGTTGCAATAGATTTATACATATCTATGTATGTATATAAATCTTTAAATTTAAGGCTTAAAGGTTAAGAAAAAACAAAATGGTGTTTTATTTTAATAGGTGATTAGTCAGTAGTGATAGAAATAGAATATGCATCATGAGCAAGGTTGGAAACCGTTGCCATTACTGATACCGTTAAATACCGTTTAAATTTGGTTACCGGTATTGATACTGATACCGAAATAATTTGTTTTGCAAAATACCGGTATTAAAATACCGTTTCCTTTGATACCGGTAACAAAATACCATTTCCTTTGATACCGGTACACAGTGGGGCCAAACGCAAAAAAATGGTAATAAATCTGTATCTTCGAAAGTATTTTTCCAATTATAAAATAATGTATGAAGCAGTCGTAGAGGAGGACCCAAGGTCTTAGAAAATAAAATGTTGGACTATCCTGTTAACCTCCTCGGGCTTATAAAACATTTCTATGCTTATAACTTTTGCAAATATCAACCGATTTCAATGATTTTTGGATTTATTTGATGAAAATTAAAATCTAAAAAGAAAACATACTCACTCTTTCTTGTTACCTGTTACAGTTTAAAAGATATTTGGGTTTGAAATTTAAAATTGTTGTTTTTGACCTTGACTTTATTTGGTTTTTTGCAAATATCTGCAATTGTAGTTATGCTAAAAATTTTCAAGGTGATTCCAAAAATGGTATAATTTTGACAAAAATTGAGCACAATTGATTAATTTTTTTGCAAATATTTGTAAAAATAATTATTTCTTTCTTAACGTTTTTGGAAAAAGCTGGCTTCAAAATATATTAGTAGTATATTTTTTAAAAGGATTTAGACGTGCACCCTACGCCAGGCATTGGTCGAAAATATGGATTTTTTCAACGAAATTTCAAATTTATTGGCCGAGAAAAAAAACGCAAACCAGTTTTTGAAAAATTGGTTCAAAATTAAAATAACCTATCTTTTGAGGTTCCAGTTTTAATTAAGTTATTCACCGCCCGCTCAAAAATGGGGTCACGAGGGTAAATGTTATTAATATAGGCAAATTTTAAGATGCGTGTAATATAATGGCTCAAAAAATAACTAAAAGTTTATTTAATTCTTTTTGTTTTTTGTTTAAATAATAAACAACATAATATTATTATAAAGTTTTAAAATCCATTACGTTATCATAAATCAACAATATTTTATAAACTTTCAAATATAAAAAAATTTCACAAAAAAAAACTGTAAATATAATATTTTGGAATTTTTTTAATCTGACCCCTTATTTTTTTTCTAAAGGTAAAAAATATGATATGTATGCAAATCTCCATCTGTTTACCTTTTCAATGGTATATAATATTTGTACATTATTAGTTATTTAATACTATTTTAACTGACCTTAAAACAGCTATCTTGCGTCAAATTTGTTGAAAGTCCATTATTTTGTAGGGTGTGTATATACATTAGCTATGGCATAGTGATATATGAAAATTTTTGCAACGAGATTTTGAAGTGCTCCCGGCTTTTATTTTGTTAGACTTGGAAAAAAAAGTACATATGGCAAAATATGGGGGAGTTTGGTTGTGGGTAAATGGCGCCTCATCGAGGTCAAAGTTCATCGTAAAAGCAAACAAAAACCTTAAAATGTCCAATAACTGCCGCGGAGTCGCTCCTAGAGTAGTAGAATGTAGGATTGACCCCCATTGAAATTTCCTCCCCAACATTTTTGTAGAACATACTTACACCCTATCATCACTCCTTAGGGGGCTTGCCCTACAAAGGGTTAGTTTTTTATAAATTTTACCCCAACCGTTCTAACAAGTTTTGGAGCGCCTCTTGAGGATTCAAAGGTACGACAAACCCCCATTGATTTGTCCCCTTCGACATTATTATTGTAGAACATGCTAACCTCCTATCTCTGCTCCTTAGGGTACTTCCCCTTCAAAAAAAGATATAGAAATTTGCCTTCTCCCTCTTACTACTTTCAGGGCTACTATGGAGGACTCAAATTAAATCAAACCATTGATTTTCTCACCTACCTACCCTATCTGCTCCTTTGTTTGTTAGGATACTTCCCTTCAAATAAGTTTTTTTTAAATTTGACTTCTTGCCTAACTACTTTTGGAGGAGTCAAAAGTATATACCAAACCTCTTTCTCTGCTCTTTAGGGTCCTATACAAACAAAATTTTATATCTTTAATTTTTTATTAAATTTAATTCAGTAACAAGTTTTGAGAGTTTTATATTTATTATTTTAATTGATACTTTTTTCTATTTTCGGCAACGACTTGCAGTAGAAATATTTTTTCTTCCTCGTTGCGGCACAAAATGTTGTAGTTTTCAATGAGTTTTACACCTCTTTCGGCAGAATCGTTTACAACATGCAATTTTCGCAGTGTTTCTAGTGCTTGTTGGTAACCTTCATATTTTTCCCAAGTTTCTGGATCACTATCAAGAAAATCTTTTCACAGTCCGAGGAGAGTGAAAATTTTTCCTGTGTCCAGTGTAAAAGTAAAGTATTTACCAAAGTATTTAAAGGTGAATTAAAAAATTCGCCCTCTGCATTTCCTTTTTGTGTATGAAAAAGTAAATGTCAAAAAATTTAAAACTTAATACAAAATTAATTAATTTATTATTCACTTTCTGAAATACTTATAGTCAGATAGGCTCTTGATATAATGTATGTATGTATATCTTTATTAGTATTTCTAATACTTTCAAATTTCACATTGATATTAATTTAATATAAAATAAATAAATAAAAGAACCTGTATAAGTGTACCCTGGTATTAACATATTTTTATGAATACTGATTTTTTATTTCTTTTAGAAATATTTTTTATTATACAAATGTTTAAAATTCTATTTTATGTTCCTATTAGTTTTTAAAAATGTTTTTAAACAATGTACCTACATCTACAAGTCAGCAATTTATTTTTTTTATTAGCCTAATAAAAAAGAGAACATATAAATAAAAACTTAACCTTTTTTAAATTGATATAAGTTGTGTTCAATAACTTTCCAGTAATTACTAACAAACAGAGAGTAAAAAGAAATATTTTCAAAATTGCTCTCAAAAATATTTAAAAGTAAATGAACACTTTTACAGTCAAAACTTGCAAGCAAATGAATTTTGTTATTGTAAACTTAAAAAAATTTAATTTTTTTTCAAAGCATAATGACAGAAAGACTGTTTGAATAATTTCTGATAGTGAAATTTTTACTAGCAGAAATTATCAGAAACATTTTTGTTTCTAAACATATTACGCTCTTTTTTGGCTCTCCAGCTGCTAATTTTTTGTATACGTGAACACTTACTAGTAATAATTATCGAAAATTAGTGATAATTTTCTGTAAATGAATACACCTATAATCAAAATACCGAAACCAATACCGAAATTAAAGAATTAATACAGTTACCGATACCGATATAATCAAAATACCGATACCGATACTGTTATTCGTTTCGGTTACCTACCTTGATCATAAGTGATTTATCAGCGCTGATGGTTTGTACATCATCGCTGACTAAAGTGAGTAATTCAGTTATATTGACAAAATTTATATGTTAAAGGGAGATAGGAAATCACACGTACATAATTACATGATACAACTAATCATGGTACAAAGAATCATGCAACTAATTCCTTGTATCATGCAAAATTGTTCACATCAGTTTTTTCACATTGCCCTTAATAAAATGATGGGAACTACTGATGTATAAGCCAATCAGCAATGCACATCATTTGATGCATCCAATGATGTGGAGTGTTCTTGCTGGGACGTTGATTTTACCTTAACATAATCCACTCCTAAAACAATTTGTTTGAAAATTTGGTAAATCAAAACTATTTAATATTTTTGTGACGGAATATCTTCATTTAGTCATGCCAAATTAAGATGAAAAGAATTTTTTACACTTTAAAACTTAAAAAAACTTTATATTTATACATATTTATTAAACGGAGTTCGCCAAAAAGTTATTTTTTTTAACAAATAACATTATAAGCTTTAACATACATATAAAATTGGAAAAAAAAGAAACACTTACGGTTAGAAGCCAACGACAAATATCGGAAAGTAAAGGATGAGTTTCTTCGCGTTCAAAAGAACTTATGAATTTGGCACAAAACACAAGTGTAGTGTATGCAAACTCATTATTTTCTTCAGCAACCATGGCGGTTTTTATTATTTTGATAAATGTAAAAGTAAAAGATTCGTGACCGATCTAAAATTTAAAGTTTTAAGTCTTAAATCAATTTCCAAATTTAAGCAATTTCAATTTACCTTTTCGTACAGCTGCTTCAACTCTTTAATATATTTCTTGTGAAACGTTTCGTTAAATTGTATTTTTGACATAATTGTATAAATTGGACTATTACTCAATATTGTAGTTTGACTTGAGCTGGGAGGCAGCAAGTCGTCTTCATTCTCCTTCTCTTCACAAACGACGGAAACTTTCCGTTTTCTTCCCATATTACTATTTTAATTGAAAAGTGTTCTCAGTAAAATTTAAAATGCAATTATGATCATTAAACAATATAACAACAAAAATATTCCTTAACAAACCAAATTTCTTTTATTTCTCAAAGCGGCAGGGAAGCCAAACTATGACCAGTGATGCCAACTTAGCTATTTTAGAACTAGATTCAGCTCTTTTTAATTGTGTCTAACTTGAACATGGTGGAATTAGAAGGTGGGAACGTCCCTAAAACAACAACTTCCTGTAAAATTTCAGCATGTATTTTGTTGTTGCTAATTCCAGCTTGGTTGTCGAAAATCTAGCGAACACACATAGCCACAGTATACACAACCATTGTACAACATAAGCAAGTGTCCAAGCTAAGCTAGATAACATATGGCGGAAATAAAAGTCAGCTGATCAGTTGTCCCTACCTTGTTGAATAACCTTGCTCGAAAATTTTTCATTTAGCTCTTTTTTAAAAAAAAGGAGCTAACACAGCTCTTTTTAACTGTGGAAACGGCACGTTTAACCTTTTTTACATTTTTTAGTAAATTTGTCCGTTTTTACCCTATTTTTTGTCCTTGTGGCATTTACGGAACAGACAAAACTATTCACTGATTCATTTTATTTATTATAAAGCCTGGGGGCAAATTACGGCATCCGAATCGAATTGAAATTCTGCTCGATCGATCGAGTTATCAATGCTTTTAATACAGAAGTTCTAATAAGAATTTTCAAATTTCAATTCGAATCGAATGTCGTAATTTGTCCCCTGACAAATTAAATCATTATACCGACAGATGACTTCGATTGTTTATGTAGCTGGGGAATTTGATTCTTTAATAAATAGCAGCTGTTATCTAGGATATAACTTTGAGAAGGCATGTGAATATTCTAATAAAACTGATTCAGATAAACATATCGTAAAACATAATTTAATACAGTTCATAAAAACTCTTATTTATGAAATAAGGGTAAAGCCTACAACACATTTCAAGATGTTGAAATAAATTTCGGCATTTAGCGTAAAAAAATTTTTTTTTTGCAGGATTCAGAAAATACTTTATGTGTTATAAAAGAATTTGAAGAAATTGAAGAGCTGTAAAATTGCTTAAAAAATTTAAAACTGTACCAGTGGAAAAATTTAGATAGAACCGGCCAATTTTGAATCGAAGTGCATCATTGTTTGTTTTAAAAACATTATCGTATCCAAACTCTAATGCTAAAGTGGAAAAAACATTCAGTGCTATGAATTTTTCAAGAATAAAATGAGAAACTGCATGGCTTTGAATACGGTTAATAATTTAATGTAAGTAAGTACGACTTTAAAACATCATGAATATGTGTTTCGCTACTCTAATACCAAGGTGCTATTTAAATCTAAAACATTGGTACCAAATGAAAGATTTTTAAAGGCCCTAAAGCCTGAATACTCTACAGAACAATTCACCTTGCATATATTTTTTGTTATAATGTATAATATATTTTATGAAAAATAACTACAATCAGTTGTTAACTTGACCATCAAGTTAAAAGGCGACTTGAATGGAAAAATTGGTCAAAAGTTGCTTTCAAGTTCGAAAAGTTTGAGTGTGTTAATGAAAATGATTGAGTGTATTCCAACTTGAAAGGTAAAAATTAAACGTCTGGCTGTGGCGTCGCTAGTATCATGGTACAATTACTATGGCTAGAATGATGGTATATAAATATCAGCGTTGCCAGAATGATGATTTTATCATATTTTCTTTGATTTTTGTCTAATAAATGATTTGATGATTTTTTTTCTCAAATGGTAATTTTTTATATTTAGATATTATGACTTTTTATATTGAGCTATTTGAAAGTACGTGGAAATATATGATATATTTACAAATTTCGGCCGTGCCGAGTCTTAAATACCGTTCATATTGGTGTTTTAATATACCCACCCAAGTTATTTTGTACTGCAAAATATATAATAAAAAAACCGTGTGCCAGTTTTAAAGTCCATAGAAAACTTTTCAAAGTGTTCACGTTCGTATGAATACTAGAAAAAGATGTAGAAGGTATGAGTTCGAGAGTTATAAAACTTTTCGAAATTATTCGTAATAAAAGGTTAGTAAAAGTTGATGATTTTTATGTGATGTTCTTTCCCCCCTGCTCCCCTCCAACTTTTTTTTCAAAAATGTATGAATTAAATGATTATTACTTTCTGTAGAACATTTAAAGTCACTATCAGTTATTATTTCCGAGATAAAGCGTATCGAAAATTTCCTAAAAAGAAATTATTTGTATAGGAGCTACCCCTTCTCCTGCGCCCACCTAAAAAATTTTTTCTTCAGAGCGTAGGTCTTGCAGATTAGTTACTTTCTGTAGAACATTTAATGTCGATATCTGTTATAGTTTCCGAGACTTAGCGTATCGCAAATTTCGAAAAATTGGTGCTACCCCTTCTCCTGCCCCAACCAAAAATTTTGTTCTTCAAAGTTTAGGTCTTGTTGTCCAATTACTTTTTTTAGAACATTTGATGTCGATAGCTGTTTTAGTTTCCGAGATATAGCTTATCGAAAATGTCATTAAGTGTTTATTTGTATGGGATCTACCCCTTCCCCTATTCCTACCAAAAAAATTTGTTTTTAAAATGTAGGTCTTATCGTCCAATTCTTTTCGTAGAACACTAGAAGTTGATAGCTGTTATAGTTTCCGAGATATAGCGTATCGGAAATTTCATAAACATTGTTAATATGTATGGGAGCTACCTCTTCTCCTACCCCCACCCAAAATATGTTTTCTTCAGAGCGTATGTATTATTGTTTAATTAATCTCTGTAGAACATTTAATGTCAATAGCTGTTATTGTTTCCGAGATATAGCGTAA
Source organism: Melanophora roralis (assembly GCA_963583895.1). Classification (NCBI taxonomy): domain Eukaryota; kingdom Metazoa; phylum Arthropoda; class Insecta; order Diptera; family Rhinophoridae; genus Melanophora; species Melanophora roralis. The sequence continues at coordinate 37,114,538 of OY757191.1, forward strand.
CGAAAATTTCGTAAAAATTATTAATTTGTATGAGAGCTACTTCTCCTGGCCCCTATCGAAAATTTTTTTCTCCAAAGTGTAGATCCTCTTGTACAGTTACTTTTTGTAGAACATTTGAAGTCCATAGCTGTTACAGTTTTCGAGATATAGCGATTTGAAAATGTTATAAAAAGTGTTTATTTGTATGGAAGCTTCCACCATTTTCCCTAAACCTATGTTATTTTCAAAGTATCAGTGCCAAGTTTTGTGGCAAGAGTGACTATATTTACTGAGATATGTGTATAGGGATATATGCACGGTCTTTGTCATAAAAAATGGGCTATCGTTTTATTTTCGCTTTATCTCGGTCAAAAGTCAACCGATTTTGCTGATTTTAAATAGTATTAGGATAGTTTTAATAATTTGAAACCAATTATCACTTTATTTGACTTTGGAGACTTGATTTCAAAAGACGGACAGATGGACATGGCTAAATCTACTTCCCTATCTATAAGGAACTAGAATATATGTACTTTATTGGGTCGCAAATGGATCAAAAAGAAATTAAAACGGAATGACAAACTGATATATACCCTTATCACTATGTGAAGGGTATAATAATTGTTTGTTTCAGCTTGTCATTTATTTTTTTATATTATTTGCAAAGCGTTTGGTCAATATTACAAGGCTGTGTGTAATATTTTTTTCAGGCTAAGTGTTAAAAAAATGTCAGGGTTGTATATGAAAATACGCGACTTTGAGTGTTGATCGAGAGGCTGTATGGTACGTCTGGCCCCAGCAAGAAACAGGTTTTCATAGTACACTTTGTGAAAAAAAGTTCTGCATTAAAGTTGCTTGAACATCAGAATATTTGAGAGTTATATATCCACGTGAGCTTGTTCAAATATTTAAACCAAGAGTAAAAAATCCACCTTTGCTAACACTAATCAAACAAAAGTCACCTTAAAAGTCGACATTACGATGTTTGTCCGGCCATCCTTTTTAATTCAACTAATAAAAACAATTAAAACATGTAGAAAATTTTAGGAATTTCGTATGTAATTTATATACCATGGGAAAGAACTTTAAATCTTATAAAAGCAGCATATAGTATTCGTATTATGAATTTTTGATTTGGGAGAAAAATTTTCGAAACAATAAGTCTATGTTTGCTAAAAAATTCAGGTTAAAACTAACTGTAAACATAAAAAATTAATATCGTTTTATATCTGGTAATGTTAGCAAATATTAAAACGATTTGATTTAAACAACTCATATGACTTGACCCTTTTAAAGTTATACATATGAAAGTTCCCTTCTTTGATAGGTTCACTGAAAAGAATATTCATAATTTAGATGACGAGCTAAGAGAACTTCGTAATATGTATTCGATTGTCAACTGTAGGGATCATCTGGCTCTAGATAATCTCAGTTATGCAGAATTTTGATTAAATAATATACATAGATATTTGTTTTTATGCATATAAACTTAATTGTTATTAAATTTTTTGTCTACAAAATAAAATTTTTGAATTAAAACAATGTGTTGATTTATTTTCTTAATATATAATTGGCGAATTCACAAGGTACGATACGATAGCATATTGTATTATTGTCATATAATTTCACAACAGCATAAAAATTTTGTTGTTGCTTATCATACGAAACTTGTTGTGAAACAATACAACTTTGTTTGATATGTTTATTGTGATGTCATATTATATACAAAGTCATGCGCCAAGCGCCTAAAACGAAACGGCGAGTTTTCTATTAAATTTTTGGAAGCCGCTAGCACTCGCCACCCGTAAAAATGTATAATACTAGAATCTTAGGCAAAACCGCCGAACAAGATTACTTTAGCCGTCTCCGCAGGCAAATGTAGATGTCACTGGTCTCTGGCCGTCAGCTGTTTCTTGTTTATGTAAAATATAACTAATTTTTTTGGCATTTTTGTATTAAAAGTGTGTGGAAAGAAAAAGGAGCATATTTCCATGGATTATCTCTATAATACCAGTAACCAGGTAAGATATAGAAAATTGTGTATATATATATATGTAATTAATAATTATTAATAATTTAAGCCAAAGGCGAAACGTATTGGCATTATAGCAGCAAATTGTACAATTGTGTTTTCGTTTAGTCGTATCAGCTGATTTAGATTTTAAATACCACACATATATATGAGAGGTTGTTCACAACAGTCATATTTTTTGGTTCTATTATTTCACAACATATGATTTCACAAGACCTTGTAAATTCGCCAAATAATAACATTGAACAACCTCTCATATATAAGTGTGGTATTTAAAATCTAAATCTAAACGAAAACACAATTGTTTTGCCTAAGATGCTAGTATTATACATTTTTAGGGTGGCGAGTGCTAGCAGCTTCCAAAAATTAAATAGAAAACTCGTCGTTTTGTTTTAGGCGCTTGGCGCATGACTTTGTATATAATATGACATCACAATAAACATATCAAACAAAGTTGTATTGTTTCACAACAAGTTTCGTATGAAAAGCAACAACAAAATTTTTATGCTATTGTGAAATTATATGACAATAATACAATATGCTATCGTATCGTACCTTTTGAATTCGCCAATTATTTTTACCAAATGGTGATTTTCTTCTCAAAGCTTCTGGGGGGTTACTCTCTATTGCGATGCGTAAGAAAATCTGAGCGAAAATGAACAATTGGTACTCTTTAATGCGTTTTCGCATTTGCCTTTCGCATCTAATTTTTTGTCCTTTCGCAAATCTGGCATCACCATACTCTGTAATACGCAAGCGTATGTCAAAAGCGTCCGTTAAGCATAAATATCTTGCGCTAACGAAATATCAAACGCAAAGCAAACGCATCATGTAAGTAAGCAAAAATAATTTTTTTTTTATTTATATTTAAAGTAATTTTTTTAGGGAAAAGCCGAAAAAGTTACAAACTCAGCAACGTCAGTTTGAAATCTTAGTTGATTTTATGGTACAGCACAGCGAATTGGCCAAGGGACAGTTACAGTGCGGAAATGCCAAACAACGCGCAATAAATTTGTGGACAAAACTGGCTGACAACCTTAATTCTAATGGACCTCCTGTAAGGGATGTAGCTGGTTGGAAAAAAGTAATGTATTATGTTCTTTATATAAAATGCGAAACTAATAATTTATTACTTATGTTCATGTGTTCACATTTGCATATAGGTTTGGTCTGACCTAAAAACCCACACCAAGGTTAAAATGCGCAAAAATAAAGTAAGCATTTCCAGCACAGGTGGTGGTGTCTCACAATATTTCCCGCTTTCTTCTATGGAGGAACAGATTATAAATCTTCTTCATATGGAAGAACATGTCAGCGGGGTACCAACATCAGCCTACTTTGGCTCAAGTGGTAATGCTAGTCACGTCGCTGCAGCAAACAAAGAGCCTGCAGAAGAAGTTATGTTATCTTCGGAAAAAGAAAATAACAGTTTAAATGAGTCAGCGCCCGCTGCCAAAGTTAGCGGTGTGGATGAAAGTTTTCAGCCAGCCAAACGTTCACGGTTGTCAAACCAAAACGACCGTGACACTCTACTAAAAAACCAAGTAGAACAACAAGGGATATTTCACAAGGAATCCACAAAACTTTTGGGCGACGTTCATAATTCCTTGAAGGAATTAGTACGATACCAAAGAAAAAATTTTGAGCTAGAAGAAAAAAAATTATCATTATATAAAGAAAAATTTGAATTTAAAAAAAAATACAAGCTACAAAAGCAAAAAACGCAAATTGAAAAGCTTGAGTTAAAAAAGAAAATTTTAGAATTAGAAATAAGAAAAACAATGTGATATTTTATTTATTTTTATTATTTTAATTATTATACCTGAAGTGCTGTTTTTAATTTAATTACCTTTAAAAAGTAAATTTAAAGATCTCAAAATCGCCATAAAATAGCTTTAAAACTTAAGACTGTAAGTTTCTGTATAAGCACTACAATGAAATGAATTCCTTTTTTATGTTTGTTTTTATAAAAGTTTTTATTAATAAAAATTATGTTCTTAAAATCAAATTGTTTTTAATATTATTTCTTATTTCCTTAGCAACAGTTGTTTGGTCACTGTTGCTCGTATTGCTATGAACAGACATTTCAACTTGATTTAGACTTTCTGTCTCAACAATTTCATTTATTGGCAGTTGTACATTGAAATTAGCACAAATATTGTGCAGGGCACAGCAAACGTTCATTATTTGAACCACTCTTTCTGGTGCATAATGCAACTCTCTGGCTGCTAACAGGCACCGAAATCTGCCTTTCAAAACACCAAACACTCTTTCAATTATGGACCTTCCTTTGCTAAACTGCTTGTTAAAAAAAGCCTCGGATGAGTTTTCCGTTGTGCTTCTGTATGGAGTAAGTAGCCAGGGTTCCAATGGGTAGCCCGAATCACCTATTAGAAAATTTAAACAAAGTAAGAAAAAAATATTTTTAAATTATTTTCAGCTAATTACCAATTAGCCAAAATCCCTTCTCTCCTCTTTCGAAACGTTCTTTTAATTTTTGCTTTGCGTTAGAAAGGGCCCAAACATGTGAGTCATGACTAGCACCACCGTATCGACAGTCAATAAATCTAATTATCATTTTGTGATCACAAATCTAAAAATTTTAAAGTAAGATTTAGTAAGCCAAATAAATGTATTCATAAAAACTCACGTACCACCATAGCATTCATACTGTGTTTTAATTTTCTGTTGAAGTATAAGTGCTCGTTCTTGGCCGGTCGGATCATTTGTATATGGGTGCCATCTACTGCTCCAATCACTCCAGGAATGCCACATGTATGGAAAAATCCTTTTTTAATCACATTTTCCTCTTCCGCAGTGACCTCAAATTGAATATGCTTGTGGCAGAGTATTCGCTCAATCACTATGCAAACTTCTTGTAAGCAACGCGACATAGATTGCTGCGATAGTCCTAAAAGGTGGTCTTGGCCAATTTGGTGTTGATATCCACCTTGTCCAAGCAATTTCAAAGCAGCGGCCACTTTAATTACGTTTGGAATTGCCGTGGACCTCTTTGGAACGATGAGGTCATGTTGAATAGCGTTTAATACATACATAAACGCATCCTTACTTAATCGAAAGTTTTGTATAAAGCTATAAAATGAAATGCTTGAAAACATTTTACATATACCTACTAATATTTTCTTACCTATGGTCAGTTAGGGAGAGTATATCCGATCTATCTCTTAAAATTCTCCTTGCAATACGTTCCACATGTTCATTTTCTTCCTCAAACCACAACGCCACCGAATCCATCACTTTTTTATGTTATATTTTTAACGAAACACACGTACTGCATAAAATTTGTTAAAAAAATGTTTTTATTTACATTTAATTTTATTCTTCTTTGCTATTTTTTATTTCATGGTACAATTACCTTACGTTAATTGTACCATGGCTTATTTTGTGTTGACAGTGTTGCCTCTTTTTCAACTTTTTTTGCGAAAGCGTTTGCGTAAGCCTTACATAGTACCAAATTGTATTCTTAACGCATTTACCTTTCGCATCGAAGTTGCTTTCGCATCGCAATAGAGAGTAACCCCCCTGGTATCGCTGTATACTATTGAAAAGAGTAGAGCTGCCAGTTTGATGTGGGAAATATATTTATAAGGTAAAGGGTTGTATTTATTTTTTTGGGAGCAATTATGGCACTGGTGACATGTCGTGTATCTGTGCCAAAGGTATAAACTAATTTCATCTCCGAAAGGATAACAAACTTGTTTTTGGCAAACTTTTTGGTTCATTTAATATTTTGGAGAACGCATTAGATATCATCTCTTAATTTTAAATTGGTGCTGCCAAGCTTATACACACGTATTTACCATACAAAATGTGTGTTTTTAATATGGCAGCACCAAAAGTTTTCATGGGAGAGGATTTTCGCTTGAAACAAATTTTTTTGGAACCTAAACTTATACATATGTACATACATATGTAGATTTATTATCAGTTTTTGAATTTTACATAAAAATAAAAAAAAACAACTTTAATTAAAACAAAAATATTAATTTGATAATAAGTTAATTATATTAGAATAAAATTTACATATAATTTATACATACATATGTATATAAAATATTTGGTACACCCATTTCAATGTTGTATACTGCTTCCTGGCTCCAAACGAAAACATGTGCCAAAAATCTGAAACCAGGATCTTATAGAGGGATGTATTGGCTATATTCCCTTATATTCAGTTTTCGCAAGAATTTTTATGTTTCAAACAACTTTTTCGAAAAACTATTTTCAACAAAGTCACTCTGAAGTTTGTTCGCCCACTGGGTCCAACCAAAGACAAGTACCAAAAATCTGAAACCGGGGTCATATAGATTAACCCTCTAATTTTTTAAAACGCAACGCCCAGTGGTTCAAACCAACTTTAAAGTGACTTTGTTAAAAATTGTTTTTCAAAAAAGTAGTTCGAAACATAACTATTCCTGGGAAAAAAGGGTATGAGGGAATATAGCCAATATCTTCTTTTATAAGACCCTGGTTTCAGATTTTTGGCACGTCTTTGGTTGGACCCATTGGATGGAACAAACTTTAGAATAACTTTGTTGGAAATAGTTTTTCTAAAAAGTTGTTCGCAACATAAGTATTCCTAGGAAAACTGGATTCGAGGGAATAAAGCCAATTCCTCGCTGTACAAAAATTTATAGTATATATCAACTCAAACACATGAATTTGGAATGTACTATATTTTATTATTCCTGTAAATCTTCAAGCACTTGAAACTTGAAGACAAAATGATAACATAATTAAAAAGTCAACTTTCTGCTAGTTGCTAACTAACTTTTAATATTTATTGAAATATTTATACTAAATTTAAATACACAGTATGCTGACTTGACAGTAATGTAATTTGATCTATTAGACCAAAAATAAACTTAATATTAACCAATTATAATTGAAGAAAATAAACCAAAAATAACTTGAAGTTGACCCATTATAATGAAATGAAATTTGATATACTTAAAATAAGGGTCATTCACTATGTGCAAAATTATGAGTTTAAACAATCAACCACCCCCCCCTGCCCACCGTTGAACGGATGTTTAACAAAGTTGACAACTACTATATCTAGGAGATATGGTTGAACTAGACATCTAGGATAAATCTATTAACTTGCTGGCGGGGTATTGTTATCGGTGTTATCTTGCTATCTTGTAACTCAATGTTTTCGTGAGGGGTCACAGGACTCGTGGAATTTTTCACCTTATAGCCTTTTTACACTTACTCACATCGTTCATCAATTTTCAAAAATGTTATCATCTTCCTATATGAATTATACAGGTTTGTGTGTCAACTTTAAAATATGTTCCTAAATCATTTGGTTTTACTTATTATTTTTCGATTATTTTGGTGTCATCACCAGAGAACGAAGTTAATTAAAAACAACAATGTATACAATAAAAGGTTGTTTTTTATCAGGTGAGGTTATTTCTACAATAAAAACGACATTTCAAAAACATGTTTTGACATAAAAAGCATAAACATGGATAAAAAAAGTTGATTTGCTTTCTTAACGCCATCTTATATAATTACGTCTTGTAAACAATAAGAACTATATATGTGTGTGCGTGCATATGTTTTGTTAATACAAATGGGAATATACATACACACAACATGCATGCATTTTGTAAATTTCGCAAAGGCAGAAAATTAAACAAATAATGGATGTTTGCATACAATTTTTACTTTTTTTTAAATTTATTTTATTTAGTTTTCAATAATTTTGGAAATAAAAATTCTGTTAAAATATTTTTTTTATTACTTTATCTATTATCACTTGGCGTCTTAAATACAGTAAAAATTGACGGATGAAAGATGTTACAAATGTAAAAGCAAGTTTTACATTTTTAACATATTCCATGCGTTCCTGCAAGAAGTACGTACATGTAAAAAGACTACTACATTTTTTCTTACATTTACTTAAGGTGCCTTCAGACTATAATACTGGGTAAAAACACTTGTCAAAAACTCAAATAAAATGAGAAAATATAATAGTGTAAAGACAATCTCCGTGAAGATAACATATTTTTTTTTGGCAAACTTTTTGGTTCGATCAATTTTTCGGAGTACGCATTAGGTATTCTCTCGGAATAATAAATTGGTGCGGCCAAGCTTATACACACGCTTTTTCCATAGAAAATGTGTTTTTAATATGGCAGCATCAAAAATTTTCATGGGAGAGGATTTTTGCCTTTAACAAACTTTTTTAGCATGTTAATAAACTTTTTGATGCATATGTAGATTTTATATAATTTTTTGAATTTTGATAAAATATATTTGATAAAAAAAACAATTTAAAATAAAATAAGAATATAAATTTCATATTGAATTACTAAATTAGAATTAAATTTAAATACGATTCATACATATTCATACATACACCCTATTTCAATGTAATATTTTGCTTCCTGGGTCCAAACAAAAACATGTGCCAAAAATCTGAGACCGGGGTCTTAAAGAGGAAGGTACCGGCTATATTCCCTCATACCCACTTTTCCCAGGAATAGTTATGTTTCGAACAACTTTTTCGAAAAACTATTTCCAACAAAGTTACTTTTAAACTTGTTCGACCCACTGGGTCCAAACAAAAACATGTGCCAAAAATCTGAGACCGTGGTCTTATAGAAGAAGGTACTGGCTATGTTAGGTCACCGCATAACATAAATGGTATCAAAAACATTTTGTGCTTTCATAATTAATCTTTTTAATTTTCATTTATATTGTTTTAAATTTGTTTGCTTTTTCGCCCACTGTTACCACTGTAATTTGTCTTAATTTTGGTACATACAAACCACTGTAACTTATTTTGGTAATTAACCGTTTTATTATTTGTTTCTCGCTTAAATTCTTTTAACTAATATGTTATGTTGTTGTTGTCAACAAGAATGCAATAAGTATTGTTTTTGCATACATACTTGTAAGTAAATATATGAGTTGGTTCATTGGAAGTGAGAAACAAATAAAACAACAACAGTGTGGCTCTTATGTAAATACTTTTGTATATAATGTTTAGCTTTAAGTAAAGAATTTTTGAATAAAGAATTTATTGTTAATATTGAACTCAAGCATCACACTTGGTTATCTCTTGTCGCGTTTTTCACGGTCGCAATCTCTCCTAAGTAAAAATCACTGCCCAATAAATAGTTCAGTGGCATATAGACAACAATTCAAAGATTTCGAATTGCTCTATATAGCTGCCGGTGAAGAAAAAGCTCTTCATCGTACATTTTGGCGCCCAACGTGGGGCAAGTGATTCTTTATAAATTTTCGTTGTGCGGTCCGTGTTAAATTCAAAAACTTTCGTTGAAGTACATCTTTAAACAAAGTGTACGGTCGTGTAGTGAAGTGGAAAAGCATTGCAGAAACATTAACATTTAAAAAATATTTGGAACACTTTTAAAAAAAAGAGACAATATACTGTGGTACATTCAAAACTTTTAAAACAAAAAATTTGAAGTACTAAATTAAAAAAAAAAAAAATAAATAAATTAAATTTGTTGGGCTTTTAAAAAGCAAAAAGTGTTGCACATAAAATCAAAGGTGTTTATAAATTAATTGCATACAGTGATACAGTGTCCGGCATAAGTGGTTCAAACTTTTAAGATGACTTTGGAGGAGGTAAAGCAACAACGGGCCAATACAAAAAAAAGTATTTCCCGCATCAAAAACCAAATTGAAGCCAATGGAAGGGGTGAAGGTAAGACACTTTCGTCAGCTGAGCTCAATTGCCGTTTGGGGATTTTGGAGTCATATTTTAAGCAGATATTAACATATCAAACCCAAATCGAAAAATATGACCCAGATGACAATGGTAGGCCCGAAATTGAGGATTTATACATCGCAGCGAAATTAAATATACAATCGCAGCTTGGTGAGGAAATTCATAATACAACGATGTCTGATTCGACGATTTGTTTCCCAGTTGCCAGCCATAAACTGCCTCAGCTCAAATTGCCCACATTTAGTGGTAAGTACAGTGAATACAAAAACTTTATTACGTCGTTCAACCAAGTTATCGATCGTGAGTTCGGTTTATCCAATATTGAAAAATTCAACCATTTGCTCAACTGCCTACAAGGGCAAGCATTGGAGACGGTCAAAGCTTTCCAGATTACTAATGAAAATTACCCGAAGGCTCTGGAAAGGTTGAAAGCGCGTTACGATAATAGTTCGCTAATTTTTATGGAAAATATTACCACTTTATTTGAACTTCCTGCCATGTCGCAATACAACTGTACACAATTACGTAGTCTTGTTGATAATGTTTCTGCTCTTTATAGCTCTCTTTTGTCTCTCGGTTCACATACTGATATTGCCAATTCCATGCTTATTCATATAGTGATGGAAAAAGTTGATGATGAAACCAGAAGAAAGTGGAAAGACTCTTTGGACTTTACCAAACTGCCGTCATGGGATGATTGCTCCAAGGTCCTTGAAAGACGCTGCCAGTTTTTGGAATCGGTTGATACCAACCATACACAGACAGCTCGTAAGTCGGAAAATCATCATTCTGGTAAGTCCAAACATAAAACTTCAAACTCTGGTCATACTTTTTCGGTATCAAAACGCAGTTGCGTACTTTGCTCAAATGGTGATCACACCATTAATCGTTGCTCTCGATTCAAAGACATGGACGTCAGCCAACGTTTCGAGAATGTTAAACGCTTAGGACTTTGTTTAAATTGCTTGTCAAAGGGGCATCAAGTAAACAACTGTTCCTCTACATTCAAGTGCAAATTTTGTTCACGTTTGCATCATAGTTTGCTTCATAGGTCTCAGCCAGTTGTAAGGCCCTCGTCCTCGGCTGCTGAACCATCTAATTCTAGTTCTGCCTTGAATGAATCTCCCGCCTCGGTCCATACTCATATGGAAAAATCCTCACCAGAGCAAGTACTACTTGCTACTGCCATGGTTCTCGTTCGTGATGCCACTGGTTCCTATCAATTAGGACGCGCATTATTAGATTCTTGTTCCCAATTAAATTTCATCACTAATGAGTTTTCGCAAAAACTTCATTTGCCTCGTACAAAACAAACTACTGAGGTCACTAGCATTGGCAATACTCGTACTAAAAGTAAATATAAATCGTTGACAAATGTGAGGTCTCGTTTTACTGATTTTGAATCAACGTTGTCATTTTGTGTCACACCACATATTTCTTATCAGCCTGACTCTGAGTTAGACATTTCGACTTGGAATTTGCCTTCAAATACCCAACTAGCAGATGAAAATTTCTTCAAAACTAAGCGAATCGACTTACTCATTGGTACTGAAACTTTCTTTGATATTTTGTCAGTTGGACAGATTAAACTTGGCCCTAATCTGCCAAAATTACACAAAACGCTTTTCGGATGGATTGTAGCAGGTCGTTATATTTCAAATCAATCCAATGTTGGTTCCACTTGTATGTTGTCAATAGAAGAAGAAGTTGATCTTAAACTACAACGCTTGTGGGAAATCGAAGAAATTAAATCTAACTCCAACGATTTGACTCCAGAACAATCTGATTGTGAATCATTTTTTAACAAAACTGTTTGTCGGGAATCTTCTGGTAGGATTGTTGTTAAATTGCCCTTCAAAGAATCTTCAGACGTTTTAGGTCTCTCCAGAAATACGGCTCTTAAAAGGTTAATGTCTCAAGAAAAACGGTTTATGCGTGATAGCAGTCTCAAATCACAATATGTTGCTTTTATGAAGGAGTATGAAAGTTGTGGTCACATGAGTCTCGTTTGTAATCCTCGCTTAGATGAGCCTCATTATTTCATTCCTCACCATTGCGTCTTTAAGCCAAATAGTACATCAACAAAGCTAAGAGTAGTTTTCGACGCTTCTTGTCCCTCATCTTCACAGAAGTCTCTCAATGACATACTTATGGTAGGCCCAACAATTCAAGATGAACTTTACAAAATTTTGCTTCGTTTTCGCCTCCATCGATTTGCTATTACAGCTGACATAGTAAAGATGTATCGACAAATCCTTATCGAACCTCATGATCGAAAATATCAGTATATTTTGTGGAGGAATTCTGAAGAAGAAGAAATACGCACATATCAGTTGAACACGGTCACCTACGGCATGTCAGCAGCTCCTTATTTAGCCATTAAAGGTCTACATTATCTCGCAGATCAATACATCAATCAATTCCAGTTGGGTGCAGTAACTATAAAGTCATCATTTTACGTTGATGATTTTTTAGGCGGCGCGGACACATTAGAAGAATTGGCTCGAATGAAAAATGAGGTAAATGAAATTCTAACACGTGGTGGCTTTCAATTAGATAAGTGGCATTCAAATCATAGAGATTTTCAAGATGACAAGACTGTAAAAGATTTAAATATTGAAGACTCTGCAATAACCAGCGCTCTGGGTATCACTTGGGATCAACACAGAGATGTTTTTCTATTTTCATTTTCTCCAAAGGTTCAAATAGATAGAAAAATTACTAAACGAACAATTTTGTCGCTCTCGTCTTCACTTTTTGATCCGCTAGGACTGTTAGCTCCTCTTATTATAACAGCTAAAATCATCATGCAAGAATTATGGATTCTAAAAATTGGCTGGGACGAGTCTATACCTCAAGAACAACATTCCGCTTGGGAATATTTTATCTCTGATCTCAAAACCTTAACTTCACTTGAAATACCTCGTTTTTGTTTTGTTGCCCAACCCCAATTAGTACAACTTCATGGATTTTGTGACTCATCAATACGTGCTTATGGATGCTGTATATACTTGCGTGTCCAAAATTCTTCAGGAATTTCTGTTCGACTTTTTACCGCAAAGTCTAGAGTTGCCCCTACGAAAAGAAAATCTTTACCAAAACTTGAATTGTGTGGAGCTCAACTTTTGGCAAAATTATACTCTAAAATTAAAGGTCTTTTTTCAATACCTAATCTCGAAGTAATTCTATGGACTGATTCGCAGATAGTTCTTCACTGGCTGAAACAACATTCTTCGACATTATCTGTATTTGTTGGCAACAGAGTTTCAGAAATTCAAGATCTAACTAATGGCTGTATATGGCGGCATGTCCCAACGAATTTAAATCCTGCAGATATCGTGTCTCGTGGTTCAACAGTACAAGAACTCATCTCATCGATTTGGTTCAACGGTCCTGTATTTCTCTCGTCTGATGCTGATAAATGGCCTCCTAATAAAATTAACGTCTCTACAGAAAACCAGCTCGAAATTGAAAAAGAAAAGCGAAAAACCGCATTATGTCTTCACACATCTCCTAATTACATATTAACCGCATTAGAAAAATATAGCTCGTATATCAAAATTATTCGTATTGTAGCCTGGATGCTTCGCTTTACGCAAAAACAAAATACTAATATTTTTAATTCTGATTCGTTGCAGCCTCAAGAACTAGAAAACGCTTTACTTCGTATAGTGTTCAACATCCAGAAACAGCATTTTCAAGATGATATAAATCGAGCTCTAAAGAAACTAGATCCTCAAGGTACCCTAAAATGTCTTAACCCCTTCCTAGATTCATCCAATGGCTTTAATTTGCTTAAGGTTGGAGGTCGTCTAGAATTCGCAGCGATTTCCGAAGGACAAAAGCATCCTATAATTTTACCCAGCAAAAATCATTTCGTTCACTGTTATGTGCAATATCTACATATCAATAACTATCACGCTGGTCCAAAGGCTTTAATGTCATTGATTCGTCAGAGATTTTGGATTGTAAACGCAAGAGATCTGTGTCGTCGCATTGTTAATTCATGTCCACAATGTATTCGCTATCGTCCAAAATTGTTACAACAAATGATGGGAAATTTACCTGTTGAGCGACTCAACCCTTCAAGACCTTTTGCTAGATGTGCAGTTGATTTTTGTGGCCCAGTCAACACTTACCTAAGAATCAGAGGAAAGGTTCCATACAAAACTTATATAGCAGTGTTTGTCTGTCTCGCAACCAAAGCTGTCCATATTGAAGTGGTGTCAGACCTATCAACTGATGCCTTTATTGCTGCCTTGAAAAGAATGATTGGTCGAAGAGGTCTGCCCACAGATATATTCTGTGACAACGCAACTAATTTTGTTGGTGCAAATTCTAAGTTGGCTCAATTAAAATCGTTCCTTTTTGAGCCCAAAAACACAAATATTATAACAAATTATTGTACAAACCAATTTATTAATTTTCGCTTTATTCCCCCTAGGGCACCACATTTTGGCGGATTGTGGGAGGCGGCCGTCAAGTCAGCCAAAAGTCACTTAACGAAGACGTTGTTCAACACAAGGCTCACATACGAGGAACTAGCAACTGCAATGATCGAAATAGAAGCCATTTTAAATTCGAGACCAATTTCGCCCTTATCGTCTGACCCTAGTGACTTCGAAGCCCTTACACCAGGCCATTTCCTGATAGGCGCTCCCCTACGTAGTTTGCCAGAACGTGATGTCCTTTCAAAAGAAGTGAATAATCTCGAGCATTGGTCCAGAATAAGTGCTATTAAACAAAGATTTTGGTATAAATGGTCTCACGATTACATTAATGAACTACAGACTCGCAACAAATGGACTCGCTTAAATCCTAATATCGCTAATGGTTCCTTAGTTCTTATTCAAGAGGATAATCTACCACCACAGCGATGGCTTATGGGTAGAATCATCAATATTGTACGTGGCAGAGATGGTTGTGTTAGAGTTGCAGACATAAAAACAACAAAAGGTGTTATACGTCGCCCTATCCACAGATTGGCTCTACTATCTTCTTCTTGAAAGTGTCCTTTCAATGGGGCCGGCATGTTAGGTCACCGCATAACATAAATGGTATCAAAAACATTTTGTGCTTTCATAATTAATCTTTTTAATTTTCATTTATATTGTTTTAAATTTGTTTGCTTTTTCGCCCACTGTTACCACTGTAATTTGTCTTAATTTTGGTACATACAAACCACTGTAACTTATTTTGGTAATTAACCGTTTTATTATTTGTTTCTCGCTTAAATTCTTTTAACTAATATGTTATGTTGTTGTTGTCAACAAGAATGCAATAAGTATTGTTTTTGCATACATACTTGTAAGTAAATATATGAGTTGGTTCATTGGAAGTGAGAAACAAATAAAACAACAACAGTGTGGCTCTTATGTAAATACTTTTGTATATAATGTTTAGCTTTAAGTAAAGAATTTTTGAATAAAGAATTTATTGTTAATATTGAACTCAAGCATCACACTTGGTTATCTCTTGTCGCGTTTTTCACGGTCGCAATCTCTCCTAAGTAAAAATCACTGCCCAATAAATAGTTCAGTGGCATATAGACAACAATTCAAAGATTTCGAATTGCTCTATATAGCTGCCGGTGAAGAAAAAGCTCTTCATCGTACAGGCTATATTCCCTCATACCTACTTTTCCCAGGAATAGTTATGTTTCGAACAACTTTTTCGAAAAACTATTTCCAACAAAGTTACTTTTAAACTTGTTCGACCCACTGGGTCCAAACAAAAACATGTGCCAAAAATCTGAGACCGGGGTCTTATAGAGTAAGGTACTGGCTATATTCCCTCATACCCACCTTTCCCAGGAATAGTTATGTTTCAAACAACTTTTTCGAAAAACTATTTCCAACAAAGTTACTTTTAAACTTGTTCGACCAACTGGGTTCAAACAAAACATGTGCCAAAAATCTGAGACCGGGGTCTTATAGGGGAAGGTACTGGCTATATTCCCTCATACCCACTTTTCCCAGGAATAGTTATGTTTCGAACATCTTTTTCGAAAAACTATTTCCAACAAAGTTACTTTTAAACTTGTTCGACCCACTGGGTCCAAACAAAAACATGTGCCAAAAATCTGAGACCGGGGTCTTATAGAGGAAGGTACTGGCTATATTCCCTTATACCCACTTTTCCCAGGAATAGTTATGTTTCGAACAACTTTTTCGAAAAACTATTTCCAACAAAATTACCTTTAAACTTGTTCGACCCACTGGTTCCAAACAAAAACATGTGCCAAAAATCTGAGAACGAGGTCTTATAGAGGAAGGTACTGGCTATATTTCCTCATACCCTTTTTTCCAAGGAATGGTTATGTTTCGAACAACTTTTTCGAAAAACTATTTCCAACAAAGTTACTTATAAACTTGTTCGACCCACTGGGTCCAAAGGTTTTTCTTATAACCTGCACCAGTCTGTGAGTTTGTTCGATTGTGCTATGTTGACTTCTAAAGCTAAATTGTTGATCTGGAATGCAGTTGTGTTCATTTAGGATCGGAGTCAGCTTGTTTTTTACCAGCTTTTCAAACAGTTTTGACAGAGTTGGTAACAAATTTATAGGCCTATAAGACCACCTTCGAAGGATCTTTACCAGGCTTAGGAATCATCTTTACTGAGGCAACTTTCCATATTGGTGGGAAATGTCTAAACCGTATTATGGCGTTAAAAATAAAAAGAATTATTCGTTTTGCTGTAAAAGGAAGCTCTAAAAGCCTTGTATGCTGTTGCCATTCTCTTCGCGCTCTTTTTTTTTCAGATAAAAGCTCTTCAACATCGACAGAAAAATTTTGTTGTATTTGGCCAGGCGAAATGTTGATGAAGCATGTTAAACGGATTCTTTAATGTTTTCATTTAGGATACTCAGGCAATCATCGATCTCCTGGGGAGTTTTTAGCGGTATGTCTTCCGAGCAGTGAGTGCTGATATATTTTCTATATTTCAACCAATTTATTCTTTTAGATAAGAAAAAATCACTAGTTGCTATTTGGTGAGGACTGCAAATGGTGATAATTATGGGTGAGTGTTCAGAAGATAAATGCAAAGAGGCTTGCGCCTCAGTAAGCTCCGGGGATACACCTTTTGCTACGCCAAAATCTATTACATCTGGAATTTTATTGTGGTTGGTTGGCCAATATGCTGGTTGTCCAGTAGAAATAACACAAAGACCCATTTCAGACACGGAATCATACAAGATACGACCTCTGGGACTAATTAAGCGGGAGCCCCAGTAGGTGTGTTTAGCATTATAGTCTCCAGCGGATATAAAGCGGGGACCTTAAGATCTGTAAAAACTGTTCCTTCGTTTTGGAGAATCTGGATGGAGAATAAACCGACGAAATAACTAGGTTAGGGAAAAATTCATCAATGGAGACGTTTGTTGCTTGGATAAAGCATTCGGAAATGCCACCTAACCATTGGTGTTTAATTCTTGATTTGATTAGTATAGCCGAGCCTCCGCATGATCTATGCCTGGGATCCTTTGAATCGTAATATGAATAGCCACTTATTTTAAAAGCGCTTACAGACGTCATATGAGTCTCGGAAATCAGCATTGTATCAATGTTTTGGCGTGTTAAAAAATATTCGAGTTCGTTTTTGTGTTGGCGGATGCTGTTTGAGTTCCAGAAACAATTCGTCAGGCAGTTCATGACCTTTTAAGCATAGCCTGAAAAAGAGCAGACTGCATTTCTTATATCATGCCAGCCATTTGTGCCATGATCTGCGTAAATTGCTTAACCATAGTGTCAATTACGGCTTCTAGGCGGCTAAAATTTTAACCAGTTGGTTCGTTTGTTGACCCCTCTTGATGTGTTGTCTGCTGGGCAGGCTTGCGTGCTTTGGGCTGGTTAAACCTTAATACGTTAGCGTATGAAATTTCACTTGTAGTTGTCTGTGCTAATGGGGGCATATTTGTAGTTTGCATATTTAATGGTTGGGGAGGGGCAGGAGCTACTTTCGGCTTGGATGAGCGTCTAACTAAGTCATAAACAGGGCAACCTCTATAGTTGGCGGTATGGTTTCCACCGCAATTGCTGCACTTCTTCACCCTAGGATCATCTTTTGGCTTGTCGCACTTGGTTGTAACATGCAGGTCCCCAAACACAACACTAACAGAAGGAAACTTACAAAAAGCTTTAGTATTGCCATATTCTTGGCAGTTCAAGCACTGTACGGGCCCAGATCGCTTATGTGGCACTTCCTTTGTAACCCTACGGTGCATAATATTTCTTAAATCGTATATGGGGTGATTTTCCTTTTTTTACAATATAATATCACCAGGCTCAAGCTACACCCGGAATAATGGTTGAGGGTATTTTTCCCTGTTTCTAATATTTTATACAGCTCTAACTTTAAACCCAAACAAACTGGTCTTTATCTCTTCCGGGTCAACATTTGAGTCAATACCTTTTATAACTACCTGGAGGCCTTCAGCGTTTTTAAGTTGATAAGTATAGATTTTTTTTTAAGTTTTTCAAGCTCCGAAACCGTGGTGCGGTAAGCGTTTTCGTCATTTACTTGAATTTTTGTTTCGTATATGTTACCACGTTTACTGTTAGTAACGTAAAAGTTGTTCTCCCCAATTAGAGTTTTTTTCTCTCAAAAGCTAAAAAGGTCTTTTTCTCCGTAACGGGGCCGTCATTATCCTCTTGTAAAATAGCAAAACGATTTTGCGAAAATTTTCGCAGGTTGAGTTGCTTCTGCCGACTTAGGCCTTCTTCCTCTTTAAAGAACTGTTACGTTGCGGTCCATCCCTACCTGGGTTTTAGGAGCACACGCAGAAGTTGGGCTTAATGCGTCTTTATCAGCTATTGGTTCAACTCTAGAACTTTATGAAAATGATCGACCAGAAGAAAGCAAACCCTGGCAACCTTTTTTTTTTCTTAGCAACATTTTTTTTGTGAAAATGTAAACAAATCATGAAAAAAATGCGAGTTTTTATATTATTATAAACATTTCAATTTTGATTAAAAAAAATATTAAAAAATAACAAACGATAGCTCGAGGCCCCTAGTATTTAATTTTTCGGTTGTCACTTACGTCATTTTTACCTAATGTAGTGTATGACGAGGTAAATTTGACTGTATAAATTTTCAAGTTTTTCCTTGTAAAAAGTTAACTATTTAGAGTATACTTAATATTTATATACCGATCAACAGAAGAGTTTAATACAAATCTTTTGCAGTATCACGCACTCCCTGACAGACTTAATATCGGGTGTTATAGTGCGAAAGAGTTAGCAAAAGCATACAAAAAAAAGCATTGGTTTAGTTTTTCAATTGTAACTCAAAAACGGTTCGGGGTGCGCATATAACACCTATACCAATTGATAGGGGACATTAATGCGCATCTTTTGATATATAGCTATAGACCCAAAAGACTTGCGTTCAAAAGTTATCGTTTAGCAAACTTTTGAATATTGGAAAAAATCGCTTGAAAAAATTGTTTCACTTTTTCACTTATAGCTAAAAAACGGTTCCGGGTGCGCATATGTCACCTATATCAGTTGATAGACGATTTTAGTGCGCATCTTTTGATATATAGCTATAGACCCAAGAGACTTTCGATCAAAAGTTATCGTTTAGCAAACTTTTGAAAATTGGAAAAAATCGCTTGAAAAAGTTGTTTCACTTTTCCTATTATAACTCAAAAACGGTTCTGGGTGCGCATATGGCACCTATATCAGTTGATAGAGAATTTTAGTGCGCATCTTTTGATATATAGCTATAGACCCAAAAGACTTTTGATCAAAAGTTATCGATTAACAAACTTTTGAAAATTGGTAAAAATCGCTTGAAAAAGTTGTTTCAGCTCTGACCTTGTAAGAAGTATAAGTATATTGTTAACGGAATGGCTTTATTCCCAGAAAGGTAGTACATGGCTTGATGGCCACTATGTTGTTGTTTATTGTGTTGGATACAGGAGTCAAATATAATACCATGAACTCCTCATCTTCAACTAATGGTAGAGTGACCTTGAACACTACATGTTGATAAGTGAGGTACCGTGAAATAACTCCCAAATGAAATAACTCCCAATGAAAAAATGAAATAACTCCCAGTTTTTTTCCATACAAATTGGGAGTTATTTCATAATGAAATAACTCCCAATGCGTTGGGAGTTATTTCATTATTTTTCATTGGGAGTTATTTCATAATGAAATAACTCCCAAATGAAATAACCCCCAATGAAATTTTGTTGGGAGTTATTTCATTTTTTCAAAGTGTTGGGAGATATTTCATTTTTGTTGGGAGTTATTTCATTTTCTATCATTGGGAGTTATTTCATTTTTATTGGGAGTTATTTAATTTTTATTGGGAGCTATTTCATTTTTGTTGGGAGTTATTTCATTTTTATTGGGAGTTATTTCATTTTACTAAAAGCAAGTGTATATACCAGAGCATTTAAAAAAATTTAATCACGCTAGTATACAAGGTGACATTTATTTAAAAGTTTTGGGGTTTTAAAACCGTGGGTATATAGCCGGCCTTCGGCCGGGCGCAAGGAAAAAAACTCTAGTGGATTCGATCCGCCGGCTTCGCAGTAGCCTTCGGCCGGGGAATATACTTTACACTGTAGTGCATCGGAAGTATTTGCAGCTTCATAACTAAAGTGTCATAAAATTCATGTTTTATTTGGCGAAGCTTTTATGGAAAGCAGTAGAGCTTAAAGTCCATTGCCCAGCCGAAGGCTACTGCGAAGCCGGCGGATCGAATGCACTGGAGTTTTTTTTCCTTGCGCCCGGCCGAAGGCCGGCTATCTAAATAACTCCTTTTAATTAAAAAAATTATTTAACCAAAAAGGTGCTTAAAGTCCACGCGCCTGTCCTAAAGCTGTAACAAAGCTGGCGGTTTGATCCACGAGAGTTTACTTATCCTTCGTCCAGACGGATGCCGCCAGTCATTTGGTTTGTTTGTTTAGAAAAAAATTTTA
This sequence comes from Melanophora roralis, assembly GCA_963583895.1. Taxonomy (NCBI): domain Eukaryota; kingdom Metazoa; phylum Arthropoda; class Insecta; order Diptera; family Rhinophoridae; genus Melanophora; species Melanophora roralis. The sequence goes on from OY757191.1 coordinate 37,135,216, forward strand.
CGTTAGTGATATCTAATTTATGGATACAAAAGGCGACAATGAATTGAAAATTTTGGGTTTAAAAAAAAGTGGCATATATAGCCGGCCTTTGGCCGGGCGCAAGGAAAAAAAACTCCAGTGGATTAGATCCGCCGGCTTCGCAGTAGCCTTCGGCCGGGGAATATACTTTAAACTGTAGTACATCGGAAGTATTTGCAGCTTCATTACTAAAGTGTTATAAAATTCATGTTTTATTTGGCGAAGCTTTATATGGAAAGCAGTAGAGCTTAAAGTCCATTGCCCGGCCGAAGGCTACTGCGAAGCCGGCGGTTCGAATCCACTGGATGTTTCTTTCCTTGCCCCCGGCCGAAGGCCGGCTATCTACATAACTCTTTTTTTATTAAAAAATTATTTAAACAAAAAGGTGCCTCAAGTCCACGCGCCTGTCCTAAAGCTGTAACAAAGCGGCGGTTCGATCCACGATAGTTAACTTATCCGCGTCCAGACGGAGGCCGGCAGTCATTTGGTTTGTTTGTTTAGAAAATAATTTTACGTTAGTAACATCTAATTTATGGATACAAAAGGTTTTCGCATTATATATATATATTTTAATAGGGGGTTATTTCGTTTTCGTTGGGAGTTATTTCATTTTCGTTGGGAGTTATTTCATTACTGTTGGGAGTTATTTCATTTCCGTTGGGACTTATTTCATAAAACAATTATTTTTTTTGTAATTGGGGGTTATTTCATTTTTGTTGGGAGTTATTTCATTTGGGAGTTATTTCACTTTTTTGTGACTTTTATGAAATAACTCCCAAACATTGGGAGTTATTTCATTTTTACCGTTGGGAGTTATTTCATTTTTTTCGATTGGGAGTTATTTCATTTTCTTTGGGAGTTATTTCATTTTTTCCATTGGGAGTTATTTCATTTGGGAGTTATTTCACGGTACCGATAAGTGAGCCTTCCTTAAACCTTGATCAGTTTAAATAGTTCTAGGAATTCATCCTTACCAGAAACGTTGGTGCATGTAGTTTTATTTGATTGACTTCACCTTGCGACTGGTCTGGAGTTAGAAATAATGAATTGATTTTTTCTTGATGCGTATCGATAAGAGTGCTGAGAATTGACGACTATATTTCCTTTACATTGTTCGCAGCCAAAGTTAATTCTAGAACTCCAGAATCAAATAGTTGTGTAAGCTGTACTTAAAGAAGCCAATTACCGATGTTTTCACAGTTTCCGAAATGGTTTTACGTTTCCGTTCCCATTGCTCAAATTTTGCTTTAGCTGGCATTTGATTCTGTCGCATAATATTCAGTGTCGAGTCGACAATTGATGTTTGATTTTTTTAGCAATATTAGCGAAAATTACTCATTTTCCTTTAGTTGTCAAATTGTATCAGATATTTGGTCAGCATAGTCTGAGTCCAATATTCCAATTAACAAGTAAGCAACATTTCCAACTATATTAAGGGTTCCTCTCTTGCTTCGTAATAATCGATTCTCTAGCTGTAATTCACCTCCTAAATGCTTGAAGTGAAGCCTTATCAGTTTACAAAGTTCCTGTAACAATTTTGTGCCATTCGTCAGAATGGATGTTTCCGACCAGTAGGTGGTTAAATCATAGTAAACAAATATATTCCATTCTGTAATCGCCATGACGGTTGTACCGATTTGCTCAAAATGGATTTTTAGCTTGGATTCAAATTTCCTATTCTCGACTGGGTTCCCAAGTACCGATGGCAGTAGAGTCATTATTTTATATATTTCTTATTAAATCTTCGCTTTTGGCGAACTAACAATAAATATTCAAATCTTAAAACTATTTAATTTATATTAGACCAGCCAGTGCAAGACTAAAATTTTGGTTCTCATAATAAAATAAATTAATTTCATTAGTTTTATCTAAGCGAAAAAGTATCCCTTCTATTCAGACGAGTGTGTCCACTATGTTGCAAAATGTTTCGAGCGAGTGAATTTGGATGTGTTTCCAGCTTGTTTAAATACGTGTCCACATAATTAAGGCTTTCGCATTTTACTAGTGGAACTTGCAGATCTTTGTGGATGTTGCTGTTTTTAATGTACCAAGGAGCACCAGTTATCATTCTTAGGATTTTATTTTGATGGCGTTGAATTTTTTTTATGTTGGAGGCGGAAGCAGAGCCCCATTATTGAATCCCGTAGCACCAAATTGGTCTTAAAATTGAGTTGTAAGGCAAAAGCTTACAATCAAGACGTAGCACAAAGTTTATACCTGTTAGCCAGTGGATTTGGGCCGTGTTAAGTTTCATCTGTGTCAACTTCGCATCTATATGTGACTTCCATGTGGGGCGGCGATCCAGGTGAATGCCAAGATATTTCGTCTCAATGCGTTAAAGCACCGTAGGGTTGTTATTAAGAATTGGGGGGCACGTTTCCTTGCGTAAAGTAAAAGTAACGTGGGTGCATTTTTGTTTAGTTATTTTAATACCCCATAACTTTGCCCATTTTTCTACTTGGAATACGTGATGTTAAAGTTGTTTTGAGGCCTCTTTAGGGTTTTTATGATTACTGAGAAAGGCGGTATCGTCACCAAATGTCGACGTTTGAGTAAGATTGTTTTTGGGCATATCTGCTGTGTAAAGCAAATAGAGAATTGGACCTAATATACTACCTTGAGGTACCCCCGCCCCTTTTGGTTTAGGACAGCTGAAGCAGTTACCTTCTTTTATCATAAATTGTCGGCCAGTTATGTACTTTTTCAAAAGGTTAAAGATATTCACTGCTAAGTTCGACTTTAACCTGTTTAACAAACTTTATCAAAGGCTTGAGAGACACCTATAAAGAGTGCGGAGCAGTATTTCTTTCCCTCAAAGGCTTTTCTTATAACATGTACCAATCTGTGGGTTTGTCCTCTCCGACATCTAACAGTTGGAAACTTATTTCATTACGACATCTAGCAACAACAGGCGGTAATTAACTCCTGTCAGTGCATGTATTTGGAGTGAAGACATTTGTTAAATGATTTGCGAGCAAATCACATTTTTCTTCATCATTTCTTGCCCAGGATCCTCTCAGATTACGTAGTGGTGGTTTCGCGATAACGGGTATTTTAAGATATTTCGCTGATCGCCAAAGTGAATAATTCGTCTGAGGAATCGAGTCTACACCTTCGAGGTGTTTCTTAAGAGATGCCATTTTGTAAACCTCTAGCAAATTTTTCAATTGGTTTGTATATTCTTTCCACTTGGCTTTAAGTTGGGGTGATCTGTGCTTTTGCCATTCCCTTCGGGCTCCTCGTTTTTCAGATAAAAGCTGTTGCATATCGGCTGAAAAAATGTTGTTGTATTTAGTCTGACGATAGTAAGAAGGAGCATGATCAACGGCTTTTTTTAAGTTCTCATTACGGCTGTTCAGACAATCATCGATGTCTGCTGGAGCAGTGGGTGCTGACAAATTTTTTTATTTTAACCAATTTACTCTTTTAAATAAATTAATATCACTAGTTGAAATTTGTTGAGGACTGCAAAAAGGGATTATAGTGGGAGAGTTGTCTGAAGATAAATCCAACGAGGCTTGAGCTTCGGTGAGTTCCGCGGATATACCTTTTGTTACGTCTGGAATTTTATTGTGATCAGTTGGCCAATATGTTGGTTGTCCTGATGAAATAACGTTAACTCCCATTTCAAATACGGAATCATACAAAACACAACCCCTGGGACTTATGAGGCGAGAGCCCCAGTACGTCTGCTTAGAGTTATAATCTTCAGCAGCTATGAAGCGGGGACCTAAAGATTTGTAAAAACTGTTGAACTGATCCTTTATTATAGAGAATCTGGGTGGACAATACACTGACAAAATAGCTAGGCCATGTTACAACTCATCAACGCAAACGGTTGTTGCTTGTATATAACATTCGGAGAGACCACCTATCCATTGGTATTTGATTCTCGTTTTGATTATTATAGCCGAGCCACCACATGATTTATCTCTGGGATCCTTTGAATCGAAAAAAGAATAGGCTCTAATTTTGAAATTACTTCTAGATGTCCTATGCGTCCGTGCTGACGGATGCCGTTAGAGTTCCAGAAACAAACCCTGAGGCAGTTCATGGCCTTTTAAGCATGGCCTGCAAAAGTGCAGACTGCATTTTTTGCATTTCTTGCATCATGTAAGCCATTTGTGCCATGATCTGCGTAAATTGTTTAACCATATTGTCAATTACGGCTTCGAGGCGGCTAAAATTGTACCCGGTTGGTTCGTTTGTTGGCACTTATTGTTGTGTTGTAGGCTGTGTAGGCTTACGTGCATTGGGCTGGTTAGACTTTAATGCGTTGGCGTAGAAAACTTGTATTGTAGTTGGTTGTGCTAATGCCTCCATTAGCACAACCAACAACTGTTTGTAGTTGGTATAAATATTTAAAAGCTGAGGAGGGGCAGGAACTACTTTCGGCTTAGATAAGCGCTTAACTGAATAACAAACGGGACAACCTCTATAGTTGGTCATGTGGTTTCCTCCGCAATTGCTGCATTTTTTCACCCGAGGATCATTTTTTGGTTTGTCGCATTTGGTCGTAGCATACAGCTCCCCACACACAACACAAACAGAAGGCAACTTGCAATAAGCTTTGGTGTGACAATATTCCTGGCAGTTCAAGCACTGTACGGGCCCAGATCGCTTATGCGGCGCTTCAGCTACAACTCTACCGTGCAAAATATATTTTAGGTCATAAATGGGGTGATTCTCATTTTCGTTTTTAAATTACATCACCAGGCTCAAGCTCCACTCGACTTCCCTATTTCTAATGTTTGATGGGTCAACATTTAAATCAATACCTTTGATAACAACCTGGAGGCCTTTAAGTTGGTAGGTGTAGAAACTTTTCTTATATTTTCCAAGTTCGAAAACCGTGGTGCAGTAACCTTTTCGTGATTCAACTTAATTTTTGTTTCATAAGTGCTACCACGTTTTATTTTCGAAACATAAAATTGTTTTCACCGTTTAATCCAACTAAAAATTTTGTAAGGTCATTCGAGTTTTTCTCTCTCAAATATATTGGGGGAGGCTTAAATGACTTCCTTTCGGGTAATGGGGCATCATTTTCCTTTTGCAAAATGGCAAAACGGCTTTGCGATGAGGTTGGCATTTCTTCATCTTTCAAAATTTTTGCTGGGTTGGTAACCTCTGCCGACCTGGACCTTTGGAGCTTGTGAAGAAAAATGGCTGCGACCGTCTTTATCAAGTGTAGGTTCAATTTGTAAATTCTATAAAGAAGACCGCGATGAGGATGGTACCTCAGTACTTTTTTTATAATTTTTAAAAAAGAGATTGTGCTAAATTTTTCCCTTGTTCAAAACACTTATTTAAATTTGGTGCACTTGCACCTTAATTGTTTGTATTTGTTTTTGGTTACTCACTCAAATATTTTTTATTGTATTCAGGGTCTCTAATGTTTTCGTTGCTCACGCTTGTTGAGCTTAACACAATCCAAGCATTTCTAATATTAAGCCCACTGTCACGACGATTACTGTAACTCATTTACCGTTTGCTTTTTTTATTAAGTTTGTTTTATTTTTTTTCACTTATGTATATTAATAACAATTGTTTGCCACAACAAGTTAAAGATCACGAATTTGTACCATCAACAGCTGTCTTAGAATCTTGATCTTGATAAATACTCCATTAGAAGTTTTTATTTCTACGAGTCTTACGACACCATCATCACCAGGGTGAGTTAGTACAATTTTCGCCAAGGGCCATCTCACCTTAATGTAATGACACTGTTTAGTCCACTTATAACGTTGCTGGAGCTGGTTAAGATACTCAGTAGACCATCTTTCCAAAATTCTTGCTTGAGATGAGGGACAAGTTTCCAGTGGGATAAGCCTGATACCCTTATTGGAGATGCACTGCTGTCTATTTGCGATGTAAGCCTCTCACCAATAAGAAAGTGACCAGAAGTAAGTGCTTCAAGATCATTTGGATCATTCGATATTGGCGTCAGTGGGCGAAAGTAAAGAATTGCCTAATTTCTACTATTATTGTTTCCAGTTCTTTCTGTGATAGAGATGCTGATGGAACACTGCGTAATAGAAGATGCTTCGCTGACTTCACTGCAGCTTCCCATATCCCGCTAAAGTGTGGTGCTTGCGGTGGAATGAAATAAAATTGAATACCTTTTGAACTGAAAGTAGAAGCAATTTCTTCTTGTCCCTTGTCGGAATATATGCTTTCGGCCAATTCTGATAGTTGATTTTTAGCACCAATAAAATTCGTAGCGTTATCAGAATATATTATCTGACAACGACTTTGACGGCTGATAAAATGTTTTAATGCACCAATTCTAGATGTGTGGCCTTGATTGCAAACAAAAAAACACAGTCTTTTACCTATGGTCTTGTGATGAATCTAAAATGGTCCTCCTGCATTAATAAAGGGACGAGGAGTGCACGAGGTTGAGGTGAATTTTCCATGAATTGATGGATTAGTTGTGGCCGCGCACTGGTACATTTAACGCTTTTCTGAACTGTTGATTAAGCCATTATTTTGCCATTTATTTGCTAAAATTGTTGTCGTATAATATATAATTGTGCTTGTGGTCCGCAATGTTTGTTTTCTTCGTGAACCATTGTAAACAGGAGTTTAACGAGGGGATCATTGTAGGGAATCAGTATTTGATGTTTCGCATCGTATGATATGGATGATGCATCTAATCAGTGCCCTACTCTTAGTATCTCTCTGTCATCGATAAATTAAGACAGACTACTAATTGAACTCCTTTTATTAACCTCGTTGTGGTCCCGAAGTTGTTCGATTTCTTGTGCGAAGTCAGCAATCTGAATTTTGTGGATAATCAAGAAGAGTGAGTTTTCTAATTCTTTTGAATTCAAGAATAAATCTTTTGGACGAAGCATCTTGGGTGTTCTTGAATTGCTTCTAAATCGCATTACATATGCTAGAACCCTCTGCAGCGTCTTAAAGGAATTCTTGTGATTGATTCCGTATACCAGATCGTTATTAGTTTATACCTTAATTGCTGCGGCCGGTGCACCTTCTTTCTTTCATTGTCATTATGGGTTTCTAAAGATGACAAAAAATTTGAATGCCATGACTCATTCCTTCCGTAAAGGAAAAGAGGTCTGTAAAACCATAAATTACATGTTGGCAATTCCGCTGCTTGAAGTCCTCTAGACAATACACCAGCGGGGTTATCCTTTGATCTGACATGTCGCCATTGATCAGGTAGCGTTAATGACTGAATTGTTGATATCCTTTTGGCGACAATGGTGTTAAAGGAGGTGGATTGTGCGTTTATCCAGGACAACAAAATCTCTGAGTCAGTCCATAGATGTATAGGTGTATTGTGTAACTTGAGGGCGTTTTTTTTTCTATCTGCAAGTTGGGCTGCTATAACGGCTGCACATAGTTCTAATCTAGGTAGTGTCTGCTGTTTTAACGGAGCCACTCATGATTTTGCACACAGCAGTCGTACTATCACGCGTCTAACCTTGAGAATTGCTTAAACATATGAAACTGCACCAAATTCCTTCTCAGATGCATCTGCAAACACATGCAACTGCAATTTCACTGGAATCTCCCCATTGAATAGATGGCGTGATATCTTAAAGCCGTTTAAGCTACTTAAACGCCTTCCACATCGCGCAAAGATTATCAGGTAAGAGTTAATCCCAACCTAATCTTTGTTGCCACAATTGTTGAATGAAAATAAGAGGATCAAATAATTTTGCTATATCAGAAGTTGCGATACGCTTCGAAATTACTTGAAGTTGATTGAGTTTCACCTAGATGCAAAATTGATCGGGTTTGGGTAACCAAAATAGTCCAAGACTTTTGATAGTGTTTGTATTGCTGCCATTGAAATCCAGATTAACTGCTTGGTCACCAATAGGGATGTTTTCCAGTAATTGTGAATGGTTTGCGATCCATTTTTGTAAACTGAAACCATGCTGTTTTAAAATTTTGATGAGTTCTCTTTGCATTTCGATTGCTACATTGAGGTTGTCTGAGCCTCCAAGACCATCGTCCACATAAAGGAATATAAAGTTTTTTTTACAAAAAAAAAAAAAACGTTTCGTAAGAAAAGGAAAACATGATTGGTTCTCAAAGGGATAAAAACTGTCCTTTAACATCTGAGAGCCGTATGGGAAATTTACAGCTATTTCTTGTAGACATCTCGTGGCCAGGTAAGGCGCGGCACGTGTTCCATACGTAACTGTGGTTAATTTGTAATAATTAATGGGGGCATTTGGATGCTCTCTCCAGATAATTACTTGTCGATACATTTTTTGGTGTCCGTTGTAAATACGAATTTTGGCAATCGAAATCGAAGGAGAATTGAGAATAACTCACTTTGCACAGTGGGACCAGTGTACATTAAATCATTCAATGAATAGCCTGAAGAAGTTTTCACTGAAGCATCAAAGACCACTCGAAGTTTTGTCGTGGAGCTATCTGGTTTCAGTACGCTGTGGTGAGGAACAAAGTATTTTGGACCACACTAGGAATCGATATCGACTTTTTGCATGTGGCCTAATTGCTTATACTGTCTCATAAATTCTACATATTGTGTCCGACTAGCTTTATCTTTTAAGAGTGATTGAACCACCTACAATCTAGCCGAGAGCAGTGTTCTGTATCACTGGAAAGCCATCATCTGGGTGAGTTTATAGTAAAATTCTGCTCCAGTGAGAAGACGACAATGTTGTCTGATGACGTGACTGGGGATGTGATTTTGAGGCTGAATTTATGTTGGAGGATTGTTGAGGTATTTGTTGCAAATGCAGCCAAGTGTTGTGCTTTTTCATACACTTCTTGCAGCTGCTTGAACTGCAACTTTTTTATGGAAGACCTGTTTTGAAGCAGTTTACCCAGAGTCCTTGTTTCTGAACCCATTGTAGTCGGCTTAATGCTGACTGGTGCAAAAACTGGTTGCACGTAGAGATATTGTGGACACCATTGTGGCAACAGTTGCAGGAACTGTTTGTTGTCCTTGATGATGCGATCGATGAAGTAGCCTTATTTGTGGTCTTATCCTTTTGCCTGATAGCTTCCATTGACTGGAACTGGATTTCCAAAAATGTTAGCAAATCGACGATTGTAGGCACTTCTTTGAATTCTTTCAGTGATTGAACGAACCTGACGTGTGTGGGTATTCCAAGATTGTTTATTGCTAACAAGCATTCTTTGGTAATGTCATGAAGACCCCTAATCGCCGCTACATTTAATGTGCCTGCTGCTTGATCTATTATTTTATCAACCAAGTTTGCTACCAGAATTCGTTTGTTATTGTACCGATCTTGTAGTATTTTCCACGCAGTGACGCAGTTAGCGTCTGATAGGGAAAATGGCTTATTAGGTGCGCTGTTTTCCCATATACATAGCTCTTCAGGTACCACATTTTTTGGACTGCAGGTATCGGTTACTTATCTACCATTTAAAAAAACAACTCATAAAACTGACGTTGCTTGTGCTGCATGAACGTCTTGGACCTTATTAGCCATAATGGACAAGTTGGTTACCTTTTCCTGAACCAAATCGTCGTTAAGGATGTAGAAGTCTTCCGTATTGAAAAAAAGACAGATGAATCTTAAATGTTTTCAAGAATATCATCATATAATTCTTGGATTTGGTTTCAGAGCTTATTGATAGTGTCTAGCTTTACGATATAATATGCACGGGGATAGCTATCATCGTTGTTCGTGGAGCCACTTACCATTCTTCTTAAGGCTGTCATCCTGGCTGCTGACCTGTGGATGAGTCCTTAATGATTGGTACGAATCGGGGTAGTAACTCTATGAGTCACATTTCCATGCTTCTGCTTAAAACGTCATGATTCAACTTAGCTTTTTTTGTTGATCTTCAGCTGCTGGCTTAAGACCCCTAGCTTCATTTTCAAATGTTTCTAAGTATGATTTAATTAGTTCACTAATTTTTGAGTAATAGTCCCCAGTGAAATACTCGTGACTCTTGGCAGCAACGAATGAGCGCCTGGATGGCTTCACCCGTATTTAGCAGTAAATCTAGCAGTTGATTTGGTTTTTCCATCTCAGAATATCACGCCGGGGTCACCAAAAATGTACAATAATTTAAAGAAAATATTAACCCAAACACTTGAATTTGGATTATACTATATTTTATTTTTCCTGTAAATCTTTAAGCCCTTGAAACTTGAAGACATAATGAATCAATAGTTAAAAAGCCAACTTTCTGCTAGTTAATAACAAACTTTTAAGGTTTATTGAGTTATTTATACTAAATTTAAATACACATTATGCTGATTTTACAATGTAACAAAAATGTAGTTTGATCTATTAAACCAAAAAATAAATTTAGTTTGAACCAACTATAATTGAAACAAATAAACCAAAAATAAAAATAATTTAAAGTTGACCAATTATAATTAAATGAAATTTGATATACTTAAAATTAGGTGTATTCAATATGTGCAAAATTATTAGTTTAAACTCTCCCTTTATAAGATCCCGGTTTCAGATTTTTGGCACATGGTCTTGTTCGTGTTTCCAACTTATTTAAATACCTGTCCATAAGTTGGAAACACACCCAAATCTGCTCGCTCAAAACATCTTACAGCATGCACGAAACAGTCGTTTGAAGAGAAGGGATACTGTGGCACTTAAATAAAACCTTTATAAATGTTTTTTACTATCATTTGAAAACTTAAATTTTAGTCTGGCACTGGCTGGATTAATTTATGTTTTTTAGCTTTAAGATTTTAATACTTATTGTTAGTTCGCCAAAGACGAAGATTCAATTATAAAAAATATAATTAAAAAAATGCTTATGTTTGGACCCAGGAAGCAAAATAAAACACTAAACTAGGGTGTAACAATAATTTTATATATTTATTAATTAAATGTTAATAATATTACATATTAATTTATTCATTATCAAATTATAGTAAAAAAAAAATTATTAAAAAAAGCAAACGGTAAATGACCCAGCAAAAAAAAATTGATGCGATTTTTTACATACCACATTTAAATCACATCTAAAGATGTTATTGCATATTTTCTGGTTTTGTTGCATTTAATTAAATGCAGAAATAAAAACTGGCATTATAAATGAATCGCCGATGTCATTGTTTTGTTTGTATTGAGCAACGATTTACACTTGGTTGAAGTGTTGTAATAAATTTTAGGTTTATATCACATAAAAAGCTAGATTTAAAAAGAACATTAAAATCGCATTTTAGATCAGAAAATTCCTTCCTTAGTAGAAGTGTTTTTTCCCCACATATTAAATGCAGAAAAGTCAAGTTTTACATCTACTTCAAAATAACACCTTAGTATGGAAATTTTGTAGCATCGAAAATGTTGATTATATGCGGTTTAAATTTGGCAAAAATGAATAGCATTCCTCCAATGACAACCCTATGTAAAATTCATTGGTTTTTCCTCAAAATTTGAAGTGATTCAAGTAAGCTAGTTCTGGGTTTTTTCTACTTCTTTTTCCTCACTTTTTTTACTGGGGAGTAACAGTAATGGTCGTGACGCTGGGGCCTAACAGCAGAAATGCTTCCACTGCGTTAAGCTTAACAAGCGTGAGCAACGAAAACATTAGATACCCTGAATACAATAAAAACTATTTGAGTGAGAAACCAAAAAACAAATACAAACAGTTTTAGTGCAAGTGCACCAAATTTAAATAAGTGTTTTGAACAAGGGACAAATTTAGCCCAATTTCTTTTTAAAAATTATAAAAAAAATACTGAGGTACCATCCTCATCGCCGTCTTCCTTATCGAATTTAGAAATGAAACCTACAGTTGCTAAAACGGTCGCAGTAATTTTTCTTCACAAGCTCCAAAGGTCCAGGTAGGAATGAACCGTTATATAACAGTTCTTAAGAGGGGAAGAGGCCCAAAATCGTGGAGGTTACCAACCCAGCAAAAATTTTGAAAGATAAAGAAAAGCCAACCTAATTGCAAAACCGTTTTGCCATTTTGCAGGAGGAAAATGGTGCCCCATTACCCCAAAGGAAGTCATTTTAGCCTCCTCCAATATATTTGAGAGAGAAAAGCTCAAATAACCTTATACAATTTTTAGTTGGATTAATCGGTTAAAATAATTTTTATGTTTCGAACATAAAACGTGATAGCATTCATGAAACTAGATTTCAAGCGAATCAAGAAAACGCTTACCGCACCACGGTTTTCGAACTTGAAAAACATAAGAAAAGCTTCTACAGCTACCAACCTAAGAACGCAAAAGGCCTTCAGGTTGTTATCAAGAGTATTGATTCAAATGTTGACCCAGAGGAGATTGAGGCCAGTTTGTGCAGCAAAAGCTTTAAAGCCAAATTTGTGTCAAACATTAGAAGCAGGGAAAGGTATCCTCAACTATTATTCCGAGTGGAGCTTGAGACTGGTGATATTAGCTTAAAAAAAAGGAGAATCACTCCATCTATGACTTAAATATATTTTGCACCGTAGAGTTGTAGTTGAAGCACCACATAAGTGATATGGGCCCGTACAGTGCTTGAACTGCCAGGAATATGGTCACACCAAAGCTTATTGCAAGTTGCCTTCTGTTTGCATTGTGTGCGGGGAGCTGCATGCTACGACCAAGTACGACAAACCAAAAAATGATCCTCGGGTGAAAAAATGCAGCAATTGCGGAGGAAACCACATGACCAACTATAGAGGTTGTCCCATTTGTTATTAAGTTAAGCGCTTACCTAAGCCGAAAGTAGTTCCTGCCCCTCCTCAGCTTTTAAATATTTATACCAACTACAAACAGTTTATACCAACTACAATACAAGTTTTCTACGCCAACGCATTAAAGTCTAACCAGCCCAATGCACGTAAGCCTACACAGCCTACAACACAACAATAAGTGCCAACAAACGAACCAACCGGGTACAATTTTAGCCGCCTCGAAGCCGTAATTGACAATATGGTTAAACAATTTACGCAGATCATGGCACAAATGGCTTACATGATGCAAGAAATGCAAAAAATGCAGTCTGCACTTTTGCAGGCCATGCTTAAAAGGCCATGAACTGCCTCAGGGTTTGTTTCTGGAACTCTAACGGCATCCGTTAACACGGACGCATATGACATCTAGAAGTAATTTCAAAATTAGAGCCTATTCTTTTTTCGATTCAAAGGATCCCAGAGATAAATCATGTGGTGGCTCGGCTATAATAATCAAAACGAGAATCAAATACCAATGGATGGGTGGTCTCTCCGAATGTTATATACAAGCAACAAGCGTTGATGAGTTGTAACATGGCCTAGCTATTTTGTCAGTGTATTGTCCACCCAGATTCTCTATAATAAAGGATCAGTTCAACAGTTTTTACAAATCTTTAGGTCCCCGCTTCATAGCTGCTGAAGATTATAACTCTAAGCAGACGTACTGGGGCTCTCGCCTCATAAGTCCCAGGGGTTGTGTTTTGTATGATTCCGTATTTGAAATGTGAGTTAACGTTATTTCATCAGGACAACCGACATATTGGCCAACTGATCACAATAAAATTCCAGACGTAACAAAAGGTATATCCGCGGAACTCACCGAAGCGCAAGAAAGAGTAGATTGGCTAAAATACAAAAAATTTGTCAGCACCCACTGCTCGGAAAACCAACCGCTACAAACTCCCGCAGACATCGATGATTGTCTGAACAGCCTTAATGAGAACATAAAAAAAGCCGTTGATCATGCTTCTTCTTACTATCGTCAGACTAAATACAATAACATTTTTTCAGCCGTTGTGCAACAGCTTTTATCTGAAAAACGAAGAGCCCAAAGATAATGGCAAAAGCACAGATCACCCCAACTTAAAGCCAAGTTGAAAGAATATACAAACCAATTGAAAAATTTGCTAGAAGTTAACAAAATGGCATCTCTTAAGAAACACCTCGAAGGTGTAGACTCGACTCCTCAGGCGAATTATTCACTATGGCGATCAGCGAAATATCTTAAAAGACCCGTTATCGCGAAACCACCACTACGTAATCTGAGAGAATCCTGGGCAAGAAATGATAAAGAAAACTGTGATTTGTTCGCAAATCATTTAATAAATGTCTTCACTCCAAATATATACACTGACATGAGTATATTACCGCCTGTTGTTGCTAGATGTCCTATGGAAATAAGTTTTCAACTGTTAGATGTCGTAGAGGATATCAATAATTTAAATTCTCCTGGCTTTGATGAAATTAACAAAAAAAATGCTTTTATAGCTGCCTTTCACAGTAAAAACAATAATTCTTTTAATTTTTAACGCAATATTACGGCTTGAGCATTTTCCGCCAGAGTGGAAAGTTGCCTTGGTAAAGATGATTCCTTAGGCAATTGAATTTGCCATTGGATAGAGCTGACTAAGATTCTAAGGCTCTTAAATAAATCAAGGATCCGATAGGGAACATAGTTGTACACACACACACAACCCTACCATACACGAACGTTATTACATGGCGATAATGCCCAGACTGGAACAGGGATCCCGAAAAAATTTTTCTTAACTAGTTATTGAGATACAGACACCAGCTTCCATCCTGTCTTTTTTTATGGACAAAATAGAGGCAACGAAGCAAGAAATCGACCAGTTTTTAAGAAAGTGGGAACGTTTGCTTGAGGTCCAATATATCTCACAGCCCGTGGTGGAGATCCATAAAGTCCCAAAGTACACCGATACCCCAAAGAAGAGAATATCTGCGAAAGAGTACCTGAAACGACTGCAAAAAGAGAAAACAGAGACACAGGCCCCTGCTATACAGAAGAAGAAGAGAGGTGGTAAGGCGTTAAAAAGACGAAAACTCATCGCTGAAGCTTATCGCAGACTTCATCTAACCGGCAATAGGGCCGAAAAATCCAAAATGTTAAAGGAAATTGATGCCATCAGAGATACTAGGTACCAAAAGAACATAAACAAATAAGAAGAGAGGAAATGTGAAAATTTGTTTTTAAATAAAATAATATACTAGATAATATACTTTTTTTTTAAAAATCGAAAATTTAATTAATACAAATGGGTGGTTGGTTCTCCAAGGAAGCCATTATCGTAAACGAAAATAATAGGGGAGTACTGACGGTCACACAAGACAATATGCAGAAAATTATTTTATTACTCTTAATCATATTGGTAGTTGGTAAGATACATTAATGTTATAAAGACTAAATGAAAAAATCAATTAAAATAAGTTATAGAATACAGAATGTAAAATATATGGATAAGCTAATAAATATTTATAGAAAATTAAAAAAGAATCCAAACAGAACCTATACACAGAATTATATAAATACAACTTTACAAGAAGTTGAAGAATTAAAACTTTTTACAGTAAAATATGAGAATTACTCATTAGAAGAAATAAAGGAAATTGAGAATAAAATTCTGAGCTATTAAAAGATAAATCAAGATAAAGACATGGCTTCGTTCGCTTCTAAAATAATACCAGAGTTCAAGGGTGATATGAACCAATTGAACAATTTCATAGGTATAGTAGAATTTTATGCAGAGACCCTAAAAGATAGTACAGAGACTAATAAGTTGGTGAAGTTTATTTTGGCCACTAAATTGGCAGATGGAGTGAAAAATAAATTGATTGCAGAGGAAGTACCGAGTTCTGTAGAAACTTTTTTAAATACCCTAAAAAGGATATACGCACCTAGGAAGACACTGTCTTCCATACATACGGAATTAGCAAGACAAATACAGGGTAGTAATTTAGTAACGCAGTTCGCCAATAAGATAGAATCATTAATAGCTAGTCTGAATAACCTACAAATTGGAGAATTAGGTTCTCAGAATAGGGCAACTGTCATCAAAATGAACGACCAAGTAGCACTTAGCACTTTTAAGAACGGTTTAAATGAACCGCATAGAACCACAGTGTTGGCGGCTAGACCCAAGAGTTTGAATGAAGCAATTCAGATAGCTTCAGAAACGGTCCCGCAACAGAAATCTGTAATGTACTTTGATAAGAATAAGAAATTTTTTAATGGTAGGCAGCACAATAGCACTAGGATCAATACGTATAACAGAGGTGACAATTATAGGAATAATAGAATCAGCAATAATAACAGAAATGGTTATGGGAATACAAATAACTACCGGGGGAATAATCGATATAATCAAAGAACTACTCACTATGGAGGTAACAACCGGGGAAATTGTAGTTTTGGAAACAATAAACCTAGACATCAAGGAAGAATATACATTACCCAGGAACAGGGAAACGAAGTAGACTCCTGCAGTCCTCAGGAGTAAAATTAACGGAAGACGTAGGGAAACGCATTTTTAGAAAAGAATACGCTTTAAAGACTTACAACTCATACAAGAACGCACCGAATTTTGTGACATTTAGGACTGATGAAGGACGTTTTATAAGATTTTTAGTGGATACGGGTGCAGATATTTCTATACGTAAAGAGGGATTTATAGGAAATAAAGAGATAAGAGGGATTTTTTTCGCCAAATATTTGGCAAAGATAGATTACGAAACTTATACTGTCGCTATTACGGTGAATGAGATTTTCTTTTTCTCATATTTTTATTATTGAATCTTCGCTAATGCGAACTAACAATAAGTATTCAAATCTTAAAACTAAGTAATTTATATTAGTCCAGTCAGTACCAGACCAAAGTAAATTAATTTAAACAGTTTCATCTAACTTCAATAGTGTCCCTTCTTTTCAGACGAGTGTGTCCACTATGTTGCAAGATGTTTCGAGCGAGCGGATTTGGATGCGTTTCCAGCTTGTTTAAATACTTGTCCACATAGTTCAGGATTTCGCATTTAACTAGTGGAACTTGTAGATCCTTATGGATGTTGCTGTTTTTAATATACCAAGGAGCACCAGATATCATTCTTAAGATTTTGTTTTGATGACGTTGTATTTTTTCTATGTTAGAGGCGGAAGCAGTGCCCCATAATTGTATACCGTAGCACCAAATTGGTTTCAAAATCGATTTGTAGAGTAGAAGTTTACAATCAAGACGAAGCACAGAGTTTCTGTCAATTAGCCAATGAAGTTGTGTAGCTTTAAGTTTCATTTGCGTCAACTTCGCATCTATATGCGTCTTTCATGTAAGGCGACGGTCCAGGTGAATGCCAAGGTATTTCGCCTCAAATCGTTGAGGCACTATATGGTTGTTAATAAGGATTGGAGAGCACGTTTCTTTGCGTAAAGTAAACGTTACGTGGGTACACTTTTGCTCATTAATTTTTATTCCCCATAATTTTGCCCATTTATCTACTTGGGTTACGTGTTGTTGCAATTGGCACGAAGCCTCTTTAGGGTCTTTATGAATACTGAGAAAAGCGGTATCGTCAGCAAATGTAGACGTGTGCGTAAAGCTGTTTGTTGGCATATCTGCCGTGTAGAGCAAGTACAAAATTGGGCCTAGGATACTTCCTTGAGGTACACCAGCCCCTATTGGTTGGTAACAACTTATTTGGTTTCCCTCTTTGATTTTAAATTGTCGACCGGTTATGTACTTTTCTAGTAGGTTGAAAATATTAGCTGGAAGGTTTAGCTTTAGTTTGTTTAACAGGCCTTCATGCCATACTTTATCGAATGCTTAAGAGACATCTATAAAAAGCGCGGAGCAATACTTTTTTTCCTTGAAAGTTTTTCTTATAGCCTGCACCAGTCTGTGAGTTTGTTCTATTGTACTATGTTGACTTCTAAAGCCAAATTGGTGATCTGGAATGCAGTTGTTTTCATTCAGGATCGGAGTAAGCTTGTTTTTAAGCAGCTTTTCAAACAGTTTTGACAAAGTTGGTAACAAACTTATAGGCCTATAAGACTCCACCTTCGAAGGATCTTTACCAGGCTTAGGAATCATCTTTACTAAGGCAACTTTCCATATTGGTGGAAAATGTTCAAGCCGTATTATGGCATTAAAAATAAAAAGAATTATTCTTTTTGCTGTAAAAAGTAGCTCAATGAGCATTTTGTTGCTTATTTTATCAACGCCAGGAGCTTTTTTATCATTAAGGTTAGCAATAGCTTCTACCACATCTGAATATCGGAAACGTATTTCTATAGGACGTCTAGAAACCACAGGCGGCAATTCCCTCACGTCAGTGCATGTATTAGTAGTGAACACGTTTCTTAAATGGCTTGCGAGCAGATCGCATTTTTCTTCATAATTTTTAGCCCAGGATCCTCTTAGATTGCGCAGTGGTGGTTTTGCGATTACGGGTCTTTTGAGACGACTGGCTGATCGCCATTGAGAATAATTTGTTTGAGAAGTCGCGTGTAGACCTTGCAAATACTTCTTAATTGATGCAATTCTGTGAACCTCCAGCAAGCGATTTGTACACTCTTTTAGCTTCGTTTTAAGTTGGGGCGATCTATGCTGCTGCCATTATCTTCGTGAATGAGATTGAATATATTTTTCCAATGAGGGCAAGCCTCAACAATTTGAAAATACCAGCTAAAAGTGAGGTAATCCAGGAAATTAATCTAGAGTTGAGAGAAGATAGTATTGTATGTGCGAAGCAGATTAGTGAAAATGTGTTTGTTGGCAATACAATAGTTCACAGGAACGGGATGAAACACATCAAAATTTTAAATGCTTCAAATGAGGAGGTTACAATATCGAAGCTAGACCTACAGATCAAACCATTGTCACATCACAACATTTTTTGCCAGAGGAGTTATAACCCTAGGGAGCACGAGAGATGGGAAAAATTAAAAAGCTTGTTAAATATAGATACAATCGACATTACAGCAAGGAAGACTATAGAAGAAATATATCAGGAATTTCAGGACATTTTTCATTTAGATGAAGAGCACCTAACAACGAATAATTTTTACCAACAAAAATTAAAAACTATGGATAATACACCTGTTTATACTAGAAACTATATATAACCACAATCAAAGCAAGAAGAAATCAGGAAACAGGTTCAAAAATTAATAAAGGAAGATTAAGTTGAACCGTCTATTAGTCCTTATAATTCCGCACTACTCCTAGTCCCAAAGAAAAGTGACAACGACGAGAAGAAATGGAGGTTAGTTGTCGATTATCGTCCATTGAACAAGAAGTTAGTTAACGACAAATTCCCTTTAACTCAATTGGATAACGTATTGGACAGGGTAGGAAGAGCAAAGTACTTTTCGACATTAGACATGACAAGCTCATTCCATGAGATAGAGTTAGAACCAGCATCCAGACCTTGTACGACATTTTCAACAAATAATAGGCATTATCAGTTCAAAAGATTGCCATTTGGTCTCAAAATATCTAACAGTTTTCAAAGAATGCTCACAATCGCATTAACAGGTTTAGACTCCAATGCTTTTATATACGTAGACGATATAATTGTCTTTGGATGTTCTTTACTGCACCATAGTGATAATTTGACGAAGGTTTTTCAAAGATTGAGACACTATAATCTTAAGTTAAATCTAAGGTAATGCAATTTCCTGAAGCCTGAGGTAGTTTATTTAGGACATCTCATTACAAATAAAGGAGTTATAACAGATCCAAGCAAGAGCAAAGCACTTGAAACTTATCCAGTCCCAAAAAATGCAGAAGGATAAGAAGATTCGTAGCATTTTGCAATTATTATAGACGTTTTGTTAAAAATTTTGCTGAGATTGCCCACTTAACGGATTACTAAGGAAAAATCAGAAAATTGCCAAAAATCATTTGAAAAATGAAAAACTATCGTAACAAGCCCACCAATTTTGCAATACCCAAATTTTGGGAAAGAGTTTATAATTACGACTGACGCATCAGTTTACGCTCTAGGAGCAGTACTTTTACAAGGTGAAATAAATAGCGATTTACCAGTCTCAAACGCAAGCAGGTATCTTAATAAACATGAAATTAACAAACCTGTATTAGAGAAGGAATTATTAGCCATACATTGGGGAATTACCCATTTTCGACCATACCTATACGGTAGAAAATTTAAAGTGGTGACTGATTACAGACCACTTGTATCACTGTTTACCCACAAAAACGCTTCATCCAGACTGACAAGAATTAGATTAGATCTCATGGATTATGATTTTGAGATAATATATAAGCAAGGAAGAGTAAATACTAATGCGGATGCTTTGTCAAGAATGAGAATGATTTAAAGGAAATGATCCCAAAATGTGTAAATGTAATGACTAAAAGAATGACTAAGAAAAAGTTAAAAGAGGATAATGAAAAAGATACAGATCAAGACAGTACTACAGGAGAAGAGAATGAGAATAATGAAGTTAGGAAGAATTATATGTGGAAAAGCATTTCGTTTTCGCAAATTAAAGGATATCCAAGGTTAAAATTTATTAAAGATGTATAGTAAAGCATGCCGGAGATAGAAATTTTGGGAAATCGTGTAATTATATCTGGTAATGAAAATGCATACTCGTAATTAGATTCAGTGTTGCAGAAGTTGACCAAGATCTTACGCAACAACCAAATACATACTGTAGCGCTAGCAAAAGATGATATGATATTTAAGTACGTACGTGAGGAAAAATTAATAAAGATTTATAATAGTATGCAAAATAAGAGAAAACATAGTCAGAAACCTATAGAAATTATATTGTTTAATCAACCAGAAAGAATACTGGAGAAAGATAGACAAATGGAGATTATAAGAGAGTATCATGAGAGTCCATACGGAGGACATACAGGAGTACGTAGAACTGTCGTTAGAATAAAACAGAAATTTATATGGAAAAATATGTATAAAATGATAAAGGACTTTGTAAGTGATTGCGAAAGTTGTAAAAGGAATAAAATTGTTAGGCATACCAAGGCTCCAATCCAAATCACCAACACGCCGACCAGACCATTTCAATGTATACAATTAGACACAGTCAGTCCATTGAGAATATCAAACGGACATAAATATATACTAACCGCACAATGCGAACTGACAAAATATAAAGACGCATTTCCGATGGAACCCAAAGAAGCATCAGAGATAGGTAGAATATTAGTGGAAAAGTTTATACTAAGGTCTGGAAGTTTTAGTACAGTTAAAACAGATAGAGGAACTGAATTTGTAAATGAATTATTTAGAAGAATATGTACACTTATGAAAATTAAACATGTAACATCTACCGCGTACCATCACCAGACGTTAGGTAGTATCGAAAGAAATCATAGGGTACTGAATGAATACATGCGTTCTTTCACGGAACAGTACAATTGGGATGAGTGAATTCCGTATTATACGTTTGCATATAATACAACCTCACACTCATTCACAGGTTTTTCACCATTTGAATTGGTATGTATATGGAAGATTAGCATCAATGCCAACCGAATCCGAGTTGGATAAAATATTTTATAATTATGACGATTATTTGACGGAGTTGAAGGTTTTTCACCATTTGAATTGGTATGGAAGATTAGTATCAATGCCAACCGAATCCGAGTTGGATAAAATATTTTATAATTATGACGATTATTTGACGGAGTTGAAAATAAAATTGAATCATGCACACGAGATTGCAAGAAAAAATCTAATAGAAAATAAGATAAAACAGAAAAGTTTTAATGACAGAAATACCAATAATGTTAGTGTAAAAATAGGAAATAAAGTATTTTTAAGAAGAGAAAATGTAAAGAAAAATGAAAGTCCATACTTTGGACCATTTGAAATAATAAATATAGAAGATGTAAATGTTACAATTTTAAAAGCTAATAAGCCAGTAACAGAACATAAAAATAGAATAAAATTACTTTAAGTATTTTATATGTTAAGAATATACTTTATACAAAGGAACAAAAAAAATCTATATTATATAAAACGAGAAAAAATTTTTAAAATGTTATATGACACCACGAAAAAAAAATTGTAAGAATTTTTTTTCAAACGGTAAGGGTGTAGTGCATGTGTTACAAACATGCAAACACAAACGCAAAAAGAAATACAAGAATACAAACCTAAACAAAAACAGTCATAAACAAAAGAAAAGTATAACTTGCGTTTCAACCACACTCAACAAATGAATTAATGTTATAAGCTGACTCACTAGGAATACCGGCACAAACAAAGAAATGTAAACTATGTTTCAAGTGGCTCGCACCAAGTGACGTGGGTCGTTGGAAATGCATATGATATAAGTGTCAATGAAATGGGTCACTTAAGTATTTTTGTTTAAGTAGTAAATTAAGTAGATCATTAAAGTAGAATAAGATAGAATAAGGGGTAATAGTAACATAGAATAAGGAGAAGTAGATTAAGAAAACATAGACTAAAAATTGTATATAAGACTTAAAATTTTGTAAATAAAATCAGAAATAATCTAGAACTGAAAGAGGACTTTCCTCTTCTTTTTATTTCTCGAAAACTTCGGCAATTGAATTTGCCATTGGATAGAGCCGACTAAGATTCTAAGGCTCTTAAATAAATCAAGGATCTGATAGGGAACATAGTTGTACACACACACACAACCCCACCATACACGAACTATATTACATACTGCTCCGCGCTCTTTAAACAAGTTAAAGCTGAACTTACCGATGAATATCTTTAGCCTTTTGAAAAAGTACATAAGTGGCCGACAATTTATGATAAAAGAAGGAAACTACTTCAGCTGTCCTAAGCCAATAGGGGCGGGGGTACCTCCAGGGAGTATATTAGGTCCAATTCTCTATTTGCTTCACAAAGCAGATATGCCCACAAACAATCTTACTCATACGTCGACATTTGCTGATGATACTGCCATCCTCAGTAATCATTAAGACCCTAAAAAGGCCCCAAAACAACTTCAACATCACGTATCCCAAGTAGAAAAATGGGCAAAGCAATGGGGTATTAAAATAAATGACCAAAAATGCACCCACGTTACTTTTACTTTACGCAAGGAAACGTGACCCTAAGTCTTATTAACAACCATACGGTGCTTCAACGAATTGAGACGAAATATCTTGGTATTCACCTGAATCGCCGCCACACATGGAAGTCACATTATGGGGCACTCCACTATTGAAAAAATTCAACGCCGTCAAAATAAAAACCTAATAATGATAACTAAAGCTCCTTGGTATATTAAAAACAGCAACATCCACAAAGATCTGCAAGTTTCACTAGTAAAATGCGAAATCCTTAATTATGTGGATAAGTTGGAAACACATCCAAATCCGCTCGCTCGAAACATTTTGCAACATAGTGGACATACTCGTCTGAAAAGAAGGGATACTATTTCGCTTAGATGAAACTACTGAAATTAATTTATTTTATTATGAAAACTTAAATTTTATTCTAGCACTGGCTGATCTAATATAAATTAAATTGTTTTAAGATTTTAATATAAACTCTTAAGTTCCCCGCTTCATAGCTGCTGGAGACTATAACGCAAAGCACACGTACTGGGGCTCCCGACTAATTAGTCCCAGAGGTCTTGTCTTGTATGATGCCGTGCCTGAAATTCATCTTTATGTTATTTCAACTGGACAACCAACCTACTGGCCAACGGACCACAGTAAAATTCCAGACGTAATTGATTTTGGCGTAGCAAAAGTTATACCTTTGGAGCTTATTGAAGCTCAAGCCTATTTGGATTTATCTTCTGACCACCCACCCACAATAATCACTATTTGCAGTCCTCACCAAATAGCAGCTAGTGAGTTTTTCTTATCTAAAAGAATAATTTGGTTGAAATATAAAAAATACATTAGCGCCCATTGCTCGGAGAACCAACTGTTAAAAACTCCCGGAGACATCGATAATTGTCTGAGCGTCCTAAATGAAAACATTCAAAAAGCCGTTGAACATGCATCTTCTACCAACCGTCAGGCTAGGTACAACAAAATTTGTTCTAAAGATGTGGAAAAACTTTTATCTGAAAAAAGGAGAGCCCGAAAAGAATGGCAGAAGCATAGATCACCCCAACTTAAATCTAAGCTAAAGGAATGTTCAAACCAATTAAAAAGCTTGTTGTAGGTTCACAGAATGGCATCACTGAAGGAGTACCTGGAAGGTCTAGACACGACTCCTCAGACAAATTATTCCTTATGGCAATCAGCCAGACGTCTTAAAAGACCTGCTATCGAAAACCACCACTGCGCAATCTAAGAGGATCCTGGGCTAAAAACGACGAGGAAAAATGCGATCTGTTCGGAAATCATTTTAAAACGTATTCACTCCCAATTCAAGCACAGACGTATCCTGAATGGCAACAACTGCATTCCAAATCACCAATTCGGCTTTAGAAGACAACATAGTACCATCGAACAAACTCACAGGTTGGTACAGGTTATAAGAAAAGCCTTTGAGAAAAAGAAGTACTGCTCCGGGCTTTTTATCGATTATCGATGTCTCACAAGCTTTCGACAAAGTATGGCATGCAGGCCTTTTAAACAAACTAAAGCTCAACTTTTCAGCTAACATTTTCAACCTTTTATAAAAAAACATAACAGGCCGACAATTTATGACCAAAGAGGGAAACCAAATAAGTTGTTCCCAACCAACAGAGGCTGGTGTACCTAAAGGGAGTATACTAGGTCCAATTTTGTACTTGCTCTACACGGCAGATATGCCAACCAATAGTTTCACACACACGTCGACATTTGATGACGACATTGCTTTTCTTAGTATTCATAAAGACCCTAAAGAGGCTTCGAACCAGCTGCAACAACACGTAACCCAAGTTCAGAAATCAGAAAAGTTATAGTGAATACAGATAAATGAACAAAAATGTACTTACGTAACTTTTACCATACGCAAAGAAACGTGCCCTCCAATCAATATCAACAACCATAATGTGCCTCAACGATCTTAGACAAAATATCATGGTATTCACCTAGATCGCCGCCTTACATGGAAGTCTCATATTGATGCAAGCTGACGCAAATGAAACTTAAATCTGCTCAAATCGACTGGCTAATTGGTAGAAACTCTGTGCTATGTCTTGATTGCAAACTTCTTCTCTACAACTCGATTTAAAAACCAATTTGGTGCTACGGTATACAATTATGGGGCACCTCTTCCGTCTCTAACATCGAAAAAATCCAACGCCACCAAAACAAAATTCTAAGAATGATAACTGGTGCTCATTGGTATATTAAAAACAGCAACATCCACAAGGTTCTAGAAGTTTCACTAGTAAAATGCAAAATCCTAAACTATGTTGTCAAGTATTTAAATAAGCTGGAAACACATCCAAATCCACTCGCTCGAAGCATCCTGCAACATAGTGGGCACACCCGCCTCAAAAGAAGGGATACTATTGCTCTTAGATGAAACCTTTGAAATTAGTTAATTTTATTGCGAGAACATAAATTTTAGTCTGGTATTGACTGGACTAGTATTAACTACTTAGTTTTAAGATTTAAATACTTATTGTTAGTTCGCCTAAGCAAAGATTCAATAATAAAATATATGAAGAAAAAAAAATAGATTTGAATATTTATTGTTAGTTCGCCCGCCAAAGGCAAGGATTTAATTATAAAAATATGAAAAAAAAAATTATCAAATTAATATTCTTGTTTTATTATACCCTTCACATAGTGATAAGGGTATATGTATGTAAGTTAACATAAAACAAGGTGTCAGGTGTTAAATAAGAGGAGATAATAACGCAGGAAAAAGAAAAGTTATGTCTGACTCTGGAAATACGGAAAAAGGTAAAGAACCAGAAGAAATAGTAAAAAGTGACAGAATAGTGAAAAGTGAATTTGGACAAATTGATAATTTTGCAATGAATGCAAACACTAATGCTGTGGTTATTAATGGCCCGGATGCTATGCAGTTTGATGATCCGGGAAATTACTGGCCAATATGGAAGCAGCGGTTTAATATTTATTTGCTGGCATCAGGCAAAAAGAAAGAGGCCGAGGATGTTAAGATTGCGCTGTTGTTACACTACATTGGTGAAAAGGGGTTGGATGTTTACAACTCATTTAATTTGTCGGGAGAAGATGAAACAATTGAAAATGTTTTAAGAAAATTCGATGAATATTGCAATCCGAAGAAGAACATAACAATGGAAACTTTAAAATTTTTCAACATAATGCAGCAACAAGGTCAGCCATTTTGTGAATTTGAGACAGCGCTGCGCAGACAAATTAAATTCTGCGAATTTTCTTGCTCAGCCAACTGCAAAAAATTTGAAGAGCGTATACTTCGTGACAAAATAATTTTGGGTGTTTTTGACAAAAACTTGCAAACGAAACTTTTGGAGGCAAAAGAAAATGAATTGGATGATGTTATAAAGAAATGCAAAGTAGCAGAGTTGGCAGAAAAAAATAGAAAAACGCTTGAAGAAAAATGTGAAGTTTACGTTGATACATTGCAGCGTATGGATAGAGGTAGGAACGTAAAGCATAAGGAGAAAATATGCTATCGCTGTGGTGGTAAATGGAATTTTGAACATCGTCAGGCGTGCCCGGCAATGAAAGATGGTCGTAAATGTAACAAGTGTAAGCAGCCTGGCCATTTTGCATCAATGTGTAAAATTAAATCAAGTGGAGGAGGAACACACAGTCGTCGTGTGAATGCTGTAGAGGCTTTAATGGGAGAAGAAGTGTCGGGCGCAGTAAATACCGAATATTTTGATGAAGGTAAATTGAATGTAAATAATGATAGGCAAAACTGTAGTATAAGTGTAATGGGAAAAATTTCTGATTGTAGAATAAGCTATTTAAGTGGAGGCTGGTTTGAGAAAATATATGTAAATGGACTTGAGGTTAGCTTTAAAATGGATACAGGCGCGGACGTTAATTGCTTGCCAATCAAATATGTAAGGAAAATGAATTTGGAAAATAAAATTGTTAAATCTAATATTCGCTTGTTTGCTTATGGTGACGGGGAAATAAGGATATATGGGAAAATTAAATTACGTTGTATTGTGGATAAAGGCAGGGACTCGGGATTTATTGAATTTGAAGTAGTTGACGATGAATATCAGCCAATATTGGGAAGGGGATCGTGCGTCAGTTTAAATTTAATTAGGAGAATAGATAATGTACGGAGTGACAATGTTACTGGCGGTAGACTAAGTTCATCAACAGCTGGTAACGTGAGTTGTGGGAAATTGCCTGAGGGCAAGGAGGAATTTGTCTGCACCTATGTTGATGTTTTTTATGGACTTGGTCAAATTCCTGGTAAGTGTCTTATAGAATTAAAGGACAGATCTGAACCGAGATTGAATTATAGGAAAAGGATACCATTTAGTTTACATCATAAGTTGAAGAAACAATTAGATTTGATGGTTGAGGATGGTGTTATTAGCAAGGTGAATAAACCTACTGAGTGGGTGAAAAATTTGCAAATTGTTGAGAAATCGGATGGAACTTTGAGAATTTGTCTTGATCCTAAACCACTTAATGAATGCATTAAACGGGAGCGGTGCATTATACCTACGTCTGAGTCAATAATAAGTCGGGTTGGTGGTGCAAAATATTTTACGATGATGGACCTTAAAAACGGGTTTTGGCAGGTTGTGTTGGATGAAAGGTGCTAAGAGCTTACAACTTTTATAACCCCCTTTGGACTGTATAAGTGGAATCGAATGCCTTTTGGGTTGAATAACGCTCCGGAAATATTTATGCGGTATATGATACAGATATTTGGGGATCTTGAGGGCGTTGAGGTATATTTTGATGATTTGTGTATTTTTGGGAGAACGGAACAGCGAAACAGCGGCTGCTCAAAGTGATTAGTAGGGCAAGGGAATTTAATGTGAAGTTTAATAAAAATAAGGCACAGTATAGGTCAAAGGAGGTGTGTTTTATGGGACAGATAATTTCGGCGGGCACTATTAAACCGGATGGAAAATATTTAAAAGCAATTGAGGAGATTCCCATGCCAAGGGACAAGCAAGACGTGCTGCGTATATTAGGGATGTGTAAGTTTCTGGGAAGGTATATTCCAAATTTATCGGCGCTTACGGCGAATCTAAGAGAGCTGACTAAGAATAACGTGAAGTGGCAGTGGACTGATGACCATATTAGGGAGATTGAAGTATTGAAGAGGATAATTTGTTCGTCTCCGGTACTGAGGATTTATGATCCTAGGCTACCACTTGTTATTCAGACAGATGCATCCAAGGATGGTATTGGATGTGTGTTACTGCAAAATGGTTGTCCTGTGGCTTTCGCTTCCCGCAGTCTGAATAAGTCGGAGGAGAGATACGCACAGATAGAGAAGGAATTACTTGCTGTGGTTGTTGCTTGTACGAAATTCCACTACTTTATTTACGGTCGGGACGTCGAAGTTCATTCGGATCACAAACCGCTCGAAACCTTGATTAGGATGGATTTGGATAAGGTCACAGCTAGGCTTCAGAGGATGTTTATGCAGTTATTGAAATATCCCTCATTGACGATAAAATACGTGCCGGGGAGGGATATGTTAGTAGCTGACTGTTTGTCACGGGCGTTTTTGCCGGAAACTGAACCGGAGGATACAGTTTATAAATCTGTTGTGCATTCGGTAGTGAGGAAGTGTTGCATGTCGGACGACAACAGATTGGCTTATGTCGGTGCTACTGAATCTGATCGGTGTTTGAATAATGTGTTATCGTATCTTGAAAAGGATTGGCCTATATACAGGAATCTGAACGTTGAGGAGAAGAAGTTTTATAAAATTAGGGATGAGTTGAGTAGTGAAGATGGGTTGTTATTTTTTAGGGATAGATTAGATGTTCCGTCTGGGCTCAGAGTGCAGACTTTGCGGTTGTTGCATTCTGCTCATCTTGGGATCGAAAAGGTGCGGATGCGCGCAAGGGAGCTTTATTATTGGCCTGGGTTATCACCGATGTTGAGGAGTTTGTAGCCGCTTGTAGAATATGTGAGGGATTGTGTAGAAGGAATCAAAAAGAGCCATTGCAACAGCATCCTGAACCGGCGTATGCTTGGGAGCAAGTTGCAATGGATATTTTTGACTATTCAGGTGCATCGTACTTGGCTATTGTTGACTCATACTCCGGTTGGTTGGTCTCAGAGAGGCTGAGGAACAAGTCGATTGATGAGGTGATCGGGATTTTGAGGCAATTGTTTTTCAAATTTGGATTTCCGACTGAGATAAGATCGGACAATGTTCCATTTAACAGTTATAAATTCAAGAGTTTTGCGAGGAATTATAATATTAAATTAAAATTCTCGAGTCCGAACTACCCACAGAGTAATGGGCTGGCGGAAAAAGCGGTTTCAATTGCTAAAAACATTTTGAAGGAAAATATCCTTGATGGAAGGGATGATTATCAGGAGCAAATTTTGGAATATAACGTTACTCCGTTGCAGGAAATGCTTTTATTGCCAGCACAGTTATTTATGGGAAGAACACTTAAGACTAAACATCCTGTCTCTAATTGTTTGTTGAACGAGAGAAATGTAGATGGGGACCAAATCAGGGACCGAATAGTAAGGAAAAGAAGGAGACAACAATTATATTACAACAGAACCGCGAACGTATTAGGTAAGCTGAAGATTAATGACAAAGTTTAGTTTTTGAAGGATAACGAATGGCGATATGGTTTAATTGTTCAGATATTTAATGATAGGTCATATATAGTTAAGGATGCAAATGGTAATAAGTATAGAAGAAATAGGCGATTTTTGGTGAGTACGAAGAACGAGGCTGAAAATATTTATTTGGATTACATGGATGAGAATGATACTGATAGTGAACGAAATGTAGACGATAGGGAGAATTATGACAATATTGAAGGGCAGGAGAATGATGACAGTATACGAAGAAGGGGGGTAGTAGTAGATACCGGGAATGAGAACAGGTCTGATGAGTCGGATTATGAGGATGCTGACAATGGGAACATTACTGATACTTCCAATAGTGTAGATATTCTACCGGTAGTGGAGGGATATGTAACACGTACTGGGAGGGGGATTCAAAGGCCACAGTTGTATGGCGAATGGGAACACTATTAGAAAAGGAAAAGATTAGGAAAAGGGAAAGCATGTTACATGATTGTATTGTGCCTATTTGGCAACCCTGTAAATATTGTATATATATATTTAAGTTAGTTGATAAGGACAGATCGATGTATAAAGACTTATAGAGAAAGATAATAAAAGAACTTAAATTATAATAATTGAACACTTGTCTTTTATTTATCTTGAAACAGTTATAAGTGCATCTTTATTAATTATTGTATTAAATAAAATATAGGTGAAATATTAGATAAGCTCACTGTAGCCAAATAAAAGAAAAACTTGCGTTAAGAATAAAATTTACAAATCTATTCCAAACCTTTTTCTTTACGTTATTACTCGAACATGCCTGAGACGATCGACGAACTAACTGATAGAATGTCCAGGACATTAAAATTATCACAGAACTTGTCAAATCAAAATCCTTCAACCCCTAATGTCCTGCACGGACTAAATGATGTGCAAAAGACTTAGATACAAAAAATGGGAGTTTATATATAGAGGATGATGTCCTTCTTGATGAGGGAACAGACCATCCCGTGGGCACCGTTACAAATTTAGAGGGATTAAACAACGTTCCGGATGTTGTTAAATCCTTGAGAGAATTCTCCGGGAAGGCTGGTGAGTTCAGCTCCTGGCGAAAGTCAGTCGAAAGGGTATTGGAATTATTTAAATCCATTCGTGGATCTGGTCGCTACTACGCGATTTTGCACATCATACGCACTAAAATTACGGGTGATGCGGATACCGCATTAGAATCGTATAGAGCTCCATTAGATTGGGTTCGAATAAGGAAATGTTTAATGATGCACTACTCCGATAAACATGATATCGGAACGCTCGAATACCAAATGACGGTGCTCTGTCAGAGTAGTAAGACCATTGCGGAATTTTATTAGGCAATTTATCAACACCTTTCGTTGATACTAGATAAGGTTTCCTGCCTCGACTTGGATGAGGCCGGCTTGTGTGCGATGACTAATACTTATAGGGACACTTTCATAAGGGGTGTCAATGGGGATCTTCCTCGACTATTGAGTGTTAGGGAACCAACGTCTTTGCCGCAGGCATTGCACATTTGCTTAAAACTGGACAATATGATATTTCGTTGGAATTACGCTCACGGACATATCCCAAGGACAAACACACCAAAGGACAGCAACGGAAGGACAGGTTCGACTAATACTCGAAGATTTTATCCAGAGCTTGCCCATACTGGTGGTAGACCTCCTTTTAGATCTTCACTACCGCCCCAGCATAATCCTGGGAGGAACTCTACACTAAATGCTGCTTTATTCAATCCCAACTTTAATACTCGTCAACAAAATTACCGAAATAATATTTCTCATAGACCTCAATTTAATGTAGGATTGAACAATGGATTTCCGAATCAATCTCAGCGGTTTAATCAGAATTCAGGAGTAGGTGTTCAGGAGCCAATGGAGGTAGATCGCTCAATGCAAACCAAGCCTAACCACAATATGGCTTTTGAAAGACCAGCTGAATTTTCAGTCCAAGCGCCTATGAATAAGCAGCAAAGAAACTTTCATTTGGGAACCCCTGAAGAGTATTTCACCTTAGAACAAAATTATACCCCTGAGCAATACTATAATGAAGGCTGTTTAGATGAAAATGAAATGATGGGTGCTTGTGGGTACAACGAGTACTACCAACAACGCATTCCAGAGGAAATTAAAAACGATTATGACAATACAGATCAGGGTCCAACCGATATTGAATTAGCTGTAAATTTTGTAGATTAAACTGTTCTTCGCTGCCATACTTTCAGGCTACAGCGAAGAACGGACAAATACTTAAATTTCTTTTAGATACCGGCAGTAACAAAAATTATATTAGGGCAAACCTCGTAAAAAACCCCAGACCAAACGAAACCATTTTCTAAACAAAATCAGTAGCAAGAAATATCAAAATCACTCACCATATATTTATAAACCTTTTTGGAATAAAAGAGACTTCAATCAAGATTTTCATATTGCCCGAATTGAAAGGATTCGACGGAATTCCAGGTAATGACAGTCTTAAAGAACTTTCTGCTGTTATCTATACAAATGAAAACTATTTTACAATAAAAGGAGATAAGAAAATTCCTATTAAGCAATACGTTTCGCAGGATGTAAATAACCTCGAGGAGAGAATTCAACACCTGCCTGATAAGCAGAAGACCTCGGTGGGTGGAATCGTAAAAAAACATGAATGCCTCTTCGCTGATCCTGATGAAAAGTTGACTTACTCTACGGTGGTTAAAGGCAGTATTCATACGGAGACTGATAATCCAGTTTATTCTAAAAGTTATCCTTATCCTATGGCATTAAAAGATGTAGTTGAAGAGGAGATTTGTCACCTCTGGCGTGATGGTATTATAAGGCCCTCACGATCTCGATATAACTCCCCTATATGGGTAGCACCTAAAAAGCAAGATCAGTCAGGAAATCAAAAACATAGATTGGTAGTAGACTTTAGGAAGTTAAATGCAGTGACAGTGGCTGATAGATTCCCACTACCAGAAATAAATGAGGTATTGGCTAATCTGGGAGGAAACCAGTACTTCACAGTGCTGGATTTGAAGAGGGGATCCCACCAGATTCCATTGAAAGATGAGGATATGAAAAAAACTGATTTTTCTGTAAACAATGGTAAATATGAATTATTATTATTATATTTAGCAAGGATAAAGATTCGCATCTGGAGAATCTGGAAAAAAACTTTACAACTTTGAAAATGGCACATATGAAAGTCCAGCTCGACAAATGCGATTTTTTTAAAACCGAAGTAGAATTCTTGGGCCTTATCTTGTCAAAGGATGGTATAAAAACAAATCCTAAGAAGGTCGAATCTATCTTAAAGTTACAGTATCCCAGAACCTTGAAGGAACTACGATCATTCCTTGGGCTATCTGGATATTATAGAAGATTTGTAAAGGGCTATGCTGACCTGGCTAAACTATTAACGAGGCTTTTAAGAGGAGAGGACGGACGAGTATCAAGGTCTTCATCGAGTAATATTAAAATAAGCACCGACGAGCCTGCAAAAAGGGCATTTGAGTCATTCAAAAATGTATTAGTGTAACAAGAAGTTATATTAGCTTACCTTGACTTTAAGAAGGACTTCCATTTAACTACGGACGCCTCTAATTTTGCGATTAGAGCTGTACTGAGTCAGGACAATAAACCGATAACATTTATTTTCAGAACACTGAATGCTACTGAAGAGAATTACGCTACAAACGAAAGGGAAATGTTAGCTATAATTTGGGCAATCACCTCTCTGAGAAATTATCTGTACGGATTAAGAAAAATTGTTATTTACACTGACCATCAACCCCTTACATATGCTCTCAGTAACCATAACCATAACTCTAAAATGAAAAGGTGGAAGTGTATTCTGGAAGAATATAATTACGAGTTAAGATACAAACCAGGGCGAAGTAACGTTGTAGCTGACGTATTATCTAGAAATTTGCCAGAACTAAACATTCTTTATAATAGAGATGATTCGTCTAACAATACTCAACAAAGTGCAAACAGTTCTCCAGAAAATTTGATACCTAGTGTGGAGGTTCCAATTAACGTTTTTAAAAACCAGATTTTTATCGATGTCGGTGACGCACCTTGATACCAGTTTAAGACCGTATTCCCGGGAACGCATCGTCATCTTATTGTCGAGCATGAGTACGACGAAGTAAAACTTATTAGTATTTTAAAAAGGTACCTAAACCCGTCGGTAATCAATATAATAAAAACAACCGAGAATATAATGGGAAGAATTCAAAACATATATCCAACTCATTTTTCCAATTACAGATGTAGATTTACACAGTTGACTGTTCAAGACGTAACATCAGACCACGACCAAGAAAACATTATTCTCGAGGAGCACACGGCAATGAAAAGGAGAACAAAAAACAAATAATGGAAAAATATTATTTTACAGGAATGTCGGGAAAAATAAAGAGGATTATTAAATTGTGCTCAACTTGTAAGGAAAACAAATATGAAAGACATCCAAATGTACCAGAATTAAAACCGACCCCAATACCTACTTACCCCGGTCATACAGTTCATATTGACATATTCTCAACAGATCGTAAGCTCATACTGACCTCCATCGATAAGTTTTCGAAATATGCCAAAGTAAAAATGTTGAATGGAAGATCTGTGGAGGATGTGAGGAAACCCCTAAGAGAAATTGTATTTTCATATGGCATACCAAAAACCATTGTAATGGACAACGAGCCCTCGTTAAATTCGGCATCTATTTTGTTTATGTTAAAGGATGATCTGAAAATTGATGTCGTGACAACTCCAGCTTACCGAAGTGAGGTAAACGGCCAAGTGGAACGTTTCCACTCTACCTTGGCTGAAATCATGAGATGCCTTAAAAGCGATGGTTTATCTAGGAATTTTGATGAACTACTGGAAAGGGCAGTTAACGAGTATAACCACTCTATTCACTCAACAACCAACCGAAAACCCGTTGACTTATATTTTGGAAGAACAATTGATTTCTCTCCCCAAGATGCTGAGATAACTAGGCAAACCAACATTGAACGATTTAAGCAAAAACAGGAAAAAGATCTAATGTACCACAATAAAAAAAAACAAGCTATAAAAGAATACTTACCAGGGCAACTCGTTTACGTCAAATGTAACAAAAGGTTAGGGACAAAATTAAGCAAACGTTTTAAGGAAGAAATAGTTAGGGAACACCGTAATACAACTATACTGACTGA
Source organism: Melanophora roralis (assembly GCA_963583895.1). Taxonomy (NCBI): domain Eukaryota; kingdom Metazoa; phylum Arthropoda; class Insecta; order Diptera; family Rhinophoridae; genus Melanophora; species Melanophora roralis. The sequence continues at coordinate 37,169,770 of OY757191.1, forward strand.
GAGTGGACGTGTAATTCATAAGAGCCACATAAGAAATTAGACTTGTCCTAAGCATTTATTTATTTTCCTTTCAGGTTTTTCCTAGGGACCGTATTAGCGGACTTCAATATTCTAGATTACTCTAACGACAGACTAATAACTATACAAGACGGCTTTGCGAGAAGACAAAACGGTTCATTTAAAATTATACATTCAATAGACCTCGAACAGTATCGAAGTTTGGTAGATAACTTTGAACGAGCCCTAGGCAATAATACTACTTATAATCACGCCCTTTGTCCGTTTCTAACTCAACAAGTTCTCGACATAAAGCAGCTACTGAAACGATTGACTCCTTACAGGAAAAAGAGATCTATTGATTTTCTGGGTAGTGCATGGAAATGGATTGCCGGAACTCCGGATCGACATGACCTTGAAATTTTAACAGAAAAAATGGACAATATTTTGGAAAACAATAACAGACAAATGATTATAAACGAACTTACTAACGGTAGAATACAGGAAATTTCTAACATTACTAACGAAATACTAAAGGTAAAGAAGGAAGATTGGAATGATCAATTTGCAAGTAGATAAGAGCATAAATTAATTCTATTGGAGAAGGAATAAGAGAATATTGAGTATGCAATACAATGGGCTAAGGTTAATATAGTAAATTCATTTATTTTGTCAAAAACTGAAACTATTAATAGTATCCTCAAATTGTACAATATACCACTATTTAGTATAGATGATATGCTAACCTTCGGAAATGTAAAAATTGTAGCTAATAACAAGGAAATTTTATATATCTTGAGTATACCAATAACGCAAAAAGAAATCTGTACCACATATTTGGCATAATCAGTGAAGGTTGGTAATATGATTGATAAGATCGAGATTGAAAGAATTTTAAACTGTAATAATATTTTATTTGCTATGAAAACCAATTGTAAACATTATAACGATCTAACTATATGTAAAAATAATGATGTAGTAGAATTAAGAGAAGATTATTGTATAACTAGTTTGTTTAAGAACATAGCCGGAAATCGCATCGGAAGTTGGAAGCGATATATTGCTACTCAACCAATTTAACGGAATAATATTAGCAAACGGCGAAGAGATAAAATTAAACGGGACGTATTTGGTGAAGTATTTCAATGTTACAATAAATATAAACGGTGAAGACTACTTCTCAAGGGTAATCAGTGCCAGCAAACCCCTTCCAGCTGCCTTACAACCGAAAGCAATCGGTGTCAAAACTGAAGAAGTGCTGTCACTAGAGAGACTAAAAAAGTTAAATACTGGAAATGTAATGCGATTGGACATGCTGGAAACAAAAAATAATGTGCTTACGATAACAAGCAGCTGCTCTATAATTTCCGCTATTGTACTCCTCACATGGATATTAATTAAGAAAAGATCCAGACATAAGGTCAATGATGGAAAACAGATGGACGTAAAACCTGCAGAACAAGTGGAACTATCCGAAACAAAATCAACATCAGAAAATAAGCAGACAAACATTTACAATTTACATGCATTTTAAACAATCGGGACGATCATATTTAAGAAGGGAGGAGCTGACGTCGCGTCTGCTGTAATACGACGCTTCCCATTCTACAACTAAACTATTGCACATGCTAAACAACGAAATTCTAAACATGTGGGAAAACAATAACAAAGCAATTTCCCATAATAGAGTGATCATCAACTGGCTAGCAATAAATAATTTTAAGAATTTCTGTACTTTTTTACGTTTAACTTTGAATAAAGAACATTGTTGGCTCGCTGCCAACAATTAAAAAATATTTTTTTTAAATTATTCAACTCGCAGAGTTTTAATTTGTATATCAGTTCTTCATTCCGTTATAGATCCTTATAGATAATGAAGTCAAATAAAGTGACACGGACCAGTTATTGGTGTCAAACTATTAGAAATATCCTGGAGATAATCGGTATTTAAAATTTGCAAAATTTGGTTCCTTATTGACCGCGATATAAGCGAAAACCCAGAACAACCTATTTTTTAGCCCAAAATCCGTGCATATATCCCTATATATCTCAGTAAATATAGTCATTCTTGCCACAAAACTTGGTACGGATACTCTGAAAATAGAGACCTAAATCAGGGAAAATTTTTTTTCATATAGTATCAGGGGAGGTGGTATTTCCCAAGCAATTGCACAAATTTGGTGAAATATTTCATGCGCTATATCATAGAAACAGCTATCGACTTCAAATGTTCTACAAAAAGTAATTGTACAAATAGACAAACACATTAAAGAAAAAATTTTTTGGGTAAGGGCAGGATAAGGGGTAGCTCCAATACAAATTAACAATTTTTATGGAATATTCGATATACTATATCTCAAAAACTGTAACAGCTATCGACTTCAAATGCTCTACAAAAAGTAATTGGACAATAAGACCTACACTTCGGAGAAAAAAGTTTTTGGGTGGGGTCAGGGCAAGGGGTAGAAATAATATTTCTCATAGGCCTCAATTTAATGTAGGATTGAACAATGGATTTCCGAATCAATCTCAGCGGTTTAATCAGAATTCAGGAGTAGGTGTTCAGGAGCCAATGGAGGTAGATCGCTCAATGCAAACCAAGCCTAACCACAATATGGCTTTTGAAAGACCAGCTGAATTTTCAGTCCAAGCGCCTATGAATAAGCAGCAAAGAAACTTTCATTTGGGAACCCCTGAAGAGTATTTCACCTTAGAACAAAATTATACCCCTGAGCAATACTATAATGAAGGCTGTTTAGATGAAAATGAAATGATGGGTGCTTGTGGGTACAACGAGTACTACCAACAACGCATTCCAGAGGAAATTAAAAACGATTATGACAATACAGATCAGGGTCCAACCGATATTGAATTAGCTGTAAATTTTGTAGATTAAACTGTTCTTCGCTGCCATACTTTCAGGCTACAGCGAAGAACGGACAAATACTTAAATTTCTTTTAGATACCGGCAGTAACAAAAATTATATTAGGGCAAACCTCGTAAAAAACCCCAGACCAAACGAAACCATTTTCTAAACAAAATCAGTAGCAGGAAATATCAAAATCACTCACCATATATTTATAAACCTTTTTGGAATAAAAGAGACTTCAATCAAGTTTTTCATATTGCCCGAATTGAAAGGATTCGACGGAATTCCAGGTAATGACAGTCTTAAAGAACTTTCTGCTGTTATCTATACAAATGAAAACTATTTTACAATAAAAGGAGATAAGAAAATTCCTATTAAGCAATACGTTTCGCAGGATGTAAATAACCTCGAGGAGAGAATTCAACACCTGCCTGATAAGCAGAAGACCTCGGTGGGTGGAATCGTAAAAAAACATGAATGCCTCTTCGCTGATCCTGATGAAAAGTTGACTTACTCTACGGTGGTTAAAGGCAGTATTCATACGGAGACTGATAATCCAGTTTATTCTAAAAGTTATCCTTATCCTATGGCATTAAAAGATGTAGTTGAAGAGGAGATTTGTCACCTCTGGCGTGATGGTATTATAAGGCCCTCACGATCTCGATATAACTCCCCTATATGGGTAGCACCTAAAAAGCAAGATCAGTCAGGAAATCAAAAACATAGATTGGTAGTAGACTTTAGGAAGTTAAATGCAGTGACAGTGGCTGATAGATTCCCACTACCAGAAATAAATGAGGTATTGGCTAATCTGGGAGGAAACCAGTACTTCACAGTGCTGGATTTGAAGAGGGGATCCCACCAGATTCCATTGAAAGATGAGGATATGAAAAAAACTGATTTTTCTGTAAACAATGGTAAATATGAATTATTATTATTATATTTAGCAAGGATAAAGATTCGCATCTGGAGAATCTGGAAAAAAACTTTACAACTTTGAAAATGGCACATATGAAAGTCCAGCTCGACAAATGCGATTTTTTTAAAACCGAAGTAGAATTCTTGGGCCTTATCTTGTCAAAGGATGGTATAAAAACAAATCCTAAGAAGGTCGAATCTATCTTAAAGTTACAGTATCCCAGAACCTTGAAGGAACTACGATCATTCCTTGGGCTATCTGGATATTATAGAAGATTTGTAAAGGGCTATGCTGACCTGGCTAAACTATTAACGAGGCTTTTAAGAGGAGAGGACGGACGAGTATCAAGGTCTTCATCGAGTAATATTAAAATAAGCACCGACGAGCCTGCAAAAAGGGCATTTGAGTCATTCAAAAATGTATTAGTGTAACAAGAAGTTATATTAGCTTACCTTGACTTTAAGAAGGACTTCCATTTAACTACGGACGCCTCTAATTTTGCGATTAGAGCTGTACTGAGTCAGGACAATAAACCGATAACATTTATTTTCAGAACACTGAATGCTACTGAAGAGAATTACGCTACAAACGAAAGGGAAATGTTAGCTATAATTTGGGCAATCACCTCTCTGAGAAATTATCTGTACGGATTAAGAAAAATTGTTATTTACACTGACCATCAACCCCTTACATATGCTCTCAGTAACCATAACCATAACTCTAAAATGAAAAGGTGGAAGTGTATTCTGGAAGAATATAATTACGAGTTAAGATACAAACCAGGGCGAAGTAACGTTGTAGCTGACGTATTATCTAGAAATTTGCCAGAACTAAACATTCTTTATAATAGAGATGATTCGTCTAACAATACTCAACAAAGTGCAAACAGTTCTCCAGAAAATTTGATACCTAGTGTGGAGGTTCCAATTAACGTTTTTAAAAACCAGATTTTTATCGATGTCGGTGACGCACCTTGATACCAGTTTAAGACCGTATTCCCGGGAACGCATCGTCATCTTATTGTCGAGCATGAGTACGACGAAGTAAAACTTATTAGTATTTTAAAAAGGTACCTAAACCCGTCGGTAATCAATATAATAAAAACAACCGAGAATATAATGGGAAGAATTCAAAACATATATCCAACTCATTTTTCCAATTACAGATGTAGATTTACACAGTTGACTGTTCAAGACGTAACATCAGACCACGACCAAGAAAACATTATTCTCGAGGAGCACACGGCAATGAAAAGGAGAACAAAAAACAAATAATGGAAAAATATTATTTTACAGGAATGTCGGGAAAAATAAAGAGGATTATTAAATTGTGCTCAACTTGTAAGGAAAACAAATATGAAAGACATCCAAATGTACCAGAATTAAAACCGACCCCAATACCTACTTACCCCGGTCATACAGTTCATATTGACATATTCTCAACAGATCGTAAGCTCATACTGACCTCCATCGATAAGTTTTCGAAATATGCCAAAGTAAAAATGTTGAATGGAAGATCTGTGGAGGATGTGAGGAAACCCCTAAGAGAAATTGTATTTTCATATGGCATACCAAAAACCATTGTAATGGACAACGAGCCCTCGTTAAATTCGGCATCTATTTTGTTTATGTTAAAGGATGATCTGAAAATTGATGTCGAGACAACTCCAGCTTACCGAAGTGAGGTAAACGGCCAAGTGGAACGTTTCCACTCTACCTTGGCTGAAATCATGAGATGCCTTAAAAGCGATGGTTTATCTAGGAATTTTGATGAACTACTGGAAAGGGCAGTTAACGAGTATAACCACTCTATTCACTCAACAACCAACCGAAAACCCGTTGACTTATATTTTGGAAGAACAATTGATTTCTCTCCCCAAGATGCTGAGATAACTAGGCAAACCAACATTGAACGATTTAAGCAAAAACAGGAAAAAGATCTAATGTACCACAATAAAAAAAAACAAGCTATAAAAGAATACTTACCAGGGCAACTCGTTTACGTCAAATGTAACAAAAGGTTAGGGACAAAATTAAGCAAACGTTTTAAGGAAGAAATAGTTAGGGAACACCGTAATACAACTATACTGACTGAGAGTGGACGTGTAATTCATAAGAGCCACATAAGAAATTAGACTTGTCCTAAGCATTTATTTATTTTCCTTTCAGGTTTTTCCTAGGGACCGTATTAGCGGACTTCAATATTCTAGATTACTCTAACGCCAGACTAATAACTATACAAGACGGCTTTGCGAGAAGACAAAACGGTTCATTTAAAATTATACATTCAATAGACCTCGAACAGTATCGAAGTTTGGTAGATAACTTTGAACGAGCCCTAGGCAATAATACTACTTATAATCACGCCCTTCGTCCGTTTCTAACTCAACAAGTTCTCGACATAAAGCAGCTACTGAAACGATTGACTCCTTACAGGAAAAAGAGATCTATTGATTTTCTGGGTAGTGCATGGAAATGGATTGCCGGAACTCCGGATCGACATGACCTTGAAATTTTAACAGAAAAAATGGACAATATTTTGGAAAACAATAACAGACAAATGATTATAAACGAACTTACTAACGGTAGAATACAGGAAATTTCTAACATTACTAACGAAATACTAAAGGTAAAGAAGGAATATTGGAATGATCAATTTGCAAGTAGATTAGAGCATAAATTAATTCTATTGGAGAAGGAATAAGAGAATATTGAGTATGCAATACAATGGGCTAAGGTTAATATAGTAAATTCATTTATTTTGTCAAAAACTGAAACTATTAATAGTATCCTCAAATTGTACAATATACCACTATTCAGTATAGATGATATGCTAACCTTCGGAAATGTAAAAATTGTAGCTAATAACAAGGAAATTTTATATATCTTGAGTATACCAATAACGCAAAAAGAAATCTGTACCACATATTTGGCATAATCAGTGAAGGTTGGTAATATGATTGATAAGATCGAGATTGAAAGAATTTTAAACTGTAATAATATTTTATTTGCTATGAAAACCAATTGTAAACATTATAACGATCTAACTATATGTAAAAATAATGATGTAGTAGAATTAAGAGAAGATTATTGTATAACTAGTTTGTTTAAGAACATAGCCGGAAATCGCACCCAGATTAAAAACGAGCGTGTACCTACCATTGAGGAAGTTGGAAGCGATATATTGCTACTCAACCAATTTAACGGAATAATATTAGCAAACGGCGAAGAGATAAAATTAAACGGGACGTATTTGGTGAAGTATTTCAATGTTACAATAAATATAAACGGTGAAGACTACTTCTCAAGGGTAATCAGTGCCAGCAAACCCCTTCCAGCTGCCTTACAACCGAAAGCAATCGGTGTCAAAACTGAAGAAGTGCTGTCACTAGAGAGACTAAAAAAGTTAAATACTGGAAATGTAATGCGATTGGACATGCTGGAAACAAAAAATAATGTGCTTACGATAACAAGCAGCTGCTCTATAATTTCCGCTATTGTACTCCTCACATGGATATTAATTAAGAAAAGATCCAGACATAAGGTCAATGATGGAAAACAGATGGACGTAAAACCTGCAGAACAAGTGGAACTATCCGAAACAAAATCAACATCAGAAAATAAGCAGACAAACATTTACAATTTACATGCATTTTAAACAATCGGGACGATCATATTTAAGAAGGGAGGAGCTGACGTCGCGTCTGCTGTAATACGACGCTTCCTATTCTACAACTAAACTATTGCACATGCTAAACAACGAAATTCTAAACATGTGGGAAAACAATAACAAAGCAATTTCCCATAATAGAGTGATCATCAACTGGCTAGCAATAAATAATTTTAAGAATTTCTGTACTTTTTTACGTTTAACTTTGAATAAAGAACATTGTTGGCTCGCTGCCAACAATTAAAAAATATTTTTTTTTTAAATTATTCAACTCGCAGAGTTTTAATTTGTATATCAGTTCTTCATTCCGTTATAGATCCTTATAGATAATGAAGTCAAATAAAGTGACACGGACCAGTTATTGGTGTCAAACTATTAGAAATATCCTGGAGATAATCGGTATTTAAAATTTGCAAAATTTGGTTCCTTATTGACCGCGATATAAGCGAAAACCCAGAACAACCTATTTTTTAGCCCAAAATCCGTGCATATATCCCTATATATCTCAGTAAATATAGTCATTCTTGCCACAAAACTTGGTACGGATACTCTGAAAATAGAGACCTAAATCAGGGAAAATTTTTTTTCATATAGTATCAGGGGAGGTGGTATTTCCCAAGCAATTGCACAAATTTGGTGAAATATTTCATGCGCTATATCATAGAAACAGCTATCGACTTCAAATGTTCTACAAAAAGTAATTGTACAAATAGACAAACACATTAAAGAAAAAATTTTTTGGGTAAGGGCAGGATAAGGGGTAGCTCCAATACAAATTAACAATTTTTATGGAATATTCGATATACTATATCTCAAAAACTGTAACAGCTATCGACTTCAAATGCTCTACAAAAAGTAATTGGACAAAAAGACCTACACTTCGGAGAAAAAAGTTTTTGGGTGGGGTCAGGGCAAGGGGTAGCTCCCATACAAATTAAAAATTTGTATGAAATATTCGATATGCTATATCTCGGAAACTATAATAGCTATCAGCTTCAAATGTTCTACAAAAAGTAATTGGACAATAAGACCTACACTTCAGGAAAAAAAATTTGGGGGGGTGGGGATGCGGGAGTAGCTCCCATACAAATTATCAATTTTTTTTTAATTATTCGATATACTATATCTCGAAAACTATAACTGCTATCGACTTTAAATGTTCTACAAAAAGTAGTTGGACAATAAGGTCTACACTTTGGAGAAAACATTTTTTGAGTGGGGCTAGGGCATGGGGTAGCTCCAATACAAATTAGCAATTTTTATGAAATATTCGATTAGCTATATCTCGGAAACTATAGCATCTATTGACTTCAATTTTTTTTTTCGTGTTGTAGAGTAGAAGTTTACAATCAAGATGTAGCACAGAGTTTCTTCCAATTAGCGAGTGGATTAGAGCAGCTTTAAGTTTTATTTGTGTGAGCTTCGCATCTAAATGATGCTTCCATGTAAGACGGCGATCCAGGTGAGTGCCAATATATTTTGTCTTAGATCGTTGAGACAACATATGGTTGTTGATAGTGTTTGGGGGCACGTTTCTTTGCGTAAGGTAAAATTACGTGAGTACATTTTTGTTAATTTATCTTTATTCCCCATAACTTTTCCCATTTCAACTTGGGTTACGTGTTGTTGCAGCTAATTCGAAGCCTCTTTAGGGTCTTTGTGAATACTAAGAAAAGCAGTGTCGTCAGCAAATGTCGACGTGTGTGTGAAACTATTTGTTGGCATATCTGCCGTGTAAAGCAAGTACAAAATTGGACTTAGTATACTCCCTTGAGGTACTTCAGCTTCTATTGGTCAGGAACAACTTATTAGGTTTTCCTCTTTGATCATAAATTGTCGGCCTGTTATGCATTTTTCTAAAAGGTTGAAAATATTAGCAGAAAGGTTGAGCTTTAGTTTGTTTAAAAGGCCTGCATTCCATACTTTGTCGAAATCTTGTAAGACATCGATAAAAAGCCCGGAGCAGTACTTCTTTTCGTCCAAGGCTTTTCTTATAACCTGTACCAACCTGTAAGTTTTTTTAAAGGTGCTATGTTGACTTTTAAAGCCGTATTGGTGATTTGGAATGCAGTTGTTGTCATTCAGGATCGGATTCAGCTTGTTTTTAGTAGTTTTTCGAACAATTTTGACATTGTGGGTAACAAACTTGTGGGCCTATAAGACTCTTCTTTCGAGGGGTCTTTGCCAGGCTTAGGAATAATTTTTACTAGGGCAAATTTCAATACAGGCGAAAAATGTTCAAGACGAATTATCGCGTTTAAAATAAAAAGATTGATTCTTTTAGCAGTAAGAGGTAGCTCTATGAGAATTTTGTTGCTTATTTTATCAACGCCAGGAGCTTTTTTACCATTTAGGTTAGCGATAGCCTCTACAACATCTCTAAATCGGAAATGTATTTCTAAAGGACGTCTAACAAACAGAGGCAGTAATTCTCTCACGTCTGTTCATGTATTTGGAGTGAATACGTTTTTAAAATGATTTGCGAACAAATCCCATTTTTTTCGTAATTTCTAGCCCGGGATCCTCTTAGATTGCGCAGTGGTGGTTTTGCGATAACAGGTCTTTTAAGACGTCTGGCTGATCGCCATAAGGAATAATTTGTTTGAGGAGTCGCGTCTAGACCTTCAGTGATGCCATTCTGTGAACCTCTAACAAGCTTTTTAATTGGTTTGTACATTCCTTTAGCTTAGATTTAAGTTGGGGTTATTTATGCTTTTGCCATTCTTTTCGGGCTCTCCTTTTTTTCAAATAAAAGCTTTTCCACATCGACAGAAAAAATTTTGTTGCACCTAGCCTGACGGTGGGTAAAAGACGCATGTTCAACGGCTTTTTGAATGTTTTCATTTAGGACGCTCACACAATCATCGATGTCTCCGGAGTTCTTAGCGGTTGGTTCTCCGAGAAGTGAGCGCAAATGTATTTTTTATATTTCAAACAATTTATTCTTTTAGATAAGAAAAACTCACTAGCTGCTATTTGGTGTGTAGTGCAAATAGTGATTATTGTGGGTGAGTGGTCAGAAGATAAATCCAAGTAGGCTTGAGCCCCAATAAGCGCGGATAATATACCTTTTGCTACGCCAAAATCAATTACGTCTGGACTTTTATTGTGGTCCGTTGGCCAGCAAGTTGGTTGTCCAGTTGAAATAACATAAAGTCCCATTTCAGACACGGCATCATACAAGACACGACCTCTGGGATTTGTAAAAACTGTTGTACTGATCCTTCATTATGGAGAATCTCGGTGGACAATAAACTGACGAAATAAGTAGGTTATGGAAAAATTCATCAATGCAGACGTTTGTTGCTTGCATATAATATTCATATAGGCCATCCAACCATTGGTGCTTAATTCTTGAATTCATTAATATAGCAGAGCCACTACAGAATCTCTTCCTGGGATCTTTCGAATCATAAAACTTGGATCCACTAATTTCAAAAGTGCTCCTAGATGTCATATGAGTCTCGGAAATCAACATATCAATTTTTTGGTGTATTAAAAAAATTCGAGCTTGTTTTTATGTTGGCGGATGCCGTTTGCGTTCCAGAAACAAGCTCTGAAGCAGTTCATGGTTTTTTAAGCATGGCCTGCAGAAGAGCAGACTGCGTTTTTTGCATCTCCTGCATCATACCAGCCATTTGCGCCATTATCTGCGTAAATTGTTTACCATATTGGCAATAACGGCTTCCAGGCGGCTAAAATTGGGACCAGTTGGTTCACTTGTTGGCACTTCTTGTTGTGCTGTTGGTTGGCTTGGCCTTTGTGCATTGGACTGGTTCGACTTTAGTGCGTTGGCGTAAGAAATTTGACTTGTAGTTGGCTGTGCTAACTGGGGAATGTTTGTTGTTGATATATTTAACGGCTGGCAAGATGAAGGAACTACCTTCGGCTTAGATGAGCGTCTAACTAAATCAAAGACAGGACAACCTCTGTAGTTGGCAGTGTGGCTTTCACCGCAATTGCTGCACTTCTTCACCCTCGGATCATCTTTTGGTTTGTCGCACTTGGTTGTAACTTACAATTAGTTTTTGTGTCAACATATTCCTGACAATTTAAGCACTGTACAGGCCCAGATCGCTTATGCGGAACTTCCACTGTAACTCTACGGTGCATAATATATCTTAAATTATAAATGGGGTGAGTTTCATTTTTCTTTAAAATGGCATCACCAGGCTAAAGTTCAACTCGGAGCAATGGTTGAGGGTATTTTTCCCTGCTTCTAATATTTGTCACAGTTCTGACCTTAAAATCTTTGCTGCACAAACTGGTTTTTATCTCCTCCGGGTCAACATTTGAGTCAATACCTTCTACGACTATTTTTAAGTTTTTTAAGTTCCGACACCGTGGTGCGGTAAGCGTTCTCGTGTTTCACTTAAATTTTAGTCTCATATATGTTAGGTACCACGTTTTGAGTTTGATACATAAAAGTTCTTTTCGCCGATTAGTCCAACTAAAAATTTAATAAGGTCGTTTGAGTTTTTTTCTCTTAAAAAAATTGGAGGAGGCTTAAACTTTTTTTCCGTAACGGGACCATCATTATCATCTGTTTGCAGAATGGCAAAACGATGTGGTTGGCCTTTCATCGTCTTTTAGAACTTTTGCAAGTTGATTTACTTCTGCCGACTTTGGGCTTCTTCCCCTTTTAAGAACTGTAACGTATCGGTCCATTCCTTCCTGGATCTTAGGAGCACACGGTGTAATTGGGCTTAATGGCCCTTTAGCAGCTTTTTGTAAAAATCCAGAACTTAGTAAAGGTCAGCGCGATGAAAAAGGTCCCTCGGTATTTTTTTTTTATAATTTTCAAAAAGAGATTCGGCTCAGTTCGTTCTTTTTCCAATACTTTTATTTAAATAAGTTGCACTTGAACTTAAATTTTTTGTAACTATTTTGGATTTTGCATTTAGATAGTTTTTATTATACTCAGGGTCTTTAATATTTTCATTGCTTACACTAGTGGAGCTACGCACTATGCATGCATTTCTGCTATCAGGCCTACTTTCACTACGGTTACTGTTACTCATTTACCGTTCGATTTTTTTTATTTAGTTTGTTTCTTTTCTCACTAATATGTGTATGTATGTATATTAATAAATTCGTTTGCCACGTTTTACTTATATCACCTATTACCAATATTACACTCGCGTAGTCACGTCCGTACACTACGACATTAAGAATGCAACTGATCGACGTTGAAGAGTTTTTTTAAGAACACAACAAACCATTTGTCGCCATGAGCTGTTTTGATTTTCTTTTTCTCATTTTACATTTGAATAACCATTGGTTATTACTTAATGTATTATAAGGGCTACTGAAAAACAAAACCATGTTTTATTTAAACAATTTCCAAAGGTTATTTAGGATTTTATCCTAATTTTCTTTGTTTATTTATAGGATTTGTTTGTCTATATGCATTTCATTGGTTCTTACACCAAATCATCAGGAGATTTCAACCAAATTCCTAAAAAACCTCATGAATATTTTTTGCCTTTATATAATAACCTCGACAAACTTATTGAGAATTAATATAAACAAGCCGAACGTTCAAGAATTTTTTGAAGAACCCAATAAACCATTCGTCGCCATGAGCTGTTTTGATTTCCTTTTGCCCTTTTTGCATTTGAATAACCATTGGTTATTACTAAATGTCTTATAAAGGCTACTGAAAAACAAAACCTTGTTGTATTACAACAATTTCCAAATGTTATTTAGGATTTATAGGTTTGTTGTTGGTTAAGTTTGTCTATATTAATTTCATTGGTTCTTACACCAAATTATCAGTAGACTTCAATTAAATTCCTAAAAAACCTCATGAATATTTCTTGCTTTTATATAATAACCTCAAAAAACTTATTACTATAAACAAGCTAAACATTCAAGAGTTTCTTTAAGAACCCAACAAACCATTCATCGCCATGAGCTGTTTTGATTTTCATTTTCCTCTTTTGAATAACCATTAGTTATTACTAAATGTATAATGAGGGCTACTGAAAAGCAAAACCCTGTTGTATAACAACAATTTTCAAAAGTTGTTTAGGATTTGTTCCCAATTTTCTTTGTTTATTTATAGGGTTTGTTGATGGTTAAGTTTGTTTATATGCATTTCATTGGTTCTTACACCAAATCATCAGTAGACTTGAACCGAATTCTTAAAAAACCTCATGAATATTTTTTGCCTTTATATAATAACCTCAACAAACTTATTGAGAATTACTAAAAACAAGGTAAACGTTCAAGAATTTTTTTAGGAACCCAATAAACCATTCGTCGCCATGAGCTGTTTTGATTTTCTTTTTCCCCTTTTTCATTTAAATAACCATTGGTTATTACTAAATGTCTTATAAGGGCTACTGAAAAACAAAACCTTGTTGTATTACAACAATTTCCAAAGGTTATTTAGGATTTATAGGTTTGTTGTTGGTTAAATTTGTCTATATGAATTTCATTGGTTCTAACACCAAATCATCAGTAGACTTCAACCAAATTCCTAAAAAACCTCATGAATATCTTTTGCTTTTATATAATAACCTCAACAAACTTTTTGAGAATTACTATTTACAAGTTTTTTTTTAAAACCCAACAAATCATTCGTCGCCATGAGCTGTTCTGATTTTCTTTTTCCTCTTTTACATTTGAATAACCATTAGTTATTACTTAATGTATTATGAGGGCTACTGAAAAACAATACCTAGTTGTGTTACAACAATTTTCAAAAGTCATTCAGGATTTGATCCCAATTCTTTTTTGTTTATTTATAGGGTTTGTTGTTGGTTGGGTTTGTCTATATGCATTTCATTGGTTCTTACACCAAATCATCAGTAGACTCATGAATATTTTTTGCTTCTATGTAATAACCTCAACAAACTTATTGAGAATTACTATAAACAAGCTTAACGCTCAAGAGTTTTTTAAAGAACCCAACAAACCATTCGTCGCCATTAGCTGTTTTGATTTTCTTTTTCCTTTTACATTTGAATAACCATTGGTTATTACTAAATGTATTATAAGGGCTACTGAAAAACAAAACCTTGTTTTATAACAACAATTACCAAAGGTTATTTCGGATTTGATCCCAATTTTCTTTGTTTATTTATAGGGTTTGTTGTTGGTAAAGTGTGTATATATATACATATACATATATATTTCCGTGGTTATTACACCTGTGGTGTGTTTACTATATTTGCAATAATGTACTACACGCGAGTTAAGATGAACAATAGGGAATTCCCATAAATAATTTTCCATTATGACAAGAACATAAGTATTAAACACATTTTCCTAAACATAAGTAATTTTCCATTATGATAAGAATATATTATATTGATAAATATAAATATAATTTTCCTAAACTAAGTAATTTTCCATTATGATAAGAACATAAGTATTAAACACATTTTCCTAAACATAAGTAATTTTCCATTATGATAAGAATATACTATATTGATAAATATAAATATAATTTTCCTAAACTAAGTAATTTTCCATTATGATAAGAACATAAGTATTAAACACATTTTCCCAAACATAAGTAATTTTCCATTATGATAAGAATATACTATATTGATAAATATAAATATTATCACCAAACACGATATCAGAAACGAACGCTTTCTGATAACATGGCTTGGGTTTCTTTTAAACAAAGAAACACAAGGATAATTTTTTAGTATTTAAGAAAAGTAAAAAGGTAGCATTAGTTAGTTAAGAAAATATCATAAATAAAGAAAGACGCATCGCGTCAAAAAAATATTTTTTTTCTCACAAAAAAGAGTGAATCTTTAATTGGCGATCCTGCCAGGAGCAACATATATTTTGTTGTTCTAGAAGCGGACCAATATATCCTTGTCGCAGCAAGGATTCAAATTTTACAAATTCTTCATATAGAAGAATAAATTGACTTATGTTCAAAAAAGTAAAACAACGAAACGAAAATAGACAAAGGAATTTTATCAACAACAGGGAAATGGCCCAAATTCACATGGAACAGCTCATCCAACAAATGGCAAGTCTACAAATAGCTTTGCAGACGATCCAACAAGAGAACCACGAGTTAAGGGCAAGATTAGAACAGATACCAATAAACCCCGTAATAAATAACCCCCAAATGGCAAATTTAACAACAAGAATTGCAGTTTATAACAACCCAAATGAAATAAATTTGGAAATTTTTAAATCACTTCCCACATTCGATGGGATAAAAAATAACTACAGGCTATGGCGAGAAGACGCTACTCGTTTAATGAACAGCATAAGTCAACATTCAAATTCAAATAAGTATGTTGAAGCCCTTACCATTGTAAAATCCAAAATAACTGGTGCAGCTGCTAATATATTGTTAAACCATAATACAATATTCAATTTCGAAGCAATCCTAAACCGACTGGATTACACATATTGTGACCAGCGCCCATTATACGTCTTGAAGGACGAATTAACTAAATTAACCCAAGGAAAACTATCATTGTCAGAATTCCACGACGAGGTTAGTAAGGCTTTAACAGTTGTAACCTCAAAATTATCCATGTCTGGAGACCCACCAGAATCAATAAAATGCATGACTGCACACGCTATGGAAGATGCAGTCAGAACATTTAAAAATGGAATAAATAATGAATTTATTCGCTCAACATTATACGGAAACCCCGTCAAAGATTTGGAGCATGCATATGCAATAGCTCAAACTATTGAACACGACAATAACCACAAGAATCTACATCATGGAAATACCATCAGTAGGAAAGAAAAAGAACATACACAACATAGCTATAAAAATCAACATAGTAGAAGACCACTGTACTATCAAAATCAACATCAACAACATCATCAACAACAAGACAAGTTTCCAAAACCAGAGCCAATGGACACCTATTCAGGGAACACCAGAAACTTCAATAACTACAACAACGCTAGACAGCAGTTCAACCCACAGGGATTTCACAGCCAACCATGGAAAAGAATTCGTGACCAAAGTGGAAACTTTCAACAAACACACAAAATTCAGAGACACAACCAGATGAAAAACCAAGAAGAAGACAACATTAGTATCACTACAGAGAGAAGTAAGTGTTATAGAAATAAGTCTATTATTAAGAATTTAAACTAATAGGCGGGTTGTACTATATATATATGGAAGATGAAGAAAGTAAAAAATACAAAATTTTCATAGACTGTGGTGCAACCCACAATTATATAAACAAAAATTTAATAATTGGTGAGAAAATCAGAACGAAACCGTTAAAAATGATCTCCATCCATGGAGAATCAATATTAAATTCTAAACAAAAAATAAAATTGTTTAATAAAGAATTAGAATTTTACGAACTTGAAAATGATAATGATTATGATTTGATGTTAGGAGTCGAGGGCTTAACAAAATTAGGTACTGTCATAGACATTAAAAAGAAATTGTTTATTATCCCCAAAGAAACACAGAAGATAAACTACTCCATAGGTGATAAAAAATTTGAATTAGAAATAGATAAATTAATGAAAGAGAATAATAGCATAGGCCCGTTACCATTTACAACGACTATAGAAGCCTGTATTAGGACTACGACAAACGAACCAATCTGGACAAAACAATATCCAGGTAATCTAAATGACACAGAATTTGTGAATAAAGAAATAGAGAAGTTATTAGAACAGGACATTATACAGAAAAGTTATAGTCCTTACAATTCCCCCATGTTAACAGTTCGTAAAAAGGGATTAGATGAAAATGGGAAACCAAAACGACGAATGGTAATAGATTTCAGAAAACTTAATGAGCATACTATAACTGATAGATACATTATCCCTGATGTCAACATTACATTACAAAATTTAGGAAAGGCAAAATACTTTACCACATTGGATCTAGAATCTGGATTTCACCAGATAAAAATAAAGAAAGAGGATAGAGAAAAAACCGCATTTTGTGTTAATGGAGGCAAGTACGAATTTAAACGTATGCCTTTTGGACTAAAAAATGCCCCATCAATCTTTCAAAGATGTGTAGACGACATACTTCGAGAATTCATAGGCAAATTCGTATACGTTTACATAGACGACGTTTTAATTTTTTCATCTTCTCCTGAGGAACATTTAGAGCATATACACATAGTGTTTGAAGCCCTAAATAAAGCTACTTTAAAAGTTTCGGACGAAAAATCCAAATTTTTCATGACCGAAGTCGAATATCTAGGTCATATTATTAAATATGGTAAAATAACAACAGATCCAGAAAAAATAAAGGCTATTGAGAATTTTCCAATTCCTACCACACTCAAGGATCTGAGAGGTTTTTTAGGATTAACTGGTTATTATAGGCGTTTCGTGCAAAATTATGCCCAAATCACGAAACCATTAACAGCTCATTTAAAAGGAGAAAATGCCCATGTAGGCAAAAACAAGAGTAGCAATACAAAAATTTATTTAGACAAAGCAGCCATAGAAGCTGTAAATCTATTAAAAATTAAATTAAAGGAACAGGTTGAATTATTTCAACCCAATTTTGACAAACCTTTCGAACTTACCACAGATGCATCCAACATAGCTATTGGTGCAGTGTTAAGTCAAAATAGGAAACCAATCTATTTTCTATCCCGCACACTCAGTACGACAGAGCAAAACTACAGCACGAACGAGAAAGAGCTGTTAGCTATAATCTGGGCTTTACAAAGACTTCGAAATTATATATACGGAATAGCAGACCTTACCATTTTTACAGATCATCAATCATTAACATATGCTATCTCCGAAAAAAATCCGAATTCTAAATTGAAACGTTGGAAAGCCATAATAGAGGACTATGGCGCTAAAATTAAGTACAAACCCGGTACTGAAAATATTGTAGCAGATGCATTATCACGACAAATTATTAATACATCTTCTATAGACACGGAACACTCAGCCGAAAGTTCCTCAAGTAATGTAATAAAAACTGTTACACAGCCATTCAATACATATGGTATACAGTTAGAACTCGTACTTACTAAAAATTTTACTGAAACACGAACACGCACTATTTTTCCTGGTAAAGTACGCCACACCATTAATTTTTCAAATAATAATAACCTAATAAGTGAATTAAAAAAGATATTAGTCCCGAACCGAATCGTAGCTATACATATGAATATAGAAGATTTGTACCAATACGCTGTACTAATTAAAGAAACATTTATAAGTACTAATTTCGTCCATACACCAAAAAAATTGAAGGACGTAACAGACAGAAATAATCAACTTCGAATTGTAGAAGAAACACATTTAAGAGCTCATAGAAGCTACGTTAATACAACAAAAGAAATCTTAGAAAAATATTATTGGCCAACCATAAAAAAGGACAGCAAGCATTTTAACAACCACTGCTCTGCATGTTTATTTGGACGATATGAAAGAAACCCAACCAATGAGCCTCTCAGAGAATCAGATATACCAACACAACCAAGGGAATACATACATGCGGATATTTACTTTAATGATAATAACACTTATCTTGTGACTAAAGATAAATTCTCCAAATACATAGTCGCCCAAGAAATAACTACAAAAGCAAAAATAGAAAATAAAATGGAAGAAATAATTATCAATAATTTTCCCGAATGCAAACGACTTATGACTGATAACGAGGCAAGTTTTGTTACACCAGCATTTAAACAAATGTGCATAAAACATGGCATACAAAAGATAGAAACACCAGTTCATCGATCAAAGGCAAACGGACAAGTAGAAAGAGCTCATAACTCTATTAGCGAATTGACACGCATTTTTAAAATACAAAACTCCTCTACAGTAAAAGAAGAAATATTTAGAGCTGTTAAAGAATTAAACAACTCAATACATACTGTAACAGGATGCAGGCCAAGAGAAATACATTTCGGAACAATAAATTACAATAAAAAAGCAATTACAGAAAAACTACGTAAAGCATCAACAAAGGTACTAGAAAGATTGAACACACACGCAAAACATCGGACATTCGAAAAAGGCACTCAAATTTTGGTAAGAATCGCAGGAGTCAGAAAGAAAAGCCAACCCAGGTTTAAGAAAGAAGTTGTAGAAGAAGACCGTGGGGACACGATCTTAACCCGAGGAGGAAAAACTGTCCATAAAAATAATATTAAGAATATAACAATCAAAGAACATGAAACAAATATACCTGACGTTAGCCGTGCTGGTAATGTCATTTCAGACACCAGAAGCAACGACTCAAATCGAAAACATAGAAGGTAAAAAATACATTTTAACAAGGACAGATGATGTATTCTTATTTAATGAATACGAATTCTTATTTCATACCACAAATTTAACAAAGATATACATATCATACAAAGAGAGATTTTTTAATTATTACAACCCAACTACAGAAGAATCAATTTATATAAAAAAGATTAAAACACTATTGGAACAACTCACAGAACATCGATCTAAACGAGGACTAAATTTCTTGGGATCAGCACTAAAATTTATTACTGGTATACCCGATCATGATGAAGCAGTTCAAATTGAATCGACAATAAACAAATTAATTGAAAATAATGAAAAACAAAAAATAATGAACTCAAGATTTGAGAAACTATTAGACTCCGTGAACGGCCAAGAAATTATGAATCACGTTCTTCTAACAGAAATACACAACCAATTGCTACTTTTAGTTAGAACAATAAATGCAGCAAAAAACAATGAATATTTAACAGAATCACTAGATATGGATGATGTTAAAGAAATAATTCGCCATGAAATAAACTCTGTACCAATTATTAATGTATTAGAATATTCCAATATTTACATCGCAAGAACTAAGGAACTATTCATCACAATCTACAAATACCCCGTTATAAATAGATACTGCAAGTTATTTAAATTTACGCCACTCAACATTGGACATGGTAAGATTTTAACAGATGAAAATATTGCACTCTGTGACAAAGAATATACTAGAATAAAAAACTGCAAAAATTATCTAAGCAGAAATATATGTGAAATAAACAACGCGCAAGATAATTGTATTAAACCGGTACTGGAAAATAGAAAGGCTAAATGTAAAATAATACAGGAATATAACTCTCAACTAATGCAAATAGACGAAGGATTCATCCTCTTGGATGGCACAAATATTGTAGATAATCAAACGGTATCAGGAACTAAACTAGTTAGTTTTAATAATAAGGTAAAAATAAATAATGTTACTTTCAGAAATATACACGATAGGATACTAGAAGCCATTCATAAGAAACACGACGAAAATTTAGAAATAATTGAAATTTTAGCATCTACGTCAAATTTAAAATTTAATAATCTGGACTCACTAAAAAAATTCACTATTCCCATTGAACAGCATCCAGTTAAATCCTTTGTATACCTATTCTTCACAATTATTGTTATATTACTAATAACATTTGTAATTTTGAAATTAATTAAATATTTCGTAGCACTGAGACGAATCAGAGCAACGGAAAATTTTCAAATTATTTATAATAGGGAACTAGCAAAACTAACCACCCTTTGAATCGGGACGATTAATTTTCAGGAAGGGGAGAGTTAAGATGAACAATAGGGAATTCCCATAAATAATTTTCCATTATGATAAGAACATAAGTATTAAACACATTTTCCTAAACATAAGTAATTTTCCATTATGATAAGAATATATTATATTGATAAATATAAATATAATTTTCCTAAACTAAGTAATTTTCCATTATGATAAGAACATAAGTATTAAACACATTTTCCTAAACATAAGTAATTTTCCATTATGATAAGAATATACTATATTGATAAATATAAATATAATTTTCCTAAACTAAGTAATTTTCCATTATGATAAGAACATAAGTATTAAACACATTTTCCCAAACATAAGTAATTTTCCATTATGATAAGAATATACTATATTGATAAATATAAATATTATCACCAAACACGATATCAGAAACGAACGCTTTCTGATAACATGGCTTGGGTTTCTTTTAAACAAAGAAACACAAGGATAATTTTTTAGTATTTAAGAAAAGTAAAAAGGTAGCATTAGTTAGTTAAGAAAATATCATAAATAAAGAAAGACGCATCGCGTCAAAAAAATATTTTTTTTCTCACAAAAAAGAGTGAATCTTTAATTCGCGCGAACATCTAATGTAAACAAACAATAATGCATCGCACGCGCAAACCATTTAAATACATACATTGTAATGTAGCGCAATGTAATGTACTACACGAGTAAACATTTAATGCAAACAAACAGGTATGTATCACAAGCCCAAATAATTCAAATATATTGTTTTGGTATTTATTTATCTGAACTATATTCCTAAAAGTTTTTCTAAAAAACTTGTTAGCATTGAACTTAAAATAAATGTTTGGGAAAATTTTCCTTATATAATAAAGTTTTACAACGTGAAAAGAAAATGTATACAAGAATGAAGGATAAGTAATTACATATTTTCAGTATGTTACATTTTATGAACTAATGTTGAGTAAACCATTATCTTAATGCAATTTTTTAAACTAAAACTAAAATGACTTAATTTTATGAAATATTTTTCTGATGTTTAGAAAGTTTTTGCTAAGTTTTAGGAAATTTTATTTTGCTGGTAGAATTTTTTTTCTTAATTTCAGTTAATTAGTTATGGAAAATTAAAAACTAGTTTCAAGTTTATAAACTATTTTTTTTAACCAAAATTTAATAATTTTTATAGGTTTTTAATAAAATTTACTTAGTTTTAGAAAAAATTTACTTAAACTTAGAAATTTTTTTTACTATATTGGAGAAGTTTTTTTTCCCAAAATTTAGTTTATGTCTTTTTTTTTTGAGTGCAAGTGCCAGTACCTGCAAGGATCAGGCGGAGCCAGTTACTTGCCCAGGTGACAGTGCGGGATACCACCGTAAATTGGCCTTTTGGTGCAGAGCGTTTTCCCCGGTGTTGTGATGTTGCAGTTTTGATTGTTTTGTTTGATTGTACCAAATTGTTGCCAACCCACCGAGCTAACTGGCACAGGGTGCATACGACAATATAAGCCGAAGAAATTGTTTAATAAAATCAATCTATAAACTTTCTTGAAAGAAGTGATAACTCTTTTATTTAACAAGGAATAGATTCATCACATGGCGATCCTGCAAACCTTGTTTTAATACAATTTAAAACAGCGAGAAGGATAATGAAGCATTACTGCTAATCCTTTGCCTAATTTTAATATTTTAATGTGTACTGAACAACCACTGGAGGAGATCCTTAAGGAAATCAGTGAGGCAGAAGCTCGATAGGCCCAATTGTTTAAAGAAGGTGCCAAAGAAGAGGAAAAGCATGAAATCCTTAGACTAGGACCAAAGCCCAGAAAATGGAGAAAGGACAAGCCAATTGAACCAAAGATCCCCATTTTTCCTTTACCCAACATCTACAAATCCAGAGGCGGCAAGATAAATCGACATAAGCAGTAAAGGGTGATTACTTATCAAGAGACGTACAGCAGATGATAAGAAGAACATCCAGCAACAAATAATATATTTAAAAACAAAAATTAAGAACACTAAAAAGAACAAAAAGAAGACCAATAAAAATAAATATGAAAAAATTAATTACAATTATAGTACTGACAATTTTATTGAGCTCACTTATTGTTTGGGTTAAAATAAACACAAAAAATACTATCGAAAACGCCTTTTACAAAATTGAAAATGCACTTTTTAACCAATTCAACAATATTATTAATATGAAAGATATTTTGTCAATTTTTTAAAAATAAAACCAAATAAAGTTAACATCAAAAAGAAAAAAAAACTAAAGAAAAATGATTTAAAATAAGTTCAAAAAGAGATCTTAATGTAAAACCCACAAAAGATGATGTATTAGAAACAGAGACAACTGCATGCAAATTAATTCTTTTAAAATAGCACTAATATAAGTACATACGTAAATATTTTCAAAATTAATTAAATAAAAGAAAAAATCATACTACCTAATGACTTTAGCGGATAAATGACAAATATATAGGTTGGATAATAATAATAATAATAATAATAATAATAATAATAATAATAATAATAATAATAATAATAATAATAATAATAATAATAATAATAATAATAATAATAATAATAATAATAATAATAATAATAATAATAATAATAATAATAATAATAATAATAATAATAATAATTATAACACCATTAATTGTTATACTTGATATGAAAATATTAAAACCTTTAAAATGATTAATAAGTGATATTAGAAAGATATTTTAAGTTCTGTTTATGGAACGTTTAAGAGATATAGAACAACTCATTTTGAATGCTAAAACGAGTATAGGGAGACCTTATAGGAACGAAACGATAGAAGCAAAAAGAATATTAAGAGTAATTTAAAAGATTACTTAGATAATATATTTGAAAAACAGGAAATAACCGAAATATTAGGAAGATTTATTGAGTTCAAGAGTGAAGAATTAGAGTTATTAGAACAACATAAGAGAAAGAAAATTGCTACAGAAAATACATAGCCATGGCAAATTTAGATTTAAATGAACTTTCCTTAATTACGAAATTGGTACCCAAGTTCGCCGGTAAGTCCGACGAACTCCATGATTTCTTAACAAGTTTAGAACTAGTAACACCGACAATACCTGCAGGCAAAAGTGCATCTTTCCTTAATTTCGTTTACAAATTAAGACTAAAATTACGAGTATAGAACAGAATAAATCAGATATCCATACCTACATCTATCAATCACAGAATTATTCAAAAATCTAAGAACAATGTTAAACGAAATAACTGGTATCACTTAGAAAAATGGCAATGTATCTGGTTTTGCTACTTAAATAGAAAATCTCATTGCAGAATTGAACGAAATACAAATAACAAAAGTCGAAGAAGACAGTAGAACCACCATAATTAAGACCAACAGTAAAATCGCATTCAATGCATTTATAAATGGATTAACAGATTCACAAATAGTAACAACAATTGATGCAGTCAGGTAAAAACTTTTGCAAAAGCCGTCAAAATTGCAGAAGAAGTTTCATCAAGAACTGTACAAAAACAAATATCAGAAAATTTATAAGGGGAGTAATAAATCATCATACAACAATTAAACGTTAGGTACTGTTGAGAGAAATCACAGAGTTTTTTTTTTCTTTATTTATTTATTTATTTGAGTCTATGGATAATTTCCTTACAGACTGAATAATTTTTTTAATTATAGTAAAAAAAAAAGTAAACAACAAAATACAATAACGATCAAATTAGTAAAGAAAATTAATTATTTAAATTATTTAAATACACAATAATGTTTCTTTTAATGGCATCAATGTTTAAAGAGAAATCAATTAGGTTGTACATTTCGTTAAAGCAACAACACAGTCTTCGAAACGGATCTGACATGGAAAAGTTAGTACGATATGTTTTTACATACAGCGGGTTAAAAGATCGTAATGTGCGTTGAGGAATATTGAAAGTAACGTTACCCAGCAGAAATTCCGAACAGATTTTACCATTAATAAGATTAAACATAAACGATATATTCAGCATGATTCTCCGGCTTTTTAAAGTTGGTAAATTGATCTCTGCTAATCTTATGACGTATGAAGGGAGCTCAGTATAATTACGATAATTATTTCTTAAACAAAAAATAAGAAACTGTTTTTGAACGGATTCAATACGATCGCTGTGTATATTATATTGAGGGTCCCAAATAATTGAGCCAAACTCCAAAATGGGTCTCACCAGGGATGTATAAGTTAACGAATGGGTTAATCGATGAAGTTTTTTTCTATTGCTTTGTTACCATGCAGAAAAATTTTTAAATGAACTCATTGATCTCCTCTCTTTTACTTGACAACATTAATAAATAAGTTTTTTTTTCTCCTTTCTTGTTTATACTTTTAGTTATCACTATGTAAGGTTATCATAAAATAAGTTTATTGATCTCTTTTTAACTAATTCATATCCCTTTGTCGCTAAGCAAATATAAAATTATTTTATTGATCTTACCTTCTTACTACCTATGTCAGCCGTAGTAAAATATATTGTCTCTCCTTTTCTAATGATATTTTTGTCACTATGCAAAGTAATTGTAAAATAATTTTATTGGTTTTGTTGTTAGTTTTATTCATGTTCCTTTTGCCGGTTAGTTACAAAATTGATTGATGTTTTACTTTCTTTAAAAACAAAATTTAGTCTGATTGGTGGACCGTTCGTTTAAAGACGTTTAAAGAAATCGTTAAAAATTCTAAAGAAGTTAAAACTTAAACAACAAACTTTAATAAAAAAATTTTACAATTAAAAATAATACCTAATAATAAAAATGTGGACAATATTATAATTGTGTAAAAATATTTAAATTAGAAATTATCTAAATTCTACATAGTAGAAAAATCAATTAAATACTAAATATTTTAAAGTGATAAAACTGTTAGAATTGAAATTAAATAAAACAATATTATAAACTTAATTTAATATAGCATTCAAAATATTATTCAGTTTTAAAATTTAAAAACATTAACAAAACACTAAAATTAGAAAAAAAATATTTAGTTTAAAAGCTAAATTCTACATAGTAGATGAAACTCCAAAAATAATTTGAAATAATTTTTGTTTGAACTAAAATTCTACATAGTAGATGAAACTCCAAAAATAATTTGAAATAATTTTTATTTGAACTAAAATTCTACATAGTAGAAAATAAGAAATAAATTTAACCTTAATTTTATGAAATATTGAAATTAAAACTATACCTGTTAAATAAATATTATTTATCTTGGTGATTAAAACTTACAATCATAAAAAAATACTTAGATAAATATGTGCAAGAGTGAAAATTGTAATTAATATTAAATTGGAAAAAATGAATAAATTGAGATGAAACAACAACAAAGCTTAAAACTTTTATTACAAAAACAATTAAAATTAACTGGCGCCCAACAACTTTAACCCACTTAAACTATCGACCTGAAAATCTGTATAGTATTGTCTGTTGCTGAGTGGACTTTTCGAGATGACATTGGACCAGCGTAAGCCGAAATTGGATAGTTTTATTAATAATTGTATTCATAATATAAATAATTTGTAATATTACTTTACTTTCTTAATTATATGGTAATTTTCCTGATTTGCAAAACATATGCAAAATTCTGTATTTTTTTTTTTTTTTTTTTTTGATTTTAATGAATATCGAAAATCTGATCGAAAGTTTAAACAATTTAAGAATACAGGAAGATCAGCGCGAAATCATGGATCCTAATACCTTACAGTCGTTGGTTTCTGCGGCAATAAGAGAAGCCACTGAACAAAATCGTCGAGAATTTCGAACTACCGTAGATGAACTCACACGTAGATTAACATTATTGGAAAAGAACACAGAGAAATTGAGATAGTTTCAGGCGTTGAATGCAACGAAACCTTAGATGTTGTGAAGTCTGTACCAGAATTTTGCGGAGATTCATCTAGGTACATTTCATGGCGTCAAGCCGCAATACAGCCCACAAGTTGTACGAAGGATACGTAGGGAGTTCGAAATACTATCAGGCTATAGCTATACTACGAAATAAAATAGTTGACAAAGCCGATACTGTTTTGAGTTCATATAACACAGTTCTAAATTTTCATGCGATTTTGGAGAGATTAGACTTCGTTTATGCTGATAAGCCATCTGTTTTTACCCTTGAACAAGAATTATCTACCCTTACCCAGGGTTCTAAAACAATTATCGACTTATATAACGAGGTAGAAGATAAACTTAATTTAATAATTAATAAAACTATTATGGTTTACGAGGGAGATAATAATCTAATAGCATCACTTAACAACAAATATAGACAGGATGCACTTCGAGTATTCATTTCTGGCTTAAAAAACCTTTGTGTGATATTCTTTTTTCGTGCAAGCCGTCTGATATGCCAATGGCTTTAGCAATAGCTCAGGAGATGGCAACAAATAGAAGTCGATATAATTTTGCTCGCGCTTTCAGTACAGGCTCAAATGAACAATTTTCTTCTAATTATCGTAGTCCAGTTTCAAATCAAAATTTTAGACATCCTTTATACAATCCATCTGTTTTAACTAATTCTTACTACCCAACACTAAATCAAAATATTTCAGGTTATCCTTTTCATAATCGATCAGCCCCTTCAAATCCTTTCTTGCTTAGAGCTCAACCACCACAACTTGTACCCAGTTATCAAAACAATAATATGCCTCGTAATAGTATTCGTTGGCAAACGGCACCGAGATTTCAACAACCGTCACAAAATAATATTCGACCTCTGCAAGGTTTTCAGCTAACTCCAGGTTTCCAACCTCAGGTTATCGATACAGACGTAAGTATGAGAACTGTAGGTACAACTCAAAATAATATTAATTCTCAGAGAAAACAAATTGGCTCAGTTGACGTTCCTAATAATACGCATAAGGTTTACCATTTATCAGAAAATCAGGATGAAAATAATATTTCTCCTGAAGAGTTGCAAGAAGGTGTTGCCGAATACATTGAAGAAGACGAAGTTAATTTTTTAGACATAGGTCCTTCCTACCCTACGTGGAGAGGGAATTTAGAGGAAGAAAATTAAAGTTTTTGGTAGACACTGGTTCATCTAAAAATTACATTAAAGATTTAAAAATATTCCCACTCGAAATAACCGTTAAAAGTCCTGTTTTAGTGAAATCCGTCCATTGGGAAAATTGGGTTAAACGCAAAGCACCAGTAAAAGTATTCAATAAGGTCACAGATTTTTTTATACTTCCATGTCTTACAACATTTGATGGCATCATAGGTTTTGAACATCTCAAGGATATTAAAGCACATATAGACACCAGAAATAGTATGTTGAGTTATGAGGATGGTCAGGAGAAATTGAGTTTTTTTTATTGCAATGAAACCAATTATATCTCAGTTGATTTTGGCAGTGTTCCGGAAAATGTTCGCAATAATTTTTTGATGGTTTTAGAAAAGTTTGAAGGAGTTTTTGCTACCCCCAACGTAGAACTTCCATATAATACGGCAGTTGTTGCAAGTATAAGAACTAAGGATGAGGAGCCAGTTTATTCTAGATATTATCAATATCCTATGGCTATGGTAGATTTTGCCAATAAGGAAATAGAGGACTTGCTAGCAAACAATATTATAAGACCATCTCGATCAGCATACAACAATCCCGTATGGGTAGTTGACAAAAAGTGTCTAGACGAAAACGGCAAACCAAAGAAACGTATAGTTATTGACTTCCGAAAACTAAATTCAAAAACGATCTGTGACAAGTATCCAATCCCTGAAACTTCTGCTATTTTGGCCAACCTTGGTAAAGCGAAAATTTTTACTACCTTAGATTTGAAATCCGGGTTTCACCAAATTAATCTAAGAGAAGAGGATAGGGAGAAAACCGCATTTAGCATTAGTAATGGGAAGTACGAATTTTGTAGGCTGCCATTTGGGCTTAAAAATGCACCTGGTATATTTCAACGTGCTATAGATGATGTACTGCGTGAAGAAATTGGCAGGTGCTGCCACGTCTATATTGACGATATCATCATATTTTCTGACACAGAGCAAAAACATATAGATGATATTGGAAGAATATTGGGAAGATTTTATAATGCTAATATGAGAGTTTCGCTAGAAAAGTCCAGATTTTTTAGAACATCTGTTGAGTTTTTGGGTTTTACGGTTTCAACTGCTGGAGTTAGAACTTGTCCTGATAAGGTTAATTCGATTGTAAATTACCCTACACCCTCATCCCTACGCGGCTTGAGATCTTTTCTTGGTTTGGCTGGGTATTATAGAAAATTCGTTAGGGATTATGCAGCAATTGCAAAGCCTTTGACGAAATACCTAGGGGGAGAAAATGGTCATATAGGTGCAAGGCAATATAAAGATAGCTTTGGATCGTGAAGCCCTGGAGGCTTTTAATAAGATAAAACAAATTCTAGCTTCGGAGGAAGTTTTGCTGCTATATCCTGACTTCGAAAAGCCTTTTGATTTAACTACTGACGCGTCTATTGGTGCTATGTTATCGCAAGGTGGTTGTCCGATCACAATGGTTTCAAGAACCTTGTCCCCAGCGGAAGAAAGTTATGCGGTAAATGAAAGAGAGTTACTGGCAATTGTGTGGGCATTGAAGAGTCTTCGAAATTACCTTTACGGTGTTAGTAAGCTAAATATTTTCACGGACCATCAACCCTTAATATTTGCAATTTCTGAAAGAAATCCCAATTCGAAATTAAAAAGAAGAATATGCACCGACGTTTTACTATAAACCTGGCAAGGACAACGTCGTTGCCGATGCGCTTTCTAGGCAATACAACAACATAATTTGCAATTTATCGTCCAGTTCGTCTTTGGAAGCTGTAAATAGGGAGAATTCTTATACGGAAGTAATATTAACAGTGGAGAACCCACTTAATTGTTTTCGGAACCAAATCATTCTTACTCAAGGCTTAGAATCCAACGAACAGACGAAAATAATTTTCAAAGACCGAATTCGTCATACAATAACATTTACAGATATCGGGGATGTTTTTCGTGTTTTAAAACGAGTAGTTAACCTTAATGTAGTGAACGCTATTTATTGTGAACTACAAATCTTAGGTAAAATTCAACATTTTTTGGTTACAGCATACCCCTCTGTCAAATTTCTCCACACAAATAAATTTGTAACGGATATATTTGACACCGATGATCAAGTGGAAATTCTGAATAATGAGCACAATCGAGCGCATCGTGCATTATCTGAAAATGTTAAACAGATAGTACAAGACTATTATTTTCCAGACATTAGAAAAAAATAGAAGGAACTAATTCGCAACTGTAAAATTTGTAACGAGGCTAAGTACAATAGACATCCAAAAAGACAGGAGATATCAGAAACCCTTATTCCTTCTTCCCCAGGTGAAATATTACATATAGACATTTACTCGGCAGACGGAAAGCACTTTCTGACATGCGTGGATAAGTTTTCAAAGTTTGCAATTGTAAAGCCAATAGCCTCGAGATCGATAGTAGACGTTAAGCCTGCTCTTCAAGAAATTTTAAATACCTACAATAGTATAAAAACAGTTGTTTGTGATAATGAGAAGTCATTAAACTCCGAATCAGTCAAGACCTTATTGAAAAACTTTTATGGGGCTGAAATTGTTGCTGTCCCACCACTACACAGCACATCAAATGGTCAAGTAGAGAAATTCCATAGTACCCTTTCGGAAATTGCAATATGTATTAAGCTAGAGTACTCCATAACTGATACTACAGATCTTATCCTAATAGCTGTTTCAAAATATAATCGATCTATACACTCCGTTGTTAAGCTAAAACCCATAGATATATTTCACTCAATTTCTGACGAGTTAAAGGCTTTCGTAAAAAACAATTTAATTACCCAACAGAAAAAGGACTTAAAATTCCATAATAAAGAAAGGAGTACACGAATTTTCGAGCCTGGACAAAAGGTTTTCGTTAAGGTCAACAAAAGACTAGGGAAAAAATTCAGTAAAGTGTACGTTGAGAAAATAATCCAAAAGGATTTAGGATCCACGGTTCAAATCGAAAATAAAATTGTTCAGAAGGACAATATTCGCTAATATTTCATATCCAATTTGTGTTCTGTAATGGAAGTTTAAACTTTCGACCTGGTATAAACTTGGCACTACGCTAGTGAAAACTGCCTGTAATCATTTTTGGAAATTTTACTTTAATTTAAAAAATACATGTAACCAAGTAAAGAAATTATATACATAATTGCTTTCTAAAATTAAATATTGTAATTTTAACATAACTATGTAAGTTTAATATTAACATATTTTCTCAGTCGAGGACGAATGATGCTTAAAGGGGGGAGAAGTTAACGAATGGGTTAATCGATGAAGTTTTTTTCTATTGCTTTGTTACCATGCAGAAAAATTTTTAAATGAACTCATTGATCTCCTCTCTTTTAGTTGACAACATTTATAAATAAGTTTTTTTTTCTCCTTTCTTGTTTATACTTTTAGTTATCACTATGTAAGGTTATCATAAAATAATTTTATTGATCTCTTTTTAACTAATTCATATCCCTTTGTCGCTAAGCAAATATAAAATTATTTTATTGATCTTACCTTCTTACTACCTATGTCAGCCGTAGTAAAATATATTGTCTCTCCTTTTCTAATGATATTTTTGTCACTATGCAAAGTAATTGTAAAATAATTTTATTGATTTTGTTGTTAGTTTTATTCATGTTCCTTTTGCCGCTTAGTTACAAAATTGATTGATGTTTTACTTTCTTTAAAAACAAAATTTAGTCTGATTGGTGGACTGTTCGTTTAAAGACGTTTAAGAAATCGTTAAAAATTCTAAAGAAGTTAAAACTTAAACAACAA
This sequence comes from Melanophora roralis, assembly GCA_963583895.1. Classification (NCBI taxonomy): domain Eukaryota; kingdom Metazoa; phylum Arthropoda; class Insecta; order Diptera; family Rhinophoridae; genus Melanophora; species Melanophora roralis. The sequence goes on from OY757191.1 coordinate 37,201,541, forward strand.
ACTTTAATAAAAAAATTTTACAGTTAAAAATAATACCTAATAATAAAAATGTGGACAATATTATAATTGTGTAAAAATATTTAAATTAGAAATTATCTAAATTCTACATAGTAGAAAAATCAATTAAATACTAAATATTTTAAAGTGATAAAACTATTAGAATTGAAATTAAATAAAACAATATTATAAACTTAATTTAGTATAGCATTCAAAATATTATTCAGTTTTAAAATTTAAAAACATTAACAAAACACTAAAATTAGAAAAAAAATATTTAGTTTAAAAGCTAAATTCTACATAGTAGATGAAACTCCAAAAATAATTTGAAATAATTTTTATTTGAACTAAAATTCTACATAGTAGATGAAACTCCAAAAATAATTTAAAATAATTTTTATTTGAACTAAAATTCTACATAGTAGAAAATAAGAAATAAATTTAACCTTAATATTATATTTTATGAAATATTGAAATTAAAACTATACCTGTTAAATAAATATTATTTATCTTGGTGATTAAAACTTACAATCATAAAAAAATACTTAGATAAATATGTGTAAGAGTGAAAATTGTAATTAATATAAAATTGGAAAAAATGAATAAATTGAGATCAAACAACAACAAAGCTTAAAACTTTTATTACAAAAACAGTTAAAATTAACTTATATAAACGCAGAGTAATACAGGGATCATCGAAATCTTTCGCCCACCTCTTAATAAAAGCTAATGTGCTTCGGGATTTATGAACGCTTAACGTTATATGTCTGACAAAGCTCAGTTTACTGTCTAGAAGTATTCCCAAATCCATAATCACATCAACAGACTTTAAGTTATTATTATCAAGTATGTAGGTATGCATATGCTCACATTTTCCAAGGTTTAATTCCATATGGTTAAATTCACACCAATTACTAAAATTATTTAAGTCCTTCTGCAGAAGAATGTGATCAGACGGTTCTTTAATATCCAGAAATATTTTGACATCATCAGCATACATCAATATATTGCAATGTTTAATTGCCTTTGGCATATCATTAATAAATAGTAAAAACAATAACGAGCCGAGGTGACTACCTTTTGGTACACCAGAGTTTACAAGAAATTTCCTTGAAAAGCAAGAATTAAATTTGACAGATTGCGTTCTACATAAAAGATAAGATTTTAGCCAGCCTAAGAAATTGCTATTAAATCCCATTAGGTTCAATTTTTCCAATAAAAGATTTTATCAAATGCCTTACTAAAATCCGTGTAAACAGCGTCAGTGGGGTGGCCATTATTAAAAGCATTATTCACGAATGTTGTTAAATGTAGAACATTAGTCATAGCAGATAATCCCTTTCGAAATCCATGTTGAAGTGGTGTCAGCAGACAGGAAATTTGGTGAAAAAGACCATCGATTAAGCATTTTTCAAACAGTTTTGGTATATCACTAAGTTTTGCTATACCTCTGTAGTTAGATATAACTGATTTGTTTCCGGATTTAAACAGCGGGATAATATATGATTCCTTCCAGATTTTGGGAAAATATCCATATTTTAAAGAAATATTAAAGATTATAGATAAAGGTACAGCTAAAGCTGCAGCACAATTCAACAAAACACAACTTGGAATGCCATCAGGTCCACTTAAAAAAGATGATTTGAAATTTTTTAAGCAATCAAGGATCTGAGTGGTGGAAATTGTAGACGTAGAAATATTTTGATAACTGATAATTCTGTATGGATAGACAGTAGTAGTGCTATAAACTGCATTCGAGTATGTAGAAGCAAAGAAGTCGGCAAACATGTCACTAATTATGTTCTCATGACTTGACTCATTTGCAAAATATTTCATGACTTTTGGAAACCCAGACGACTTGCGTTTAGAGTTTACAAACTTAAAGAAACACTTTGGGTCTTGAATTAAATTCCGCTTCATGTTTTGAATATAGTTATTGTACTTTTGTAAATTTAATAAATTATATTCTGCACGAAGAACTAAATATTTACTGTAATAAAAAGATGATCCAGAGCTTTTGTATTTCCTAAAGTGTTTGTTTTTTAAATTCTTTAACCTGGAAAGTTGCTTGCAGCTCTAAGGTGGGCCAGACCCTATACGCGGAATATATATTTAGGGATGCATTCATCCATATATTCAAACAGGATTTTGTAAAAAACATCGATCATGTCATCAATAGAGTGCGAGGAACCATTTGGTGTTGATAGCAGTTCCAGCCAGTTGGTATTACAAAGAAGATTAATAAGATCAGAGTAATTAGCTCTGTTTAAGCAATAAACTTTGTTGTAACTTATTTTGTTTTTAACGTGATTATCTACGTTTAAGTTAAAGCTTATTTGGATAGTAGGATGGTAACGGTCCTCAGGTAGAGTAACAGGTTCAACACGGCAAACAGTACATTCATTTGGCTCGTTAGAAAAAATTAAATCCAGTATTTTTCCAAAAGTATTATCCGTAAAAGGTAGCTCTAAGAGCATTTTATTGCTTATATTATCAACGCCAGGAGCAACATCTGTAAATCGGAAACGTATTTCTAAAGGACGTCTAGCAACAACTGGCGGTAATTCCCTCACGTCTGTGCAAGTATTGGGACTGAACACGTTTTTGAAATTATTTGCGAACAGATCACATTTTTCTTTGTCATTTCTAGCCCAGGATCCTCTCAGATTACGCAGTGGTGGTTTTGCGATAACGGGTCTTTTAAGACGTCTGGCTGATCGCCATAAAGAATAATTTGTCTGAGGAGTCGCGTCTAGACCTTCGAGGTACTCTTTAAGTGAAGCCATTCTGTGAACCTCCAGCAAGCTATTTAATTGGTTAGTACATTCTTTCAGCTTAGTTTTAAGTTGGGGCGATCTATGCTTTTGCCATTCTCTTCGGACTCTCCTTTTTTCAGATAAAAGCTTTCCCACATCGTCGGAAAAAATTTTGCTGTACCTGACCTGGCGATAGGTAGAAGACGCATGTTCAACGGCTTTTTTAATGTTTTCATTTAGGACGCTCAGACTATCATCTATGTCTCCTGGAGTTTTTAGCGGGTGGTTTTCCGAGAAGTGGACACTAATATATATTTTTATATTTTAACCAATTTATTTTTTTAGATAAGAAAAAATCAATAGTTGCTATTTGGTGAGGAGTGCAAATAGTAATTATTGTGGGTGAGTGGTCAGAAGATAAATCCAAGGAGGCTACAGTCTCAATAAGGCCTGGGGATATACCTTTTGCCACGCCAAAATCAATTACGTCTGGACTTTTATTGTGGTCCGTTGGCCAGTAAGTTGGTTGTCCAGTTAAAATAACGAAAAGTCCCATTTCCGAATCGGAATCATACAAGACACGACCTCTGGGACTAATTAGGCGGGAGCCCCAGTATGTGTGCTTAGCGTTATAGTCTCCAGCAGCTATGAAGCGGGGACCTAGGGGTTTTTGGAAACTGTTGTACTGATCCTTCGTTATGGAGAATTTGGGTGGACAGTAAACTGATGAAATCACAAGGTTATGGAAATATTCATCAAAGCAGACGTTCGTAGCTTGGATATAAAATTCCGAGAGGCCACCCGACCATTGGTGTTTAATTCTCGATTTGATTAGAATAGCCGAGCCACCACATGATCTATCCCTAGGATCCTTTGAGTCGTAAAAAAAATAGCCACTAATTTTAAAAGTGCTTTAGATGTCATATGGGTCTCAGAAATCAACATAACATCGATTTTTTGGTTTATCAAGAAATACTCGAGCTCGTTTTTGTGTTGGCGGATGCCGTTTGCGTTCCAGAAACAAACCCTGAGGCAGTTCATGGCCTTTAAAGCATAGCCTGCAGAAGAGAAGACTGCATTTTTGGCATTTCTTGCATCACGCCGGCCATTTGCGCCATAATCTGCGTAAATTGTTTGGCCATATTGTCAATTACGACTTCCAGGCGGCTAAAATTGGGCCCGGTTGTTTCGCTTGTTGGCACTTCTTGTTGTGTTGTAGGCTGGTTAGACTTTAATGCGGCGGCGTAAGAAACTTGATTTGTAGATGGTTGTGCCAATGGAGGCATATGTATCAAGAAGTTTGTTTATGTTCCAAAAAAGTTTGTCACTACCAAAAATCCTCTCTTATGAAAATTTTTGATGCTACCTATCAAAAGCACACATTTTGTACTGTAAAAGCGTGTCATAAGCTTGGCAGCACCAATTTTAAACATTTAACGGCGCTTTTCACAAAGTGCGACTATAAATTAACAGGAAGTTTAACCATAGGTTAGAAAAATTGCATTTCACAAAGTACGGTTAGCAATTAACCGGCAGAAATCAATTGAAAAGTCTCTGTTAAATTTAACTGAACAAAATCAAAAAATTATATAATATAATAATAATATGTATATAATATATAATAATAATATAATATGTTTTTTTTTATATTCTACAATGAATACACTTATATGCATGCACATTTAACAATTTATACAAGGAACTGTATGTTTACTATATTAAGTAAACAATTTATTTTAAATATATATTTCTCTTGCATCAAAATATTGCTTATAATTTTGGTATAACTTTTTTTGATTATTTTTTTTTCATTGCACGATTTTTCGTAAATAATAAAAACCAGTACCATACTTCTTTTATAATGTTAGTGTTAACTAACCGAAAGATGGTGAAACGCAAAACACGAACCGTATGTTAAATAGTTCCGATTAACGATATCGGCGGTTTGTTAATGTTTCTGTTAAATTAAAATAATCACAGATTGTGAAAAGGGCCGTTAGTCATATGTTAGTGCCATTTATAAATGGAGAGACTAAACTAATGCGCTCGCTGAAAATTGATAGAACCAAAAAGTTTGTTATCTTTTTACACGTAAGTTTTGATATTTTTTTGCTGTTGTTTGACACTTTGGCTCCTATTTATAGTTGTTGTAGGGACAAGTATACCTGGTTGTGTTATGTTCACAGATTTGTTTTAGTGCGTTTTTTAATTTAAACAAATACATTTAGTACATGCCTAGCAATTTTTAACCTAGTTTTAATAACGAGAATCTGCTTAGCAAGAACTAATGTGAATAAAATTATACCAACTTTAAATACATATGTATGTATGGATGTATGAGATCAACTTAGTCTGGGTTTGTGGTAATTCACAAGCTATTATAATTGCTTCCATTAAGCTTAAAAAAAATCATAAATGCAAATCTTGGCCAACAATCTGTATAACTACCCAGACTGCAACTTCATACGTATAGAAACGTATACATATATGTAAGTACAGTGTATCAAGTAATATTTTGACAGAAAAATATTGTTTTTGTTTGCTTAAAAAGATACACAGTTTTTTTTATATATGTACATAATTTAAAATTTTAATACAAATTTATAGGTAAATGATTTATTTAGAAGCATACCAGAGAAGCAAGCCGTATTGGCTAGGCCGGCGGCTAGCCGCTAAGCCGATTTTTTTTATTAGCCGCGCCGCCGCCGAAACGATCGGCGGCTTGAGTTCAAGCCGCTTTTGTTCAAAATAAATATATATATATATGTATGTAGTTAATAAAGTAAAACTAACTTTATACACAAAAAATGCTAAATAATGGAAATCAAGATACATTGAATAAGGTAACGGCAACTGACCTGACCACCTTACTTTTATGGTCCCAGGATTAACAAATTCAAAAATTTAGAGCACGAGTTTTCTTCTAAATATATAGATTTTTTTAGTCACTACATATATAAACATTTAAGTTAATAATGTATATACATATATAGCATCCCATCCAGCAATTTTTTCATTTTTGAATCAAATTAGGGTTTTTTTCGACTCCTCTGCGCGATTAAAAAGGCAAAATGTGCGCGCATTTTCTGAGCATAAAAGATACTTTTGTCGGTAGAAAAACGTAACTTTCTGTGACTCTTCTTGATAAGTCTTTTATGAGTCTTTTTTGATATTAGTTAAAAGTCATTTTCGACTCCTTTTTAAGTAGTATTTGAAGTGTTTTCTGATCATATATAAGTCTAATTTTAGTTCGTTTGTGACTCTTTCGAGTCGTCTTTCAGTCATAATTATAGACGCTTTCGAGTCTTTTGTAAGTCCCTTTATTGTCATTTATCACACATATTTCTATTTTATTATTTATTATTATTGTCATTTTCAAAATACATATGTATATACATACTATAAAAAAAAAAAAAAAAGGTAATTAAAATTGTTCCGTGTTCTCGTTTTGCCCCATATGGCTGCTTAAGTTCTTCTTCCTCTTCCAAGTTTTCTACCTGTATTCTGCAAATTTGAGCTGCAACGTTTTTCCCCTTTCTTACTTTGCATTTCACTGTTTGATTAAAATATCTTACTTTAAGGATTTGTGGATAATTGCTAAATATAATTACACGTTTTTATTATTAATCCTTTAATTTCACTTTCACAGCAAAACGACTTTTATACCACGATGTTAATTTTTATATGAACAAAAATTTAAGTGTTTGACATTTACTTAACAAGCACTGTTCAATCATCTATCTGCGCAAAATATAATCATAAAATACATAATTTTAATCACTTCTTAAGCACCTGCATGATCTGTTTTTGATTAAGCATTTTTCAATCTTCTAGGTGAGCGGAAAATGATAATAAATGACGAAAAATGTAGTCACATTTTAAACGTATGGATGGTTAATTTGCGATTGCTATACAATTTGTTATTGTATTAAAAATCAAACTCATTTCACTCAGTAATGCGAATCATTTTCTAGTCCTTTTTTGATCGTGAAAGTGATTAATCAGTTTTTGATCGCCAAAAGTACTCTTTAAAGACTCAGGAAGGTGATTCTTCGAAAAACAATCTTCCAAATGCTATCTGGGATGCTTAACTATAGAGAGTCCCAACTCAAATTTCATTTAAGCCATTTTGTTTTTTATAAAGCCTTTTCCAATAAATTTTTTAACGAACACGATAATTCAGTTTGCATTTAAATTAACGTTCTTCTAGAGAGTGCAGTACACGTATTGTAAAACCCACATTTGCTATAGCTCTGACGTAACTTTGGCGTCATTAAAAATTACTGCGAATAATTTAGTGCGAAGCGGTTTTATGATGACATTAACATGACGTCAGAGCAATATGCGCATGCAGCTTATTACATTTTGTGTACTGGTCGCTTAAGACGTGCTTTTTTTTTTACCGTGGTACTTATTTGGTTTTAAAATTACATACAACCATAGTGAAATTATGTGTACCAGGTGGCGTTCCGAGCACAGCTGATCTACTTTTTTTCATGCATACATCGAGGCTGGGTAGTCAAAATTGTTTACATTTATATACCTTTTTTTGACAACTGAGCCAACGAAAAATACAACAAAAACGAAAATTTTTTTCACCAAATTTTGCTGTTGTAAAATCAACACCTGATAAATTATTGCGCCATGCATACAACTATGTTCAAAAAAAAGAAAGTTATGAAAAAGAATGATATTGAATTATGGTTGCTTCTATTTACTGTGTGAATTATTGCTGTTTTTGCAATTTACTTTTACATATAACTGTGTTTAAATGTAAAAAATAAAATCTTTTGTAAATAAGGACATAAATTTATTTTTCATTCGAATACTTTTCTGGAAATTTTTTAAAACTAAACGATGCTCTAAAATGTTAATTGACAACATACATGCGTCCATAATAAACTTCTTTTATATATTTTATATTGTGTACCATTACGTCCACGATAACTCTCGCGAAAAACCCCCTATTAACAACTCAATTCTATTTCATTTGTGGTGTGAAATTTTGTGTCATGCTTTAAACTGAACTAAACTAAACAACTGCTACTGACGAGTTGTAATTTTTTGATGTTGTCAACCAAACTAACACAAAAATGTAAGAGATAACAATTTTTCTATTTCACAATTAAAACTCAACAGTTTTGAGTTATAAACCATAATAGGGGGTTAATATATGTACATACTTATTATTTATTCCTTATTTTATTACTTTAATTCGGCTAAGCCAATTTTTTCCTTTAGCCGATAATTTTGCCGGCTTGTAGCCGATTAGCCGTCGCCGCCGAAAATTTTTGTCCTTAAGCCGCCGCCGAAATTTTATTCGGCTTGTTTCTCTGAAGCATACCACAGAATTTTAACTAATACTTTAGTATCTGTGGGGCAGAGAGAGAGGCCGATGGGTAAAATTCGGCGGCGACGGCTAAGTGCATATTGGGTCGGCTAATAGCCGGCTGCAGCCGTTCTCTTCGTTATACATTCTTGAAATCAAAATACAAAAACAAATAAAGAAACACATATGTTTTTATTAATATGTTGCAAAGTTCAATTTATAAAATAATGTAAAATAATAAATTTTGTGGTTCAATTGTGTATCGTATTAAGTAACTAAAATAAATATTTTTCGTTTAGAAAAATTTGTTTGATGACGTTGGTGTTATCGTAAACAAATAAATGCATTTTGTCCGTGAGGGATTAAGCCTACTTCTTTTTTCATAATTGGGACTTTCAGCACAGGTAAATGCTTGCTCTAATGAATCAGAAGTCGCAGGTGTTCCAAAACAAATGTTGGCCAAAAGTGCAATACTAGGGAAAGCCCGAAAAATAAAAATCATAAGTAGATTGCTTAGTGGATGGCTAATAATTAAGTATGAAAATCCTATTATTTACCTGTTTAGTTTGTTGCCACTAGTCAATGGCTTCTGTGTGGTCAACTTGTGTGTCAAAATATGTTTTGATTTCCAACTGCAGTTGGTCATCAACAACTTTTTTAAAGTCATATTTTCGCCTTCTAGGCATAATATGCCAAATTTATATATGTCTAACATTTTGCGGTCCTTTACGTACAGATAATCGAAATACATACTTCCAATATTCCGAAACTGCTCCATTGCTGTTACCACTTTTGTTATAATTTTTAAATCAACTTTTCCATTAAGCAATTCTTTAAAATATTTAAAATCTTTAATAGAAGGAACTTAAGTATTTATGTCATCATCGTCAGATAAATCTGACCAATCCGATAACAACTTTTGATTTGTGCTACTAATAAAATAACTTAATATATTTGCGACTTAGCTCCCTTTTACACTTTTCAAGTAAATTTAACGGCTAAATATGTTTATTGTGATAACTAAGTTTATAGTTAACTTTTCCCTTATAATCTCTAATTTGGCGTGTTGCAATGCTATATTTCCTAAACGCTGCCAAATAACTTTAAAGTGTAAACTGTGATTATTCGCCAGAAAAAAATGAAATCAGCTTAGCTTTTAGCCGAATCTAGCCGCTTAACTCGGCGGCGGCGGCTGTTAGCCTGTCGGCTTTGTTCTCTGCTGTGGGGCTATATTTTATAACATGTTAAGACGAGTTCAAGGCATATCGAAACAAGGTAGCCGCAATAAAAAAATTAAGAGAGTCGTTCTCTTACTCTTAATTTTTTTTACATGGAGTTTGACACTAAACTCGAAACATTTTTCAATTTTGGTGTCAAAATTCATATAAAAAAAATAAAGAGTAAGAGAACGATTCTCTTAATTTTTTTAATAAGACCACCTTATATGAATATGCCTTGGACGAGTTAAAACAATCGAGCGTTCCAGAAAACGAAGCCGATGGGTAAAAGTCGGCGGCGACTAAGCGCATATTGGTTCGGCGGCGGCTAATAGCCGGATGCGGCCGTTCTCTATTGTAAATCAAGGTGCACTCATATCAGCTGAGAGCGATTCTCTACAAACAACCGTCATAAAGGCGGTGCACAGTGGTATTTTGGTGGCAAAAAACCCAATTTCGACATATATTTTTCAAAAATCTAATGATGCTGTTTTATAGTAAATTGTTTCACTAAGAAAAATCAATATTTTTTTTAATAAAAAGTTATATTTTAAAAAAAGTTTAGTGAAGTCACCTTAGTATTGTAAAACGAAAACAGTTGAAAAGGTTCATGAAACTCAGTAGCTTATGCGTAAACGATATTTTCGTTGCTAATATTTTAATGCAGTTTTTATTGAAAAACACAGCCTTCTTTTAAATTTAAAAAAAAAATATATTTGAATTACATATGTAGTTTAGTAAATATAAGCAAATTGAAAAAAGCTTTATAAAATTCGGTGTTTGCAGTTTTCTTTGGAAAAAAAGAAGTTGGCTCCGTCTACCTCCGTCCTCTTACTGCAACAAAATAAAGGGTGAGAGTCTATTCTTTGAATTTACCCAAAAAAATTCACCGACTTTTGCCGATCGTTGAACAAACTTGTAAATTTTCTATAAAAAGTCAAGAATGTTTCTGCTCATGTTTTTAATAAACAGTGTTGCATACATTAAGGCCTTAACTATTTTAAAGATATTTTACTTATTAATTATTACAACAATTTGTTGAAATTGGCATTCTTGGGCATTTTATGGCTAATAAAACCGTTTGAATAAATTGTAATGTATGTATTTTCGCGAAGTCAGGTTGCTAAGTATTTTAGTATGCTGCGCTTAGCCGCAGCACGTTTTAATTCTTCGAAGCACTGTTAAGTGCTAAGGTAGAATAGTGAGAAAGCTTCTTTGTTGAATTCAAGAAAGATTCTATTTTTATTTAATAATTCTTACCACTATTTATACTAAAAATTTATACATAATTTTGCTTACACTATATTTATAATTTGTTGTTATTAAAAATCAAAAAACTCCAATTCAACAAATTCAATTTTGAGTAATTTGATTCCTTCCAATTTCATGACGATACAATGTGTGTATGTCTGTGCAATTGATAGTCTACGTTCTTGAGTGTGAGAAAAATAAAATGTCAAGTTTGCACTTTTATTTTGGAGGAATCAATTGTTATTTTTAATTAAGTTTGAATGAGGTGACCAACTGTTAATGAGTGTGTTCAACACACTACACCTCCGTCCTCAAGATTGAATTTATGATTGAAATGAAATGAATTTAATCTAAAAATATAATAAATGAATTAATTCTATCTAAATGCCATATTATATTTAGCCATATTTAAATTTGAGATAGCTAGTATAAATCATATTTTAATTGCTGTAATAATTATTATAAATTGTCTTTTATTTGCTTACATTAATTCTTAGGTCTATACAATTTAAGGATATTATTATGGTAAATTTTTTCCAAGTTATCAACCTTTAGTAATGAATTTTCTCCTAATCTTTTTGTTATTCTATATGGTCCCTTGTATGGGCTCTGGTTCTTTTTTCGAGATTCTAATTTTATCAATACCAAATCTCCTATATTAAAATTACTAATGTTCGTATATTTGTCGTAATTTTCTTTTGATTTTCGTTTAGATATGTCTATTAATTTCTTAGCATTCTCTAATGATGTTTTTAATCTAATTTTTATTTCATTTGCGTAATTTTCCATATCATAACATTTACTTGTGTTCTGTATTTTGTCCGTTGGTAATGCTGCTAGTTTACCGTAAATTAACTCGTAAGGTGAATAGTTAGTGTCTATATGTGGTGTCGTGTTATATGCAAATGTATAGTATGGTACCCATTTGTCCCATTCATGATCATCAACAAAATTTAATAAATATTCATTTAATACACGATGGTTTCGTTCTATAGAACCTATTGACTGATGGTGATAGGGTGCTGAAAATTTTTGGTTCAAATTTAACAAATTACAAACTTCCTTTAATAACTCGTTATTAAATTCAGTACCTCTATCAGATTTTAAATTTTTAAAACATCCGTACCTTAGAATAAATTGTTCAACTAATGTTTTAGCAATATTTTTAGCGTCTTTTGTCTCAATTGGATGTGCTATTACGTATTTTGTTAATTCACATTGCATTGTAAGTATGTATCTGTAACCATTAGATATTCTTAAAGGTCCTACAGTGTCTATTTGTATTGTCTCAAAACTAGTGTTAGGACTTTCTGTTATGATCATTTTTTCTTTAATGTGCTTTGTTTGTTTATTTCTTAGACATTTATCGCACTTGTTAGTATAATCTCTAACCATCTTTCTCATATTTTTCCATATGTAACGTTGTTTTAATTTTAGGACAGTTTTTCTTATACCAAAATGTCCTGATATTGGTGAATTGTGGAATTCTTCTATAATTTTCTTTTGCGTTCTTTTATCCGTAATGTGTTGCAAAGGTTTATATAATATAATATTCAATTTAAAGTTTCTATATTTGTTTGATTTCAATAATTTCTGGTATACCTCATTATAAATTTTGTTCAAATATCTATATGATATGAGCTCAAAAATATTATCTTCGCATGATAAAGCGAGATTTTTTATATTTTGCTTATGCATATAAATCATTAACTTCTCTAGTGACAAAACGTATTTTGCTAGATCTTCATTAACGTTCATTACAAAGCTATTATTTTCAGTTTCTATGGTGCCATCCTTGGGTCCATTTTTCGTATTTCTTATACCGGTTTTTATAATATTAAATTTTAATTCACGTATATTCTTTATATCTTGTAGAGATGTACATTCCCACATATGATTTTTATGTTGGCCTTGGGATATGTCACTCGTATTATTCACTTCCACCTTCTCAGTATTTTCCTTTGCTTTCATTCCACGTGTTGTTACTAAAATTTTTGATGGTTTACTTTTGTCTTCTTCTACAGGTATCATACTTTTCAACATCTCAGAATCTAATTTTATCCTCGACAGAGCGTCTGCGTTCGTAATTATCTTTCCCCTTTTATAAACAATTTCAAAATCATAGTCCGATAGATCTATTCGTATCCTAGTCAACTTAGATGAAGGATTTTTATGTGAAAAAAGTGAAACAAGTGGTCTGTGATCCGTTACCACAATAAATTTTCTTCCATACAAGTATGGTCTGAAGAATTGTATACCCCAGTGGATCGCGAGTAGTTCTTTCTCAGTGACTGGTTTATTTAAATCATGCTTTCCTAAGGTTTTGCTTGCATAAGAGATCGGCAAATCTTCGCCAATTTTCCCCTGTGATAAAACAGCTCCTAATGCATAATTCGATGCGTCGGTAGTCAATATAAAGGGTTGTTCAAAATCTGGATATCTTAGTATTGGTGCGCTAATTAATTTCGTCTTTAATAGGTCAAAAGCTTGTTGACAATCTTCAGTCCATTCAAATTCTTTTCGTTTTTTAGTCTGGTCGTTTAGACATTTTGTGATTTCAGCAAAATCTTTTATGAAACGTCTATAATAGTTACAAAATGCTACAAACCTTTTAACCTCATCCTTGTCTTTTGGAACTGGATATTGTTCTATTACCTTGTGTTTTGAAGGATCTGTTCGTATGCCGTTTTCCGTTATTTGGTGTCCTAAATAAATTACTTCGGATTTCAAAAATACACATTTTGATGCATTTAATTTTAAGTTATATTTTGACAAACGTTCGAATACTTTCATTAAGTTTTCATTATGATGTTTTAAACTGCATCCAAATACAATAATATCGTCTACGTATAAAAATGCTTTGGAGTCTAAGCCACTTAATGCTATTGTTAGCATCCTTTGAAAACTATTGGAAGAAATCTTCAAGCCAAATGGTAATCGTTTAAACTGATAATGACCATCCCTAGTTGAAAATGCCGTTAGATGTCTCGAATTTTCATCTAAATTTATTTGATAAAATGAGCTAGTCATGTCTAGAGTTGAAAAATATTTTGCTCTTCCTAAACGGTCTAATACATCCTCTAGTCTTGTTAATGGAAATTTATCATTTACTATCTTTTTGTTGAGTTGTCGGAAATCTACGACTAGTCTCCATTTTTTTTTCACTATCGCTCTTTTTCGGTACTACCAATAATGGTGAATTATATGCACTAGTTGATGGTTCAATGATGTCTTCATCCAATAATTGTTGCACTTGATCATTAATTTCATCATATTGTGTATGTGGTAATCTATAATTCTTTGTATAAACTGGTGTATTGTCTGAGGTTTTTAAATTTTGTGTATAAAAATTATTAGAAGTTAATGTCTCTCCCTTCAAATGAAAGATGTGTTCATAGTCCTTGGAAATCTGTATCAATTCTGTTCTTGCCTTTTCATCCTTAACGTCAATTTTTAAGGTGTCTATTAATTTGCTGAACCTGTCTTCGCTGAAATTTGTTTCTCTAAGTCTATGTGTATTTTCTATTATTGTGTAGTTTCGTAGAGGTTCTATTTCAAAATTAATGTTTTCTAAAATTATGTCGTTGTCTGTTGTATTCAGGATTTTGACATGGTGATTTCCCTTTCCTGGTACTATTGTATTACTTACAAATATACCTGGTTTAATTTCTTTATTAAGAATTATGCTGTCCTCACATATATCCAAATTAATAGGATGAATACTTTCAGATCGTTTTTCTACCTTTATGCAATAATTTTTATTTATCCATGATTTCATAGGTACAGTAATCTCTTCATTCTCTAAAGTGAGATTAAGCGTAAAAGTTTCATAGTCAATTTTGCATAAGAATCTTGAAAAGAAATCCCTTCCTAAAATTCCGTCCGTTGGTATTGGAAATTCTTCGTCAACGATATGAAATTTATATTGTTCGGTGAAATCGTTTATGGTGAAACTTAATTCTGATGTTCCTATCGATTTAATTTTTTCTGTAGTGATACCTCTGTAGTGATCTTTCTTTGTCGATATGTATGGAATCTTCGTTCAATTTATTGATTTTACACAAAGAGATGTCTGCTCCAGTGTCTATTAAAAATGTAAGTTTTAAATTTTTGCCTAAGTTTAATTCAATGAAATTTGTAATGTTATTCGATATTTGGAAAACATTATTTAATCGTATTATTGGTCCTCCGGATAGTGAGTTTGTACAGTTCCTTGATCCACCTCCGGGTCTTCGTAGTTTTCCTGTACGTAGTGCACATTTCTATTTTGAAAATTTCTATTCCTATTATTTCCGTTGCGATTATCATTGTTACTATTATTATATCTAACACCATTTCGGTTATTATTATAACTATTACCAGCATGGTTGTTGCTATAGTTTGTTGGTCTATTATTTCTAGTATTAGTATTATTACAAAAATTGTTATTGTTATTATTATTTGACCCATTGTTGTTGTAATTTGTTCTATTATTGCTGTAATTATTTCTGTTGTTGTTAGGACCAAAATTATTTCTTCTGTTATTGTTATTAAAAAATTTGTTATTTCTATTGTTCAAATTTCTTTGGTTATTTCCCTGATTTCCATTATTAGAGAAATACAAAACTTGTTCCGTGTTAGTAGTGAATTCTTTTTCCAGCTCTAAGGCTAATTGTAATGCCTCATCTAGATTTTTAGGTCTTGATGCAAATACTGTAGGTTTAAGTTCTCCTTTTAAACCGTTCTTAAATACGTTCAGGGAGTAATCATTGTTGATTTGTTTTACCGTTGCAGCCTGAATTTCACTGCAATTTTCTATGTTCTTAATCTGCAATTCATTCAATTCAGTTACCAGTTCTAGTATTTTCTCATGATAAGTATTCACAGTCATTGTCTTCTGGGTAAATGTGCTTAACAATGTTTGGATCTGAGAAACAGTCTTTTTGGACCTATATCTACTGGTCAAAGATTCTTTCAGTTCTTGAAATGTTCTCGGTTCAGATACTCCTATTGCAGTGCGTACTAGGTTTGTTAGTTTAACATTATAAACAAAAGATATAAGTATTGCTTTATTTGTATTATCTAAGGTTTTGTCTATTAGTTCTACTATTGTTAGGAACGATTGTAATTCTTTATAATTTCCTTTAAATTCAGGAATAATTTTTATAGCGGTCTCTAAATTAAAAGTTGCCATATCTAATAAATTTTGTTGTTGATTATTGGGTGTTATTAGGGCTTGTTCGAAAAGAGTTTTCGCTCTATTGTAGTATTTCTCAAATTTTTCTGTTTTTATTTCTGTGTCTTCTGTTTTTAACGTTTCATCTAAAGAGTTATAAAATTCTGTTTTTAACAAATCTATTTCTTCTAATTTACTTATCAATGTTGCCTCCTGATATCCCCTTGATCCTGATTTCTTAAAATTGATTAATATTTTTTCTAACCTATTTATTACTGAGTCCATTTATATTTGATAAAAAAAAAAATTTTTTGTTTTGGTTATTTATATTTATACTTGTACAACAGCTTTCTTCTGTACATAATTCTTAAAGTATTTGTTTAATTTGAAAATTAAAAATATTACTACACCTAGACATAATATGAAAAAGGCATCTATTTTTATTGTCGTTCCAAAGTCCATACTTCGTTCTGGGCTATTGTTGTTTATGTTGATGACCTCTTCTGCTTTTGATTTCTGGTTTCCCATTTGAGGTATAGCTTTCTCTATTAGTCCTTTAAAGTTAATTAAATTGCATATGTTTTAAGCTTAAGTCTTATATTTTATATGTTTGGTATATATAATGAGTGTTTGTTAAAGCTTCTTAGGTTAATGTTCCAACCAGTATTTTAAAAAAATTTCATCTATCTCCGCGAGCGACATCAAAAAAAAAAGTTAAAGTATTTAAAAAAAAATTTTTTTCTCTTCCCTTTCTGGTAGAGTTCTAAATGTCTGTCAGAAATCTAAATTGGCAGGATCGTGATCGGCAGGATCGCCATGTAATGTTATTGTTATTAAAAATCAAAAAACTCCAATTCAACAAATTCAATTTTGAGTAATTTGATTCCTTCCAATTTCATGACGATACAATGTGTGTATGTCTGTGCAATTGATAGTCTACGTTCTTGAGTGTGAGAAAAATAAAATGTCAAGTTTGCACTTTTATTTTGGAGGAATCAATTGTTATTTTTAATTAAGTTGGAATGAGGTGACCAACTGTTAATGAGTGTGTTCAACACACTACAAAATAATTATAAGAGGAAAACTTTATCAAAATTGTCTAACATAATTAAATATTAAAATGAGTTCATTTTCTGTATCATATAGCTAATTGTGTAAGGAACTTATTAATTGCCATAATAATGTTCTTACGGTTAATAAAATCGATGCTCAGCTGCGATGCAAATGCACATCACACTCAATGGGGAAGCAGGGACATAAACAAGAGAGGTGAGGTAGTGTATAATTTTATAATTGGCAACTATCTTTATGTATATAATAGGGGTGACATGCCGACATTCAGGAATAGGGACAGAGAGGCAGTTATAGATCTCACGCTCACCAATGTAGGTAGGGATTTTGTAGGGGAATAGAGGGTCTCGGATGACTATTCCTTCTCGGACCATAGCAGAATCACCTTTAGTTTGAATTTCGAGGGCCGCAGGAAGGCCCCCTATAGGAATCCGAAAACGACCGACTGGGGGATCTTCAGGGAGGGCTTTTCGTTGAAGATGGGCGACAATGAACTTTGTGAGGTTTCGCGCAGGGAGTTAGAGAGAGTGGTGAACTTGTTCACTGTCTCGATGAGGGAGAGCTTTGAACAGGCTTGCCCAGAGGTTTTTCCGGGCAGGAGGGAACAGCCAGGCTGGTGGACCAGGGAGCAACGGACCATGGTAAGGAGACTGTTCAATAGGGCAAAGCTCACGAGGGACCATACGGATTGGGAAAGGTATAGGATATCCTTCAATAAGTACAAGAGTGATCTCAGGAGGGCGAAAAAGGATTCATGGGCGATGTACTGTGAGTCTATTATCCAAGGGTCCTAGCGGACTTGGGTACATTCAGAAAACGGATGGATCGTGGACGGAGTCTGGCTCGGAGACCCTGGAATTGTTGATAGGTACACACTTCCCAGGGTGCAGGGTACCGACTGCAGTGGAGCAATCGGATGATGTGGGTGCACGTCACGGAGGGATAGCGGATATGACAGGGGTGGCAGGGGACCTTGTAACGATCGATAGGGTAAAATAGGCGGTTGATACCTTTGTTGAGAGCCACCATCGTACAACTTCAACTGAGAGCCACTCTCGTATATAGTTAGTTTAATTTAAACAAACATAAAGGGTGCTGACCCGATAATGCAAGTCAGCACTTTCACAAAGTTGTTGACCCGATAATGCGAGTCAGCACTTTCACAAAGTGTTGACCTGATAATGCGAGTCAGCACTTTCACAACACTGCTGACTTCTATGAAGTCAGCATGTTAAGTTTAATATAAATAGTAGATAAGAATAGCATTAAGAGAGTTTGTGTTTTATTATTAAATAAAGAACAACTATTTTAAAATAAATCACAACAATTGGCGCAGCCGGTAATAAATTAATAAGAATCCTGCGAATCCCAAGGGACCCTCCAGGAATAATAATTGTACGTTTTTTCAAACCCTTCACGGTGTGGCAACTGTTGTCAAAAGCAAGGAAACCACTAAGCATAGAAACGAAATGCTGAAGGTATTAAGCAGCCACATTCTGGTACGCCTTTAGTGTCTTTGTCGAAATGTAAGGTGGTGAAATTGAAAGTAATTGTCACGGGCCTAACCGTAGTAAGGATTTTTTGATAAAAACGGATAAGATAATATTATAGTGTGTTTTTAAAAACGGATAAGATAATATTATAGTGTGTTTTTTTCCCAATTTAAATTTGTGTTTTTTTTTCTCTCTCCTACATTCAAAAGAAAGGATGGAACGAGTAAGGGTAAGAGTGGTAAGTATGCTTTTACAATTTTGCTTATAAATAGACAATACGCAGAACAAAACAGACGAACTAATTGACAAAGTAAGGGACTACAATTATAACGTAGGAAGCCTGCAGGTGCATGCTTGGACTGAGCTCCGTAAATTGAACTCGGATAAGGACTTTATTGACTCTCATAGGGACGTAGTTAGAGATAACAAATGGACAAAGTTAGAGGAGGTACAATACATCTTGGACATAGTGAGTGAGATTAACGACAATAAGTCGGACGAAGTGGAAAAACGAATAAGGGATTTGGAAAAGACGAAGAGAATTTTGGAGGAGTATAATAAGAAACTAGGGTCTCAAATAAAATTTACGAACGAATTATTAGAAAGTCAGGAGAAAGAAAATAAGGAGCTTAGGTCACAATTGCATGAAAAAGGGCTGAGTGAAAAAGAGATAGCAAAAAGGGTTAAATTACAGCAACTAGAAACCGACAAGGACTGCAAGATTCAAAGACTATCGGTGGCCCTATCGAATGCGAAGAGAGAGCTAGATATCGCATATAGGTCAAAATCTCCAACTCAGTCAGGACACAAAGTGGAGAAGAGTTTAGGCACGGAAGGACCAATAGTAGTTGTTACACGGCAGGAAGAGGCGGAAAGAGAAAGCGCGGAACGCATTGTGGAGAAGGTTAAAAGTGTATTGTCAAACGCAAGAAAAACTATAAATAGGGGGTATACAGCGGAAACAATTACCAGGAAATTGACAGACTTATCGGAATACGAAAAGGAGTTCAGACAGATTGATCCTAAGTCGCCTCTGGTTACAAAAGATTTCAAGGAGTGTATTGAGAAATCACGGAAAATTCTAAATAGTTTGATATAAACTCCAACGTCAGAAAATTTGGTGATTGAGACGAGAAAAAAGGCTTCGATTGCAACAATTACGAAATTAGTAAATAACATAGTACCCACCTTTTTTGGAACCGAGGGACGGGATCTAACTTCAGAAATATTTCGTTTTAATCAGGGATGTAAGCTAGCAGAACGAGAGCTGATTACAGATGATAGCCGAGCCATAACTCCGGGGTCATAGAATGCCTGAAGTTGAGGTTAATGGGATCCGCTTACGTGCAAATAGCACCTCAGTCTTTTGGCACAGTAGATACTCTGTGTAATGCCATAAAAAAGCTATATCTGAAAACAAAAACATTAGACCAGATTAGGGAACTTATTACTTCGTGCAGGCAATGGAGAGAAGAACCTGCAAGCCGATTCGGAAGCCGTATAGAAGCGTTACTGGTTGAAGCAGAGGGCATCGCGATTAACGAGTGGAGCGATATTGGCAGTAGACAGATAATATTAAAAGACTTTAAGAGACTGGCAGTAAAGAGCTTTATTAAAGGCCTAAGAGATCAGGCATTGCGGACGAGACTTGTAGGCGAGGCGAATGAGGATTTAAAGAAATTGGTGCAGATAGTAGAAGATGCGGAACAACTTTTTGGAGAGAACCAGGTGGGGATAAATACTGTGAACCGGACGACACCGTGTAGTTTTTGTAGCCAGGAGGGCAATAATAGGGCAAATTGCGAACGGAGATTAAATACACCCTTCTGCGTAAAATGTGGGTTGTATGGACATGAAGTGGGTCCAGCGTGCACAAACAGCACAGAAAGAGAAACGGAAAAATGTGGTTTCTGCCAGGGTAGGGGTCACAACCAGTTGGAGTGCTTTAAAAGATTGCGCACGTTATTCTGCAGAATATGTAGAAAGAATGGCCACACTGAAAATAAATTTTGCCAGCAGCCGCAACCGAGATACTTTGATGGCCAGGATCATAGTCAAAATACCCCACCGAACGCAAGTTGGCAACCAGCTAATAACTTCAACTCAGGAAATAACGGGCCTAGGCGACATCAGAACACGGCCCAAAGAGGACAACAGCCGATGACGACGGCAAACAGGAACCAATTCAGTCAGGGTAGAATAAGAAGTGAGCCGGTAAGATGCTACGGTTGCAATAAAATGGGGCATATAAGGACCAACTGCCCATTAAGGAGTACGGGAAACTCCCGGCGGCCCAGCCAAAACTAAAAGGCTGGGATGCCGCAAATTTTTGTTCAAAATCAGAGAGACATTCGCATGAGACCTCAAACGCTCGTATCAAGGGCAGTGGTAAAAGGGTACACTGGAGGGAGAATATCCACACATACATTCCAGGGACGCCCACAACCTGCAGCACCTACAAATCGGAATCGGGAAGGGAACAAAACCTTCGAATAAAACATGAAGATGACGCATATATAAATTTTCCTTGCAAGGAGGCGAAGGATAAGAGCCTGCGCTTGCTGGTAGATACAGGGGCGGACACTACGCTAGTAAAGGCAGAGGCTTTGGCACCAAGCGTTAGAATAAATGAAAGTAATAGAAAAGGCTTGTCAGGAGCTTTCGGGGGTAAGATAATGTCAGAGTTAACGATAGTGGCGCGGCACGAAAACGTGGATGATTTCTCCTTGCAACTGCATGTCGTGCCGGAGGGAACCCGGCTCCCAGCAGATGGGTTGCTGGGAAGGGACATGATGTGGAACAGGACCATCACGGACGCCATTAATAAGAATATAAGATTCTTCAAAGATAACCAAGAAGTGGTTACGATACCGTTTGTGCCAGAAAGAAAGCCACCGGAAGTGTACCTGGCTGAGCGAGTGTCCATCAAGGGACGTTCGCAAATGATCGCCCCAGTCGTGGTGAACTCCGTTAGTGAGGACATTGTCATAAGCAAATCGGAAATTGTTCCGGGGGTTTTCGTTGGTGAGACACTCACAACAGTCAAAGCCGGAGCAGTTTTCGTTCCTATTCTAAACACTAACGATATGACCATAAGCCTCAGCGGAAGAAAAAACCTGAGCTACGAGCGTTATAGGGATCACAGCGTGCAATCTTCAACAGCAATAAACATTATTGGTTCCGGAGACAGGTCGAGAAGGGAAAAATTGCTCTTGGAAACAGTCCAACTAAGCCAAAGTCTTAACCCGGAGGAGAGGGCGTCGATATCGAACATTCTGAGAACATACGACGATATTTTTCAACTACCCGGGGACAGTCTTACCCACACTTCTGTATTGAAACATCAGATACCAACGAGCCAGCCGCCAATAAATACAAAGCAGTATAGGCTACCTGAAATCCACAGAACTGAGGTTAACAGGCAGGTGGATCAAATGCATAAGGACAATATTATATCACCCAGCAATTCCCCATGGAACTCCCCGATACTGCTTGTACCCAAAAAGGCGGCAAAAGACGGTGAAAAGAAGTGGAGATTGGTTGTAGATTTTAGAAGACTGAATGAGGCTACCGTAAAGCAAGTTTTCCCGATACCCAGGATTGATGAGATCCTGGATCAGTTAGGATGCAGCAGGTACTTCTCCACTCTTGATTTGGCAAGTGGATACCATCAGGTGTTAATGGATCCGAAGGTCAAGGAAAAAACGGCTTTCAGTACTAATTTGGGACACTATGAGTTTAACCGTATGCCTTTCGGATTGACAGGAGCACTCGCCACTTTCCAGAGGATAATGAATTCAATATTAACCGGGCTACAAGAAGTCTACTGTTTTGTTTATTTGGACGACATAGTTATCTATGGCAGAAACTTAATGGATCATAATGCACGTTTGAAGAAAGTACTGGATGTGTTGAGAAAATACGACTTAAAACTGCACCCCGAGAAATGTCATTTTTTGCAGAGAGAAATAGTTTATCTGGGCCACCAGTGCTCTGAAAAAGGGGTTTTGCCAGACCCAAACAAGGTTAGGGCGGTGAAGGACATACCACCCCCCAGAAACATGAAAGAGCTTCAAGCATTTTTGGGGCTAGTAAACTACTACAGAAAGTTCATACCTAACTCAGCACAAATCTCTTTACCGCTCAACAGAATGCTAAGAAACGACACTAAATTAGAGTGGACAAAAGAGTGTCAGGAAGCAATGGACAAACTGAAGGAAGCTATAACAAACCCCCCTCTTCTTCAATATCCCGACTTTAGTAAGCCTTTTATTTTAACAACAGACGCAAGTAACGGAGCTCTAGGAGCTATTCTCTCTCAAGGAGAACCAGGAAATGATTTACCAGTTTATTTTGCTAGCAGAGTATTAAGTGACACAGAGAAAAGATACTCCACAATAGAAAGGGAGCTGCTAGCCATTGTATGGGCAACAAAAACATTTAGACCCTATCTACTTGGCAGGTTTTTTACAATATTTACTGACTATAAACCCCTGAAAGGTATAGCCAATCTAAGAGATCAGGAAGGAAGATTGGGGCGTCTAAGATTGAAACTGCTGGAATATGATTTTGAAATACGCTATAAGCCTGGCAAGACCAACCAAAATGAGGACGCTCTCAGCCGCCTGCCGACAGAAGAAGGGAACATAGGGGTAATAACTAGGGCAAAAGCAAAGAGTATAGAAAACCAAAACGGGCAGAGGGACATACAGGAGGAGATGACAACAGGTAGAGGCAACGAGCAGGGGGACAATACAATTTATTTAACAGATGCCGATGACATTAAAAAGGTAATTAGAACTTTCCATGACACGCCGTTGGGAGGACATCAAGGCACGTTTAAAACATATTTCCGAATAAGGGCGCAATACAAATGGGCCGGGATGCAAGGTCAAATTAAGAGGTATGTGGAAGCCTGCAGAATTTGTCAGCAGAACATAAGCTCGAGAATAGATAGGATACCAATGACCCTAACGACAACCCCTAATATGCCTTTTGAGAGAGTTTTTATGGATATCGTGGGGCCATTACCAGAATCATCTAGGGGCAACAAATACATTGTAACCTTCTTGGATGATTTCTCTAAATACCTAGCCTGCGCAGCTATTCCAGACATGGAAACGGCAACGGTGTCAAAGGAATTCTTCAGGGAAATAATTGCCCGATTTTTTATTCCCAAAGTGCTAGTAACGGATAACGGAAGTAACTTCACTTCGAAATTATTCAAGGAAGTTTGCAAGATGCTTGGAGTAAGAAACATATATACCACTCCGTATCATCCCCAATCCAATGGATCTCTGGAAAGGACCCACAGACCCCTGGCAGAATACTTAAGAAGCTTTGTGAAACTTGACGGGACAAACTGGGATGATTGGTTGCATCATGCTAAGCATGTGCACAACAATACCAGACATGCGTCCACTAAGCAAACACCCAATAGGGTCCTGTGTGGATTTGAATTTGAAATACCTGTAAGGCTAAAAAAGCAGCCGGCGCCTCTCTTCAACGTAGATGATTACAGCAAGGTGTTAAGGTACCAAATTCAGCGAAGTTACGACGTGGTGAGGCAAAATCAGGTTAGGGCTAAAGAAAAGTCAAAACAATACTATGACAAGGGGACGAGGACTAGACATTTTAAGATAGGACAAATGGTGTGGCTGAAAAACCAGGCACGGAAAAACAAATTTTCACCCATATGGCTGGGTCCCTATGAAATCACGGGAATACCAACACCGGTCAACGTAAGACTAAAACACAGGAACGTGGAGAAAGTGTACCATAACAATTTAATAAAGCTAGCGAAGTAGAAACCTGTCAAAGGTTGCAGAGTGCAAGTAGGGTAGTTTCCAATTTTTTTTGGGTAGCAGGTACTCTTTTTTCAAATCCTGGTCACTTTGGCTCGAAACCAAATGTACAGGGGGAATGGAGAGGAAAAGTCTACGGTGGAATATGAGAAAGAGGATATTCAGACAAACGTGGGAAGCGAAACCGAAAATAGTAAAATGAAAGGGCAGGGAGCCTTATAAAAGGAAAAAAAGGGGGAAAAAACTAAGAAAGGAAGCATTATGAAATCTATCAGGCGTCCCATTTTTTAAAAATCTTGGTCACTTTGGCTCGAAACCAAAGGCACAAGATTAGGGCAAAATGGGAGCGATACTCGGTAGGGAAACGAAAATATATGAGCAATAGATTGAAAAGAGGACCAGAAGAGTCATAGGGAAATGAATCGTAGAAATAATAGAATAGATTGAAAAGAGGACCAGAAGAGTCATGGGGAAATGAATCGTAGAAATAATAGAATAGATTGAAAAGAGGACCAGAAGAGTCATAGGGAAAAGAATCGTAGAAATAATAGAATAGACTGAAAAGGGGAATTAGAGGAGTTATATAATAAAAATAGGGAAAAAGAATAAAGAAAAAAAAATGAAGGGTAGAAATCATATAGATCGAAAAGAGGGATAAGGGGGATCGCCCTATCTAACGCACTCTGCACAGAACAGTCGCTAGCCGTAGTCAAATTGGTCCAGTAGGGACAAGCGATTTCCTACTTTGAGGGATAGGATGTTTAATGAATTATATACAACTCACCGTTTTGGAAAACTAAGATTCAGGAAGGGAATTTGCCAGCTAGAGAACGAAACATCCGCAAGAGAGGTTGCCATCCAGGGACCTGAAAGCAGACACGAAATTAGTATAAATCCATTAGGAGGATATTAGATGGAACAATACGAACGCAAGTAGAGGACACCATGACTAAAGACTGTACAGCGGATTAAGATGACCCAGGCACGGTAGCACTGGGAAGGTAACATATTAGCTATACGCATAGCGTAATCGAGTTTGTTGTTGTGCAACAGCTTTATTCATATATTCCGTAATGATATTGGAATTTCAGGACTTTTAACATTATCTGCCTTTAACTCCTTTACTAACTGACGAACAAACTTTTGAGGAATTGTATTACATAACACTACATTTTGCAACATCGATAATACCTGATAATACCGAAACTCTCCACGATGTTGTTGAAGTAAACTTGCAGTTTTTGCTTCATATCCATTGTTAATATAAGTGGATTATATGCCGGTGCTAGTTGATAGTTTAGTAGCATGCATACTAACTTTCCGACAAACATTAATATCTTCAAGACGTCAATTTAAGATTTTGTGAAAAGACGTCAAATTCCATAGTAATTGGAATGTAGTTATCGGACAAAGTTTCCCAGCTGCGTTTCTTTGGCAAAACTCTGGATGAGTTTAGTTCTTATCTTAATTTTTTTTTTTGAATTTTTAATAACAGTTTTATTTGAGTTTACAATAAAAGGGTCAATTTAAAAAATTTAACTTAAAAAACTTTACCAGAATTCACACAAATTTTATTTTCATTTTTTGTTTTTACTTGTCGACAGTATTGACTAAACTAAAGAAAAATACAATTTCTAATTTTGCAGACTCAGACAATTTTTCAATTTGTTTTTTTAGCAGAATATCTTTTTTTTGTTTTATTTTAAAACCAATGTCAATGTCTGTGCCAATTGTGCTTAGCTTTGCACAATTGACATTGAAACCATAACATAATTATCACATTGAACCTTCATAATTATCTGGATAATTATAAAAGGAAAGAAAAAAATATAAAGAAGTATATATTTGTAAAGAACTATATTTCTTTATACATACTATATACAATGACAAACAACATTTTAGTAAAATAAACTTACTGAACTGGATTAAAATTTTATGTCTTCCAAAAAATTTGTTGACAGTGTAGCAACTATTTCTACTTCTTTATAAAAAATACTTGTTAAGAAATATTCTAAATATAAAATCTATATCATTGATTTAAAAATTACTTTTTGAAAAATAAATAAAATTAGAATAATATTTTTGAAGACTTGAAAAAAGAGAGTCAGATAATTTGTTCCTTTTATTATAATTGGTGAGTATATGTAGCAACTATTTCTACTTCTTTATAAAAAATACTTGTTAAGAAATATTCTAAATATAAAATCTATATCATTGATTTAAAAATTACTTTTTGAAAAATAAATAAAATTAGAATAATATTTTTGAAGACTTGAAAAAAGAGAGTCAGATAATTTGTTCCTTTTATTATAACAGAAATTCAACACTTTTTTAATGTTTACATACAAATAGACTTAATGGTAATTTGTGAACCATTTGCATGGTTCCTCAATTTTGTTTTTTTATAAAATTACTTAAAACAAAAATAATAATAGACTTCTATATACATACATATATACACAATTAATTTGTAAACTAATTGCATTGGTTCTTAATGTTGATTTTTGCATGTATTTCTGTCAAAAAATGAAAATCGGTTCTAACCGACTTGCATGTCAACTTCTCCTATATGTATGTATTTTTAAAAAATTTAAACCAATATCATGGTTTCGTAATGTTTACTTTTCATATATTTAAGTCAAAAAATTAATTAAAACACCTGCAAATATACCTAGATACTTAACGGTAAATTTTAAGCGACTAACATGTTAATTTTTTATTTTTAAATCCAAACCACCTGCATGGATTCTTAATTTTTATTTTCATATATTTAAGTGAAAAAACCAACATACCTATATACTTAATGATAGCTTTTGAACAACTTGCATGTGTAATTTCTTATATATATTTTTAAAATTTAAATGACTTGCATGGGTTCTTAATGTTTATTTTTTCATATAATTAAGCTAAAAAACTAAAACATCTACAACATGCCTATATACTTTCATTGTTTCTTAATGTTTAGTTTTCATGTATGCTTTTATACTTAATGATAATTTTAACCGACTTGTATTTTAATTTTCTATATATATTTCTAAAATGTCAAACCACTTGCAAGGTTTCTCAAAGTTAATTTTTTATACATTAAAATCAATATATAGGTATACTAAATGATAGTTTTAACGATTTGCATGTTAGTTTTTATATAACCTCTTGCACGGTTTTTCGGGTGGTGTTCTCCAACATAGAGATGGGTCAACATGGCACAGCCGCTAACGGCATTATCTCTCCCCTTTTCGGTCCATCATCAAACAACACTAGCAGCAGCAAACGCAGATATATACTCGGCAACATCACTAGCCACAAGTAAAATTAAAAATTTTTTGCCGCAAGCTCATGGGTTACTACCAATTTGCAACAGTTGTCTGTAAGCAGCAATGGTTTATGTAAATCCTATGATACACCTTCAAAGTCAGTGACTATTGTCAAGAACAAAGCAAACACTCATCAATTCTGCAGTAATCACATCCGTAAACTACTTCTGTTGCTTTCCCTACAGCACTACTGGGGCCACAGACGTCAGTTTCGGAGTCGTGTGCTAATTTTCCAACTGATGATACAACCAGAACAAAAATTTTGACTCTACAAATGCCTTAAAACATCAACACAGTTAGCAAGTTCACTGTAAAAAATAATGGTAATAATAAAAACCATTTTTGAACTTTAACTTCACAGCAACAACAACAGTTGCAATTACAACTATGATGAAAATAAAAATTAAGCTGCTCTTCAGCCCTTACTTACTAAATCAGATCTCAATGGAACAGATCTTCTTCCACAGAATCCCTTACATACGAGATTCAATTAGTTATTTTAAATCGAAAAACGTCGGAAAATTGTTTAAGCTATATTACGTGAGAAACAAGGTCCAAAATACAATTTAACAACAATTTCGTCAACGGCAACGACAACGACAACAATCACAAGAAGCCGTGATAAAAGAGCCACACTTTTCTACAAAGGGGGGAGGGATGTTGAGAGCCACCATCGTACAACTTCAACTGAGAGCCACCCTCGTATATAGTTAGTTTAATTTAAACAAACATAAAGGGTGCTGACCCGATAATGCAAGTCAGACCCGATAATGCAAGTCAGCACTTTCACAAAGTTGTTGACCCGATAATGTGAGTCAGCACTTTCACAACATTGCTGACTTCTATGAAGTCAGCATGTTAAGTTTAATATAAATAGTAGATAAGAATAGCATTAAGAGAGTTTGTGTTTTATTATTAAATAAAGAACAACTATTTTAAAATAAATCACAACACCTTCCAGCCCTATAAGTCACCGGGACTGGACGGTGTCTACCCGTGTATGCTACAGAATCTTTCGACGCAGGGATTGCTACTCCTAACGAGGGTGTTTGCTGCTAACATCACACTCGGCTAAATACCTTTGAGGTGGAGAGAGGTGAGGGTGATTTTCATGCCTAAGGCTGGAAAGGCCAGCCACTCAAAGCCAGGGGATTTTAGACCGATCAGTCTATCGTCTTTCCTATTGAAGACGCTAGAACGGCTGATCGATCTTTATCTTAGGAAAACGATTGATACGCACGTCATAAGTAATGCTCAGCATGCTTACCTTAGGGGTAAATCTGTTGAGAGTGTGCTTCATGATGTGTGGGCTTCATAGAGCGCGGGTTGTACAGGAAAGAGTACACACTGGGCGCGTTTTTGGACATTGAGGGAGCCTTTAACAATGTTTCAATGGAGGCCATTGGGAACGCACTCAGGGAAGTAGGAGTTCAGGGTATCCTTATTGAGTGGATCTATTCTGCGCTTGGTAGCAGAATAATCAACTCTGAGTGGGGAAATGAACGTCTGAAAAGGGGTGCGATTAGGGGAACGCCACAGGGAGGGGTACTGTCGCCACTGCTTTGGATTCTGGTACTCAACGGAGTATTTAGACGGTTTGACTCAAAGGGAATCAAAGTAGTGGCTTATGCGGACGACATCGTGGTTTTAGTGACGGGGAAATTTCTGTCCACTACGAGCGAGGTAATGCAGAGTGCATTATCCGACTTGTCTACGTGGGCCAGGGACGGACTGGGTGTAAACCCAGTGAAGACAGAGCTAGTTCTCTTTACCAGGAAGAACAAGGTGGCAGAGTTTGAGCTGCCAAGGCTTGACGGGGTTCAGCTAGAGCTAGCGGATAGGGCCAGATTTCTGGGTATCGTCCTGGATTGCAAGTTGTCTTGGAGGGCGAATGCAGGGGAAAGGGTAAGGAAGGCTCTCAATGCCTATTATGCCTGTAGGAACGCCATAGGTAGGAAGGGGGGGTTGCAGCCGGCACATCCGTTTTAGACCAGTTCTCACGTACGGTTGCCTTGTATGGTGGAGAGTCCTGGAAAGGGGCGATATAGGAAAGCTCTTGACTAACGTCCAGAGATGTGCGGTACTGGGCATTACAGGGGCCAGGAAAAGTACACCACAGGCAGCGCTGGATATCATTCTGCATCTTCTTCCCATCGGGGACTTTGTTGCTGGAATGGCGGCCAGGAGTTTGCTTAGACTTAGTGAGTCAGGTATGCGTGGGGCGCGTCTGGAGGGACATGCCGGCATTTTGGGAAGGGTCGCGGATGGTCGACTCCTGGGGCAGTCACATTTGACGGACTACATGGTAGCGGAACTTGACTTTGGGATCCTGCCCAAAGTAGTGTTTCCGGATAGGGAGGCATGGAAGGGAGCGGAGAGGCTGGTATGAGGGGAGTGCAGTCTTTACCGACGGGTCGAAGATGGAGGTAGGCACCGGGGCTGGTGTCTATGTAATGGACACTGGGAAAGGAAGGTCTTATAGACTTCCGAACGAGTGCAGCATCTTCCAGGCTAAAATTCTGGTGGTGATGAAGGCCGCGGAATTGATAGGGGGAGGACGCGAGTGGGAGAGGTGACGTAACAATATACGTTGATAGTCAGGGCGCGCTTAAGGCTCTAGAGGGACATTTTGTCAGGTCTAGACTCATGGGCGCCTGCAGACGTGCTCTTAGAGCGATTATGGGTACACGCAGGGTCAGGCTCTGCTGGGTTCCGGGTCATTTTGACATTTCCGGGAACGAGATTGCCGATGAGTTGGCGAGGATGGGATCGGCCCGGAATATTGAAATTAGTTGTGAGCCGGTGAGGCCACCACTGAGTTTCTGTTATGGACTGATAGGGACTTGGATAACGGACAGGGTGGGCCAAACCTGGAGGGACAGGGCCGACTGCAGGATCTCCAGGCTTTTATGGCCCAGGCTGGACAGGATGGGCACTGACCTGCTGCTCAAGGAGAGCAGTGGGTTTTTGAGGCGCATTATTGGGACTCTCACAGGGCACTGCGATGTGAGATGCAGGACGAACAAATGGGACAGGAACTCTCCAGATGTCTGCAGGGTATGCGGGGACGAGGAGGAGTTAGAGACGGTGGAACACCTTCTCTGCCACTGCCCTGGGCTGCAGATTCGCCGACAGAGGTGGTTTGGAGGACGCTTCTTAGATGGACTTGGTGAGGTCCCTGGCAGTGGGCTGGGGAGCATCATAGGCTTCATTAAGGAGGTTGGGTGGCTGTGCAGCTAGGTGATTCAGAGCCTAGGACTACTAACTTTCTTAGACATCTAGCGGACGGTTGCTCTTGCTTCTTTATCCTTTTTCTTACCTATGAACCGCTTTGACTTACTGTTTTTCTTTTCTTCTCGACTCTTCTGAAGGGATTCACAATGGGCCTAAGGGCCTCCGAGTGGAGATGGCGGACTCGCCACTACCCTTCGTAACCTAACCTAACCTAATAAAATGGAAATAGTGAAAAAAAGGAAATCAGAAGCGATTTCTCATATATTTTTATAAACTCTGGGATAAATCGTATAAAAACATTCGTATTTTTAAGAAAAATTGTGCTTGACTAAAAAAAGGTCTAAACCGAAAATCACTTATTGTAAATTTTGAATGCCACATTTCTACAAGTATCACTTGCTGATGATCAACCTAGTTGTTCAAAGAAAACGGGAATACCTGTTAAGGAATTCGATGACTGCAAAGGACGTAGTAAAAGGTACAAAGCTGCTGATTAAGCATCCTAGTACACCTAACATAAATTACTAATGGCAAGTGCAGTAACGAGAGCAAAAAATTAATCACAACCATATAGTCCTTCGTCAACTGCGCAAGCGTAAATGTTGGGGGCAGAGTTAACAAAACAGCAGTAGGAGACAGTAAAATATATTTTCCAAAAAGAGTGTGTGATATTTTACCATCTTATATTAAAGGTACTAAAAGAGAAGAAAAAATGTTATCCAAATGAACTCCGCGTATCAGAAAAAATAAACTTCTATAAGCTTGCAAAGTTTGATGGATCACTCCACAAAGCCTCTTTTTGAAAGTTTTTCGCGCGAAAAAGGTAATGATATGCAAAAATTAAAATACACTCTTACGTCGAAGTGGGGTTGCGATGGATCTTCTGATCATGCAGAGTACAATCAGTGTTTGCCAACTAATGCAAGCGACAGGAGTCTGCTATTAGCATCGACGATACCTTTAAGTTTAAAATCAAACACTGAAAAAGATACATACTGGCGTAATAAAAGTCCATCATTAACAAGGTACAGTCGTCCAATTTTCGTTGAATTCACTAAAGCACTGTTGGGCATTCTGCCACGCCGCGCAAATTCCCTCTTTTATCTTAACTACACGTATACAAAGCATTAGAAATTTTTAGTCAGTCTCAGATGAGTTTTCAAACAAAGCCGCTTTGTTCAATTACACTAACAACAATATAGAATTAATATTATCTGAAACTGCACATATACTAGAACAAATGCGATAGTATTAGTGTGCCTATCAATGCACTAAAGAGACTAAAGAAAAACTTTTAGTGGTTGTTGAGAACATGAAGTCCGATATTGCTGCTTTGGAGCAAACGAATGTTGTAGTATGCGGCAAATAATTCAGTGTAAGACACAATGTTCATGATGCTAGATGGCAAAACGGTTCAGTCCGTTTCAAATACTTCTTCAGCAGCTGTATGTTATATTTGTAAAGCAAAACTCTCAGAAATGAACGGTTTGGACATAATTTCAAAGTAAAGAATTGATACTTAGGCTTGTAAATTGGGCATTTGATCATAAAACTTTCAAATAAAATTAATAAAGTGTGAACTCCATCTAGCTTATAACATACCTTCAAAAAGTGGCCTGAGCTCGAAGAAAAAAACAAGGTTTTTAAACAAAAAAACAAGAATCGAGTTCAGGCGGCATTAAAAAAACGAGTAAGCTTGCTAGTGGATGTTATACAACAATGACCTGGCTCTTCGAACGATGACCTGGCTCTTCGAACGATGGCAATACCTCAAGGCGTTTCTTTCTCAACCCTGTACTTGTTGCTGATATAATAGGTGTTCATGAAGAACTCATAGATCGCTTCTGAATTGTTCTTCAGATAATAACATGTGGCCAGAAAATTTATACTGTAAACTTTCAACAATTTTCGTGGGATACGGCTGAGCTTTTTGTTAAAAAATATAGCTGGTACTACATGCCTTTAACTGTCTATAAAATACTGATACATAGAAAGAAGATTATTGATGATTAGGGTGGTTTTATAAAAATCGATTTGGTATAAAAATATGATTGTAAAAAATTTACCTAAATCGGACTTTTGTTTCCCGTGCCTAAAAATCCCTGAAATTTTAAAAATGGATTACAAGGGGAAAATATTACCTCTTGTTCATTTTATTAAACATTTTTATATTTTAAATTAAGATTAAATTAAAATGATAAAAAATTTGTTATATGCAGTAAAATATCTTTTCAATAAGGCTATAAAAACTAAAATCGGCTAAAAATCTGCAAAGTTATTTTGGTTTCCCCAGACAACTAATGTGTTGTAGACCACCTGATCAATGCACTTGGGCCCAATTTTATAAATTTATTGAAATTATCTACAACAACATCGTTCTCGTAATCTTTTAATTTTAAAATACTCTAATAAAAATATTTTCGTCTGGGGTTTGGCTACTCTTTTTAATTTAATTTTTGACTAAATTTAAAAAACTTAGTCAAAAATGGATTCGGATTTCATGGGAGGTGGACGGTGGGCGTTTGGAGGGGCTGATGTCATTGAAGCTCTGCGCACAGGTTTCGTTTTTTGCATGGGAGGCGGGTGTTGCTGATGTAAATAAAACTCTGCACACAGGTTTCGCTTGTTGATGTATGGGAGATGGGCGGTGGGCGTGGGCGATTTGGACGAAATTATATTTTTTTCTTAATTTAGTCAATACAATGCTCGATGCCAACTTTCAATAGTTTAGGAACATTCCTTCTATTTTTTGTACAAAAATGTATAAAGGAATACCACTCTGCGGTGGCACATAGAATCCGCAGGGTTGTCAGTTTTTTTAGGGTCCATCGCCAGAACGGTTATCAAAAATCGCCAAAAAATATTTTTTTTAGTTTAAAAACTAAAAAAGTCCCCAAAAAATTCGCCATAATAAAAATTGGTTTTGACGAAAAAAACTCACAAATTATTTTACTTAAATAAACATATTAAGTATTAATGTTTTTAATTAATAAATTAAATAAAAAGAAATAACTATTTAATTAAAGTTAAAATTAATTTTTTTTGTACACCAAGAAATTCAAAGAAGAATTTAAAATATGTTTAACCAAGAGCATATGTAGAATGTCAGTTACTTGTTAAGTAACATGTTGTTAAATATTAAAAACTTTGATTAGAATAAAACACGAACCTAATGCAGCGCTGGTATTGTAGTAAATTTGTATGTAACATCGTTTAAAGCAAACCTGTGGCAAACAAGGTTTTTTTTATTCAAAAAGGAGTAGTTAACAAGTTATGTTAATATTACCTTGAGTATAGTTTTTCAATGTGTGTATGTATGTATATATAAAAAGTTAAGAAACGTTTTTTGCTTAAATTGCACTTAATTTAAGATGAATTTAGTAAGCTATAAACTTCAGCTTCATCTGTTTCATCTGTGACATTTTGGGTAATATACATAGTATTTGTATTAAATATATTTTTCATTTATTTTGTCATTTGTTTTGTTTGGTGCCAAGAGCACCAAAAAAATCGCCACATTTGGCGTAAAATCGCCACATTTGGCGTAAAATCGCCAGAACTGACAGCCCTGAAAATCCGTCGTACGTCATACTTCGACAGTTGAAAAACATGTTTTATTATGAGCAATGTCACATTCAGTACGTCTCCTTCAACGCAATGTACTAAAGTTGAGAAACTTTTAACGTACGTCAAGTACTTTGACAATTACCAGCTGGTTCATAACCTTAATTTTAATTAGTTGTTTTTGTTGTGAAATTCAACAATATAAAAAAATCAGCTGATTTAACATCCGTTTATAAAGGATTCTATGTGCTAACCTCTTGCGTTGTTACGTTAATGTCAGTTAAAAAAGGCAACGCTTGAAGTACGACGGATTCTATGTGTCACCGCCTTAAGAATGTCAAAGACAAATGGCACCGCTACACGTTCAATAAATATCGTAATATTTCTAGTATCACCATATTTGTTGAAAGAGTAACATGAAATATTGATGGATCGCGATCCATATCGCATAATGGCCTATATTATAAAATTCGGATCGCGTGATAAATATTGAATGTTTAGCAGTGCACAAATAACAAAAACTCACAAATTCTTTTTTCTTCTTTTTGGACTTTTCTTACAATACAACAGTTGTTGTAAGTAAAAAAAAATACATAAACATAAACAAAATTTGACATTAATATAAAGAAATACCGTAACTCAGCTGGTTATCTAAGGCTAACTGATATACGTGTACCCTGCGTTAAATATTCTTGAAATCAGAATATCTCTAAGCTACTACGACAACAAATAAGTAAAACAAAAAAAAACAAATATTTTTTTTTAAATATTTTATAAATTTCAATTTATCAAGTAATGTAAAATAAAAAATTCAATGGTTTTGTGCATGACATTCATTAACTAAAATGAATATTTTTCGTTGAAAAAGTTTTGTTTAATGACATTGGTGTTATCGTAAACAAATAAATGCATTTTGGCCGTGAGGGACTTAGCCTACTTCTTTTTTCATGACTGGGTTTCCAGCAAAGGCTTGCTCTGGTGAAGCAGAAGTTGCAGTTATTCCAAAACAAATGTTGGCCAAAGGTGAAATACTGGAAAAAGTCTGAAACAACTTTTATTATTTGCCTGTTTATGTAGTCACCAGTCAATGGCTTCTGTGTGGAAAATTTGTTGTTATTTCCAAATGTAGTTGGTCATCTTATGGTAAAAATTTTAATATATAAAAAACCTAAAATAATTGATGAAATATATCATAAAATTAACAAATCTTTAGAGAGCCAAAAAAACGCACGTGGATTGATTTGCAAGCTTCTTATTGTAATTCAAGTTTATATCTTACAAACATTTGTACAAAGTATTAGATAAAAGACAGAGTTGCATAAAAAGGTACAAAAAAGTAATTTTGTTCCAAATACAGTTTTTTTATTTCCAACATCCTCATCATTCGGAAGAAACTCTCTTCAACAAAACTTTTTCATTAGCGAACGAATCTCTTATGAAGTGAAGTCGAACGTCTATATGTTTAGTCTTCGGATGATAAGGATCATTTGTTGCCACTTTTATCGCTGCTTATTGTAGCAATGTATTTATGTATATAGGTTCAGACTGTTTTTTAAATAACTCTTTTTCAAAGTTTTTTTACCATAATGCCTTGAGACACAGACGACAGCAAGCAACACAACAGCAAGACTACAAATGCAGCTGGCAGCAATCATTGCCGTGTATCTAGCCCAAGGCACATTCAACCAGGTAATATTAAGAGCCCAGCTGATTACAGTCAATTTGACATTTTCACGTTATAAAAATTTAATTTTATATGAAATTTTTAATTTTTCTGACATTCTACCGTTCAAAACAAAAAAGAAAATGCAGAGGGCGAATTTTTTGAATTCACCTTGCGTTTACCTTGTTGAATGTGCCTTGAGTTAGCTTCATAATTTTATTGAAGGCGGCGGCTGCATACATACACCAATGTTGTTAATTTCCATCATGGTACAATTTTAAATTCGTTAAATTTTTAGACAGTAAAATATTTGATGTTTTTTTTTGTTATATTACCATTTGAAAATATATGCTATTCCATTTGTCGAGAAAGCGTGTAGTTATGTTGACTTTAAAGGTTTATAACCTCTAATTTAAACACATTTAAATATAATGTATACCAAAAAGGCTTTATTTGTTTAAGACATTTTAATTAGTAAATGGTTTCCAAGATTAAAATCTGTGATAAATTTGTATTTTATTATTTTGTAATTCTGCAATTTGAAAAATATTTAGCAAATTAAAAGTAAAAAAAAAAACAGAAACAAGCTTTCAATACAAGTTAGTGTATTATCTCTAAAAAATCTACTTTTTGTTTGTGTAATTGTAGTTACAAAATCATTAAAAATATTTAAATCGCTACGGCTCAGTAAAATAAAAAATCGTTTGGCAGCACTGCTTTACACTCTTATATATTTTCTCTCAGTTTTCTCATTTGCCGCTTACTAAAATTGAAGTTAGTTTACTCTGGCCACAACTACAATTTTAGTCAAAATAATTGTGTACATTTAAATGCATGTGTTTTATTTTTGAGAGAATTTTGCCGGTAGCCTGCTGGTGTCTATCTGTTTATAGCATAGTGTATTAAACACATTTAAGCTAAAAGAACACAGTAACACACGAACACAAAAGTTGCTTGCTACATTTGTGGCCATGTGGCTGCTACTGAAATATTTACTAGACTACCACTACAAAATAAACATATGGGCAATATGACTTTCAGTGGTGCCACCTAAAGTCTTTGTATTGTTTAAGCTATATTTTTTTGCATCTTACCGTATTGGCAGCACTAATCTGTTAGCTGTCGCGTATAAAAAAAGAAATTAGTTTAATTTCGACCACGCCACAAAATTAGCATTGACAGCAACCCGTATTCATGTTGTCTTGTAGCCATTAAAAAAATTATTCTCATAAGCACACGTGTATTCTATTTTTGACTGGTTGTATTCGGTAGCCTGTGGCGAGGAATGTATTTAATGCTTAAGGCTTCTTGTACTGCTGTTGCCATTGTATTGATACGTACGAATTTTTTGAATTCGCCTTGCATTTACCTTGTTGAATGTGCCTTTAGTTAGCTTTATAATTATATTGAAGGCGGCGGCTGCATATATACACCAGTGTTGTTAATTTCCATCATGGTACAATTTTAAATTCTTCAAATTAAATACATGCACTGACATGAGTAAATTACCGCCTGTTGTTGCTAGATGCCCTATGGAAATACGTTTTCAGCTGCCAGAAGTAGAGGCTATCAATAATTTTAATGCTAAAGCTCCTGGCATTGATGAAATCAGCAACAAAATGCTTTTGGAACTACCTTGCACAGCAGAAAGAATAATTCTTTTTTTTTTTAACGCCATATTACGGCTCGGAATTGCTCTCTTAATCTCGTAGTGTACGGACGTGTCTACGCGAGTGTATATATGTAATAGGTGATATTTGTAATAAGTTACAAAAAAAAAAATTGTTAATATACATACCTACAAGAAATAAGTGAGAATCGAAAATAAAAACAAACAAAACAAAAAAACCAAACGGTTAATGAGTAACAGTAATCGTAGTGACAGTGGGCCTAATAGCCGAAATGCTTACATTGTGTTAAGCTCAGAAAGCGTTAGCAATGAAAACATTAGAGACCCTGAATATAATAGAAACTATTTAAGTGCAAAACCGAAAACAAATACAAATAATTTAAGTGCAAGTGTGCCTAATTTGAATAAATGTACTGAACAAGGGACAAATTTAGCCCAATCTCTGTTTAAAAATTATAAAAAAATACCGAGGTGCCATCTTCATCGCGGTCTTCTTTGTCAAGTTCTGGTGTCGCACCTACAGCTGTTAAAGGCGCTCCAGGCCCAATTTCTGCGTGTGCTCCTAAGATCCAGGAAGGGATGGACAGGTACGTAACAGTTCTTAAAAGGGGGAGAAGTCCAAAATCGACAGAAACATCTCAACCTGCAAAAATGTTGAAAGACGATGAAAGGCCAACCTCATCGCAAAATCGTTTTGCCATTTTGCAAGAAGATAATGATGCCCCCGTTACTGAAAAAAGTCCTTTAAGCCACCTCCGATTTATTTGAGGGAAAGGAATTCGAATGATCTTGTAAAGTTTTTAGTAGGTTTGATTGGAGAAAACAACTTTTACGTTACTAACATTAAACTAGGTAACATATACGAGACAAAAATTCAGGTGAATGATGAAAACGCTTACCGCACCACTATTTCGGAGCTCGAAAAACTTAAGAAAAATTTCTATACTTACCAGCTTAAGAACGCTAAGGGCCTCCAGGTAGTTATAAAAGGTATTGACTCTAATGTTGACCCGGAGGAAATTAAAACCAATTTGTGCATGAAGGGCTTTAGAGTCAAATATGTATCAAACATAAGGAACAGGGAAAAATATCCTCAACCATTATTCCGGGTGGAGCTTGAGCCCAGTGACATTAAATTGAAAAAAAATGAAACACATCCGATATATGATCTTAGATATATTATGCACCGTAGAGTTATAGTGGAGGTGCCACACAAGCGATCTGGGCCCGTACAGTGCTTAAACTGCCAGGAATATGGCCACACCAAAGCATATTGTAAATTGCCTTCTGTTTGTGTTGTGTGTGGGGATCTGCACGATACGACCAACTGCGACAAGCCAAAAAAAGATCCTAGGGTGAAGAAATGCAGTAATTGCGGGGGAAACCACACCGCCAACTATAGAGGTTGCCCTGTTTTTGACTTGGTTAAACGCTCATCCAAGCCGAAGGTAGTTCCTGCCCCTCCCCAGCCGTTAAATATACCAACAACAAACATTCCCCAGTTAGCACAGCCAACTACTAGTCAAATTTCTTACGCCAGCGCACTAAAGTCAAACCAGTCCAATGCACAAAGGCCAAACCAACCAACCACACAACAACAAGTGCCAGCAAATGAACCAACTGGTCCCAATTTTAGCCGCCTGGAAGCCGTAATTGACAATATGGTCAAAGAATTTACGCATATAATGGCGCAAATGGCTGGCATGATGCAGGAGATGCAGAAAATGCAGTCTGCTCTTCTGCAGGCCATGC
Organism: Melanophora roralis; assembly: GCA_963583895.1. Classification (NCBI taxonomy): domain Eukaryota; kingdom Metazoa; phylum Arthropoda; class Insecta; order Diptera; family Rhinophoridae; genus Melanophora; species Melanophora roralis. The sequence goes on from OY757191.1 coordinate 37,240,771, forward strand.
TTAAAAGACCATGAACTGCCTCAGGGTTTGTTTCTGGAACGCAAACGGCATCCGCCAACACAAAAACGAGCTCGAATATTTTTTAATACACCATAAAATTGACGTCATGTGTATTTCCGAAACTCATATGACATCTAGGAGCACTTTTAAAATAAGTGGATACAATTTTTATGATTCGAAGGATAGCTGCTGGAGACTATAACGCTAAACACACCTACTGGGGTTCCCGCTTAATTAGTCCCAGAGGTCGTATCTTGTATGATTCCGTATCTGAAATGGGTCTTTGTGTTATTTCTACCGGACAACCAACCTATTGGCCAACCGACCACAATAAAATTCCAGACGTAATAGATTTTGGCGTAGCAAAAGGTATATCCCCGGAGCTTATTGAGGCGCAAGCCTCTCTGGATTTATCTTCTGACCACTCACCCACAATTATCACTATTTGCAGTCCTAACCAAATCGCAACTAGTGATTTTTTCTTATCCAAAAGAGTCAATTGGTTGAAATATAAAAAATATATCAGCTCTCACTGCTCGGAACACATACCACTAAAAACTCCCCAAGAAATCGATGATTGCCTAAATATCCTAAATGAAAACATTAAAGAAGCCGTTGAACATGCTTCTTCAACATACCGTCAGGTCAAATACAACAAAATTTTTTCTGTCGATGTTGAGGAACTTTTATCTGAAAAAAAGGAGAGCGCGAAGAGAATGGCAACAGCATAGATCGCCCCAACTTAAAACGAAGCTTAAAGAGTGTACAAATCGCTTAAAAAACTTGCTGGAGGTACACAGAATTGCATCAATTAAGAAGTATTTGGAAGGTCTAGACGCGACTCCTCAAACAAATTATTCTCTATGGCGATCAGCCAGTCGTCTCAAAAGACCCGTAATCGCAAAACCACCACTGCGCAATCTAAGAGGATCCTGGGCTAGAAATGATGAAGAAAAATGCGATCTGCTCGCAAGCCATTTAAGAAACGTGTTCACTCCTAATACATGCACTGACGTGAGGGAATTACCGCCTGTTGTTTCTAGACGTCCTATGGAAATACGTTTCCGATGTTCAGATGTGGTAGAAGCTAAACTAACCTTAATGATAAAAAAGCTCCTGGCATTGATACAATAAGCAACAAAATGCTCATTGAGCTACCTTTTACAGCAAAAAGAATAATTCTTTTTATTTTTAATGCCATAATACGGCTTGAACATTTTCCACCAATATGGAAAGTTTCCTTAGTAAAGATGATTCCTAAGCCTGGTAAGGATCCTTCTAAGGTGGAGTCTTATAGGCCTATAAGTTTGTTACCAACTTTGTCAAAACTGTTTGAAAAGCTGCTTAAAAACAAGCTTACTCCGATCCTGAATGAAAACAACTGCATTCCAGATCACCAATTTGGCTTTAGAAGTCAACATAGCACAATAGAACAAACTCACAGACTGGTGCAGGTTATAAGAAAAACTTTCGAGGAAAAAAAGTACTGCTCCGCGCTTTTTATAGATGTCTCTCAAGCTTTCGATAAAGTATGGCACGAAGGCCTGTTAAACAAACTAAAGCTAAACCTTCCAGCTAATATTTTCAACCTACTAGAAAAGTACATAACCGGTCGACAGTTTAAAATCAAAGAGGGAAACCAAATAAGTTGTTACCAACCAATAGAGGCTGGTGTACCTCAAGGGAGTATCCTATGTCCAATTTTGTACTTGCTTTACACGGCAGATATGCCAACAAACAGTTTAACGCACACGTCTACATTTGCTGACGATACCGCTTTTCTTAGTATTCACAAAGACCCTAAAGAGGCTTCGAACCAGCTGCAACAACACGTAACCCAAGTTGAAAAATGGGCAAAATTATGGGGAATAAAAATTAATGAGCAAAAATGCACCCACGTAACGTTTACTTTACGCAAAGATACGTGCTCTCCAATCCTTATTAACAACCATATGGTGCCTCAACGAACCGACACAAAATATCTTGGTATTCACCTAGACCGCCGCCTCACATGGAAGACGCATATAGATGCGAAGTTGACACAAATGAAACTTTAAGCTACACAACTTCATTGGCTAATTGGCAGAAACTCTGTGCTTCGTCTTGATTGTAAACTTCTACTCTACAAATCGATTTTGAAACCAATTTGGTGCTACGGTATACAATTATGGGGCACTGCTTCCGCCTCTAACATAGAAAAAATTCAACGCCGTCAAAACAAAATCCTAAGAATGATAACTGGTGCTCCTTGGTATATTAAAAACAGCCACATCCATAAGGATCTACAAGTTCCACTAGTTAAATGCGAAATCCTGAACTATGTGGACAAGTATTTAAACAAGCTGGAAACGCATCCAAATCCGCTCGCTCGAAACATCTTGCAACATAGTGGACACACTCGTCTGAAAAGAAGGGACACCATTGAACTTAGATGAAACTGTTTAAATTAATTTACTATGTTATGAGAACTTAAATTTTGGTCTGGTACTGACTGGACTAATATAAATTACTTACTTTTAAGATTTGAATACTTATTGTTAGTTCGCAAAAGCGAAGATTCAATAATAAAAATACGAAAGAAAAAAAAAAAATAAAATATTACGGCTCGAACATTTCCCGCCAGTATGAAAAGTTGCCTTGGTAAAGATGATTTCTAAGCCGGGAAAAGATCCTTCGAAGGTCTACAAGTCTGTTACCAACAATGTCCAAATTGTTTGAGAAATTGCTTAAAAACAAGCTGACTCCGATCCTGAATAAAAACAACTGCATTCCAGATCACCAATTTGGATTTAGAAATCAACATAGTACCATCGAACAAACCCTCAGACTGGTACAGGTTATAAGAAGAGCCTTTGAGGAAAAGAAATACTGCTCCGCGCTCTTTATAGATGTCTCTCAAGCGTTCGACAAAGTATGGAATGAAGGCCTGTTAAACAAATTAATATTTTCAACCTTTTAGAAAAATACATAACCGGCCGACAATTTATGATTAAAAAGGGAAACCAAATAAGTTCTTCTCAACCAATAGGGGCTGGTGTACCTCAAGGGAGTAGGTTGAACAGGCGACTGCGGAAGTGTTGAAGTAAAAGTTGTGCAGCCCACTTGGGTCCGTTTTCTCGGTCCCTTTGTGATACCGATCAAGGGAGTATACTAGGTCCAATTATGTACTTGATTTACACAGCAGATATGTCCACTAATAATCTTACTTTTACTTTACAACTCAATTTTGAAACCAATTTGGTGCTACGGGATACAATTATGGAGGCAGTGCCTCCAACATTGAAAAAATTCAACGCCGTCAAAAAAAATCCTAAGAATGATAACTGGTGCTCCTTGGTACATTAAAAACAGCAACATTCACAAAGATCTACAAGTTCCATAAGTAAATGCGAAATTTTAAATTATGTGGACAAGTATTTAAACAATCTGGAAACACATCCAAATCCGCTCGCTCGAAATATTTTGCAACATAGTGGACACACTCGTCTGAAAAGAAGGGATACTATTGCACTTAGATGAAACTGCTGAATTAATTAATTTTATTATGAGAACTTGAATTTTAGTCTGGCACTAGCTGGTCTAATAAAAATTAAATAGTTTTAAAATTTGAATACTTATTGTTATTTCGCCAAAGGCGAAGATTCAATACTAAAAATATGAAAAAAAAAAAAAAATTTTGACAGAAAAATTTTTGATGTTTTTTGCTATATTACCATTGAAAAATATATGTATGTAATTCCATTTATCGAGAAAGCGTGTATCTTGACTTTAAAGGTTTATAACCTCTAATTTAAACACATTTAAATATAGTGTATACCTAAAAAGCTTTATTTGTTTATGACATTTTAATAAGTAAATGTTTTCTAAGATTAAAATCTGTGATAAATTTGTATTTTATTATTTTGTAATTCTGCAATTTAAAAAATATTAAGCAAATTAAAAGTAAAAAAAACAGAAAAAAAAGCTTTTAATACAAGTTAATAATACACACTACTCTTATAAAAATTATTTTTTTTTGTGTCATTTGTAGTTACAAAATCATCAAAAAGATTTAAATCGCTACGGCTAGGTAAAATAGAAACTCGTTTGGCAGCACTGCTTTACACTCTTATATATTTTCTCTCAGTTTTCTCAATTGCCGCTTACTAAAATTTTTTTTTTTTTTTTCTCATATATTTGTTATTGAATCTTCGCCTGTAGCGAACTAACAATAAGTGTTCAAATCTTAAAACTAGGTAGTTAATATAAGTCCAGCCAGTGCCAGACTAAAATTTAAGTTCTCATATTAATTATCAAGCTTCATATGAGCGCAACAGTATCCCTCCTTTTCAAGCGGATGTGCCCACTATGCTGCAGGATGTTTCGGGCGAGCGGATTTGGGTGAATTTCCAGCTTATTTAAATACTTGTCCACATAGTTCAGGATTTCGAATTTAACTAGTGGAACTTGTAGATCCTTGTGGATATTGCTGTTTTTAACATACCAAGCAGCGCCAGTTATCATTCTTAGGATTTTGTTTTGCCTGCGTTGAATTTTTTCTATGTTGGATGCGGAAGCAGTGCCCCATAATTGTATACCGTAGCACCAAATTGGTTTCAAAATCGATTTGTAGAGTAGAAGTTTACAATCAAGACGAAGCACAGAGTTTCTGCCGATTAGCCAATGGATTTGTGTAGCTTTAAGTTTCATTTGCGTCAACTTCGCATCTATATGAGGCTTCCATGTGAGGCGGCGGTCTAGGTGAATACCAAGATATTTTGTCTCGGTTCGTTGAGGCACCAAATGGTTGTTAATAGTGATTGGAGAGCACGTTTCTTTGCGTAAAGTAAAAGTTACGTGAGTACATTTTTGCTCATTAATTTTTATTCCCCATAATTTTGCCCATTTCTCTACTTGGGTTACGTGTTGTTGCAATTGGCACGAAGCCTCTTTAGGATCTTTATGAATACTGAGAAAAGCGGTATCATCAGCAAATGTAGACGTATGCGTAAAACAGTTGGTTGGCATATCTGCCGTGTAAAGCAAGTACAAAATTGGACCTAGTATACTCCCTTGAGGTACACCAGCCCCAATTGGTTGAGAAAAACTTATTTGATTTCCCTCTTTGATCATAAATTGTCGACCGGTTATGTACTTTTCTAAAAGGTTGAAAATATTAACTGGAAGGTTAAGCTTAAGTTTGTTTAACAGGCCTTCGTGCCATACTTTATCAAAAGCTTGAGAGACATCAATAAAAAGCGCGGAGCAGTACTTCTTTTCCTCAAAAGTTTTTCTTATAACCTGTACCAGTCTGTGAGTTTGTTCGATTGTGCTATGTTGACTTCTAAAGCCAAATTGGTGATCTGGAATGCAATTGTTTCCATTCATGATCGGAGTCAGCTTGTTTTTAAAGAGCTTTTCGAACAATTTTGACAATGTTGGTAACAAACTTATAGGCCTATACGACTCCACCTTCGAAGGATCTTTACCAGGCTTAGGAATCATCTTAACTAAGGCAACTTTCCATATTGCCGGGAAATGTTCAAGCCGAATTATGGCATTAAAAATAAAAAGAATAATTCTTTTAGCTATTAACGGTAGCTCTAAAAGCATTTTGTTGCTTATTTTATCAACACCAGGAGCCTTTTTATCATTTAGGTTAACGATAGCCTTTACAACATCTGAAAATCGGAAACGTATTTCCATAGGACGTCTAGCAACAACAGGCGGTAATTCCCTCACGTCAGTACACGTGTTGGGAGTGAACACGTTTCTTAAGTGACTTGCGAACAGATCGCATTTTTCTTTGTCATTTATAGCCCAGGATCCTCTCAGATTTCGCAGTGGAGGTTTTGCGATAACGGGTCTTTTTAGACGTCTGGCAGCTCGCCATAGAGAATAATTTGTCTGGGAAGTCGCGTCTAGGCTTTCTAAATATTTATTCAGTGATGCCATTCTATGCATGTTTTTTAATTGGTTTGTGCATTCTTTCAGTTTATTTTTAAGTTGAGGCGATCTATGCTTTTGCCATTCTCTTCGGGTTCTCCTTTTTTCAAATAAAAGCTTTTCAACATCTGCAGAAAAAATTTTGTTGTACTTGGCCTGACGATAAGTAGACGAAGCATGTTCAACGGCTTTTATAATGTTTTCATTAAGGCTGTTCAGACAATCTTCGATGTCTCCGGGTGTTTTTAGTGGTTGGCTTTCCGAGCAGTGGGTGCTGATATATTTTTTGTATTTCAACCAATCTACTTTTTTAGTTAAGAGAAAATCACTAGTTGCTATTTGACGAGGACTGCTAATAGTGATTATTGTTGGTGAGTGGTCAGAAGATAAATCCAAGGAGGCTTGGGCCTCAATAAGCTCCGGGGATATACCTTTTGCTACGCCAAAATCTATTACGTCTGGTATTTTATTGCGGTCTGTTGGCCAATATGTTGGTTGTCCAGTTGAAATAACGAAAAGTCCCATTTCAGACACGGAATCATACAAGACACGACCTTTCGGACTAATCAGGCGGCAGCCCCAGTTCGTGTGCTTAGCGTTATAGTCTCCAGCAGCTATAAAGCGGGGCCCTAAAGATTTGTAAAAACTGTTGTACTGATCATTCGTTATGGAGAATCTGGGTGGACAATAAACTGACGAAATAACGAGGTTATGGTAAAATTCCTCAATGCAGACGTTTGTTGCTTGTATATAACTTTCGGAGATACCACCCATCCACTGGTGTTTGATTCTTGATTTAATTAATATGGCTGAGCCACCACATGACCTATCTCTGGGATCTTTTGAGTCGTAAAAAGTATAGTCACATATTTTGAAAGTGCTTCTAGATGTCATATGAGTTTCGGAAATCAACATGACATCAATTTTTTGGTGTTTTAGAAAATATTCGAGTTCGTTTTTGTGTTGGCGGATGCCGTTTGCGTTCCAGAAACAAACCCTGAGGCAGTTCATGGTCTTTTAAGCATAGCCTGCAAAAAGCAGACTGCATTTTTTGCATATCTTGCATCATGTTGGCCATTTGCGCCATGATCTGCGTAAATTGTTTTACCATATTGTCTATTACGGCTTCCAGGCGGCTGAAATTGGGGCCCGTAGGTTCATTTGTTGGCACCTCTCTTTGTGTTGTTGGCGGGTTAGGCTTGCTTGCGTTGGGCTGGTCAGACTTTAGCGCGTTGGCGTAAGAAAGTTGACTCGTAGTTGGCTGTGCTAGTGGAGGCATAGAAGAAGCAGCTATATTTAACTGCTGGGAAGGAGCAGGAACTACTTTTGGCTTTGATGATTACCTTACTAAATTAAAAACAGGGCAGCCTCTATAGTTGGCAGTATGATTTCCACCGCAATTGCTGCATTTCTTTACACGAGGATCATCTTTTTGTTTGTCGCACTTTGTCGTAGCATGCAGGTCTCCACACACCACACAAACAGAAGGCAATTTGCAGTAAGCCTTGGTGTGACCATATTCTTGGCAATTTAAGCACTGCACGGGCCCAGATCGCTTATGTGGCGCTTCAACCACAACTCTACGATGCAAAATATATTTTAGGTCATATATAGGGTGAGTTTCATTTTTGTTTAATTTTACATCACCAGGCTCAAGCTCCACCCGAAATAATGGTTGGGGATGCCTTTCCCTGTTTCTAATGTTTGACACAGATTTGGCTTTGAAGCCTTTGCTGCACAAACTGGCCTTAATTTCTTCCGGGTCCACATTTGAATCAATACCCTTAATCACAATCTGGAGGCCTTTTGCGGTCTTTAGTTGGTAGGTGTAAAAATTTCTCTTATGTTTTTCAAATTCCGAAACAGTGGTACGGTAATCGTTTTCGTGATGAACTTGAATTTTGGTTTCGTAGATGTTACCACGTTTTATGTTCGACACATAAAAGTTGTTTTCACCGATCAATCCTACTAAAACCTTAATGAGGTCGTTGGTGTTTTTCTCCCTCAAATAAATTGGGGGAGGCTTAAAAGTCTTCTTCTCGGGTAATGGAGCATCGTTTCCCTCCTGCAATATGGCAAAACGGTTTTGCGATGACGTTGGCCTTTCGTCATCTTTCAGTATTTTTGCTGGGTTGTTAATCTCTGCCGATTTGGGGCTTCTTCCCCTCTTAAGAACTGTTATGTAACGATCCATTCCTACCTGGACCTTTGGAGCTTGTGAAGAAAAATGACCGTGACCGTCTTTAGCAGCTGCTGGTTCAACACCAGAACTTGATAAGGATGAGCGCGATGAGGATGGCACCTCGGTATTTTTTTTATAATTTTTAAAAATAGAACGGGCTAAGTTTGTCCCCTGTTCAGTAGCCTTATTTAAATTGGGAACACTTGCACTTAAATTGTCTTTAATTATTATAGGTTTTGCACTTAAATAGTTTTTATTATATTCAGGGTCTCTGATGTTTTCATTACTAACGCTTGAGCTTAACACAATGTAAGCATTTCGGCTATTAGGCCCACTGTCACGACGATTACCTTTATTCATTAACCGTTCGCTTTTTTTTATTATTTAGTTTGTTGTTTTTTTTTCTTTTCTCACTAATTTGTGTATGTAAGTATATTAATAAATTCTTTTGCCACTTATTACTAATATCACCTATTACCAATATTGCACTCGCGTAAACACGTCCGTACACTACGAGATTAAGAATGCAACTGCTTACTAAAATTGAAGTTAGTTTAACCTGGCCACAACTACAATTTTAGTTATGTTGCCGTGTTTCTGTGAAGCCGTCAAAATAATTGTGTATTGTGTGCATGTGTTTTATATTTAAGAGAATTTTGCCGGTAGCCTGCTGGTGTCTATGTTTTTATAGCATAAGGCTTCTTGTACTGCTGTTGCCATTGATATGTACTCAGTTTCGCAAGTTGGCAATGCTGTGGTAGCCTGTTTCTTTGATACCCAAAAGATATGTGCTCCTTGCTTCACAAAAATAAAACCACTGACGGATTTCCTTTTATCCAAATTGCATGCGAATTCAGCATCGCAGTAACCTTTTATGTTAACATCACCTGCCTTTTTGAATTGTAACTTATACTTGATGGTTGCTTTTAAATATCGTAAAACAGGCTTTTCCGCTTGCAAATGTTGGGGACCATATATTATTGTTGAAACGGCTTAAAAAGTTTACGGCATAACATATATCAATAGCGTTCAATAAGCTCTTGATAGGGGTAGATTTATTTTCCACTTTAATATTGGGGGCTTTGCATGTTGACAAGTCTAACATTAACATCCATTGAAGTAGACATTGAATTACAGGATGACATTTCGAAACGTTCCAGTATTTTCTGAATGTATGCGGATTGGTCAATTGTTAATCTTTTATTTGTTTCATTTATTCTTAGGCCAAGAAAGGATTTAACCTTACTCAAGTTCTTCGCCTTTAATTTATTTTTCAAGATATCAACCAGATACTGCTTTTGTTTTTCGTTGTTCCAAAATATTAAAATGTCATCGACATAGACAGCCAATAAACACGCCTTCGCTATCAATCTTTGAATATATGCATTGATCACTCTTAGTTGAACTAGACCAAAACTTTTCAGAGTTTTATTCAACTGTAAGTTCCACAGTCGCGATGACTGTTTTAACCCATATATAGGCCTATTAAGTTTCAAAATTTATTTTTGGAGAATTCCAATCCTTCAGGTGTTGTTATAAAAATCTCTTCTTCCAGATCACCTTGGAGAAACGCCGTGCAAACGCACATAGCGGCATTTTGCCATTTTAGCCGGACATTACTTTTTATTTTTTACAATAAAGCTTCTTAAAAATTACTGAGTGCTCCTATATCGATGAAACATGTATTGTATGTAGTCATAGGCATTTAAGGATTAAAAATAATGAAAATCGAACTAAAACCATCTCTGCAAAATCAAAATTTTTTTTAAGTTTTCAATACAATTGTTAGGCAAATGCAACTTTAAACGTAAGCGAAAGTTAAAAAAATTTACACTTGGAGAGTGTCGTCCTCTCCCCTTTCGTGGGCGGCGACATAAAGTAAAATTTGCTAATTTCTTACAAAAAAATTATTTTTAAGCTTGTTTGTCACTTTTTTTTTAATTTAATGTATATAATTTATCTGAAAATAAGTAATTTATATATAACAATAACTTATTTACAAAAGTAACAAGTAATTTAAAGTATGAAAACAAAAACTAATTTAATTGAAAAAGTATCTTTTTGCACTTAGAACAGGAGTGCTACTGTTCTTCTTCGTCTGTTTCTTCAAAGAACTCTTCTGAATCTAAATCCCCTTAAAAATTTAAGAAACTGAATTTTTCGTAAAGGGCAATGACTCCTTTTTTGGAGTTGGTCTTATGCTAGTCATCGGTGGGCCAGAACTGAGCAAAAGTTTATTAATAGTATCTACGTTACACTGAACTCTTAATAACTTTCTTGCAAAATTCTGCCTGTCAATCCGAAAATGTTTTCTTATAACAGCCCAATAGGCAATTGATGCATGTATTAAAATCTTGTGCATTGTTTATTAAAAAATTTTCTGAAACTGTATAAACACAGTTTTACCGCTGACATGTCACCATCTCCTTGATATTTTGAAAATTTACACAATTTTCTACCTAAAAATCGCAATTTCTCTTTAAAAAAATTTATCTTTGCATTCCCTTACTATTTGTAATAGCTCTAATCCTGTATAAACCTTTCCCATTTTACTCTCGTAGTTTCAAAAGGATTCTGAAATCCATTTCGTGCAATAACCACAATATAGATACATCAAAAAAATGAGTACTTGAAGCACAGATTTATTTCTCTTTAAAGAATAATTTTGTTTTAACAATTTTCAAAGGTTTTTAAGACAGGTACAATTATTTTGTAGCATAAAATAGCGTCATTAAGAAAGCTGTCGCACATTACCAGTTTAGCGGAGAGTAAAAACTACTACCCCGCACATTCCTTTTTATACATGCAATGTCAGTGTAAAACCCAATTTAACCTGTTAAAAATCAATTTCGATTTACCCGTAAAAATTTAAATAAAAAACATTAAAAAACAATTTTTTATCAAAACGTTTTATGACCCACAAAAAAGTTTCTTACTCATATGTATGTAAACACACAGGATGAAAAAAAACAGAAAAAAGTGAAGTCAAAAATTCGCAAAAAAAAAAAAAAAAAAAAAAATGGCGCAAAAACGCGCAACGTTTTTTTTTTTCGTTTTAAAGTAGAGATTTCAGGTTTTATTGTGATATAAAAGATTTTTAGGATAATGACTGCCATCACTGTTATATAACGGTCCATTCCTACCTGGACCTTTGAGCTTGTGAAGAAAAATGACTGTGACCGTCTTTAGCAACTGTAGGTTCAATTTCTAAATTCGATAAGGAAGACCGCGATGAGGATGGTGCCTCGGTATTTTTTTTAAAATTTTTAAAAAGAGATTGGGCTAAATTTGTCCTTTGTTCAAAAAACTTATTTAAAATTGGTTGTATTTATTTTTGATTTCTCACTCAAATAGTTTTTATTGTATTCAAGGTCTCTTATGATTTCATTGCTCACGCTTGTGGAGCTTAACAAAGTGTACGCATTTCTGCTTTTAGGCCCACTGTCACGGCGGATACTGTAACTCATTTACCGTTTGCTTTTTTATTATTAAGTTTGTTTTGGTTTTTTTTTCACTTATGTATACAATATCTATGTATATTAATAAAAATTGTTTGCCACCGATTACAAATAGTCATCACAAAGGGACCGAGGAAACGGACCCAAGTGGGCTGCACAACTATTACTTCAGCACTTCCGCAGCCGCCTGTTCAACCTAACCTATTACAAATAGTCGCTCTTATAAATCTGGATTATTCTTATGTTCTGGATTATTCTTATGTTATAAAATAATAAAATAAAAGTGTTACTTAATGTAAATAATTAAATTGAATTAATTTTGTTTACTGGGAAGAGTTCGTAGGCGACGAGGTAAATATGAAGGAGATAAAAGCTAGCGTTTGCATGTATTAGAGAAAAGCTTTGAATGGAAGAAGAAGAAGACAAATTGATTTCCGTAAATGAGTTTATTATTGCTTTCAGATTGCCAGTTAGGCAAATAAATTCTGGGTTTTAGTTCAAGGAACTAAAATAAGAACAAGCACGAGTCAGGTGTGCAAATCCTGTGTAGTGTGTTGAACACACTCATTAACAGTTGGTCACCTCATTCCAACTTAATTAAAAATAACAATTGATTTCTCCAAAATAAAAGTGCAAACTTGACATTTTATTTTTCTCACACTCAAGAACGTAGACTATCAATTGCACAGACATACACACATTGTATCGTCATGAAATTGGAAGGAATCAAATTACTCAAAATTGAATTTGTTGAATTGGAGTTTTTTGATTTTTAATAACAACAAATTATAAATATAGTGTAAGCAAAATTATGTATAAATTTTTAGTATAAATAGTGGTAAGAATTATTAAATAAAAATAGAATCTTTCTTGAATCCAACAAAGAAGCTTTCTCACTATTCTACCTTAGCACTTAACAGTGCTTCGAAGAATTAAAACGTGCTGCGGCTAAGCGCAGCATTCTAAAATACTTAGCAACCTGACTTCGCGAAAATACGTACATTACATGGCGATCCTGCCGATCACGATCCTGCCAATTTAGATTTCTGACAGACATTTAGAACTCTACCAGAAAGGGAAGAGAAAAAATTTTTTTTTTAAATACTTTAACTTTTTTTTTTGATGTCGCTCGCGGAGATAGATGAAATTTTTTTAAAATACTGGTTGGAACATTAACCTAAGAAGCTTTAACAAACACTCATTATATATACCAAACATATAAAATATAAGACTTAAGCTTAAAACATATGCAATTTAATTAACTTTAAAGGACTAATAGAGAAAGCTATACCTCAAATGGGAAACCAGAAATCAAAAGCAGAAGAGGTCATCAACATAAACAACAATAGCCCAGAACGAAGTATGGACTTTGGAACGACAATAAAAATAGATGCCTTTTTCATATTATGTCTAGGTGTAGTAATATTTTTAATTTTCAAATTAAACAAATACTTTAAGAATTATGTACAAGTATAAATATAAATAACCAAAACAAAAAATTTTTTTTTATCAAATATAAATGGACTCAGTAATAAATAGGTTAGAAAAAATATTAATCAATTTTAAGAAATCAGGATCAAGGGGAAATCAGGAGGCAACATTGATAAGTAAATTAGAAGAAATAGATTTGTTAAAAACAGAATTTTATAACTCTTTAGATGAAACGTTAAAAACAGAAGACACAGAAATAAAAACAGAAAAATTTGAGAAATACTACAATATAGCGAAAACTCTTTTCGAACAAGCCCTAATAACACCCAATAATCAACAACAAAATTTATTAGATATGGCAACTTTTAATTTAGAGACCGCTATAAAAATTATTCCTGAATTTAAAGGAAATTATAAAGAATTACAATCGTTCCTAACAATAGTAGAACTAATAGACAAAACCTTAGATAATACAAATAAAGCAATACTTATATCTTTTGTTTATAATGTTAAACTAACAAACCTAGTACGCACTGCAATAGGAGTATCTGAACCGAGAACATTTCAAGAACTGAAAGAATCTTTGACCAGTAGATATAGGTCCAAAAAGACTGTTTCTCAGATCCAAACATTGTTAAGCACATTTACCCAGAAGACAATGACTGTGAATACTTATCATGAGAAAATACTAGAACTGGTAACTGAATTGAATGAATTGCAGATTAAGAACATAGAAAATTGCAGTGAAATTCAGGCTGCAACGGTAAAACAAATCAACAATGATTACTCCCTGAACGTATTTAAGAACGGTTTAAAAGGAGAACTTAAACCTACAGTATTTGCATCAAGACCTAAAAATCTAGATGAGGCATTACAATTAGCCTTAGAGCTGGAAAAAGAATTCACTACTAACACGGAACAAGTTTTGTATTTCTCTAATAATGGAAATCAGGGAAATAACCAAAGAAATTTGAACAATAGAAATAACAAATTTTTTAATAACAATAACAGAAGAAATAATTTTGGTCCTAACAACAACAGAAATAATTACAGCAATAATAGAACAAATTACAACAACAATGGGTCAAATAATAATAACAATAACAATTTTTGTAATAATACTAATACTAGAAATAATAGACCAACAAACTATAGCAACAACCATGCTGGTAATAGTTATAATAATAACCGAAATGGTGTTAGATATAATAATAGTAACAATGATAATCGCAACGGAAATAATAGGAATAGAAATTTTCAAAATAGAAATGTGCACTACGTACAGGAAAACTACGAAGACCCGGAGGTGGATCAAGGAACTGTACAAACTCACTATCCGGAGGACCAATAATACGATTAAATAATGTTTTCCAAATATCGAATAACATTACAAATTTCATTGAATTAAACTTAGGCAAAAATTTAAAACTTACATTTTTAATAGACACTGGAGCAGACATCTCTTTGTGTAAAATCAATAAATTGAACGAAGATTCCATACATATCGACAAAGAAAGATCACTACAGAGGTATCACTACAGAAAAAATTAAATCGATAGGAACATCAGAATTAAGTTTCACCATAAACGATTTCACCGAACAATATAAATTTCATATCGTTGACGAAGAATTTCCAATACCAACGGACGGAATTTTAGGAAGGGATTTCTTTTCAAGATTCTTATGCAAAATTGACTATGAAACTTTTACGCTTAATCTCACTTTAGAGAATGAAGAGATTACTGTACCTATGAAATCATGGATAAATAAAAATTATTGCATAAAGGTAGAAAAACGATCTGAAAGTATTCATCCTATTAATTTGGATATATGTGAGGACAGCATAATTCTTAATAAAGAAATTAAACCAGGTATATTTGTAAGTAATACAATAGTACCAGGAAAGGGAAATCACCATGTCAAAATCCTGAATACAACAGACAACGACATAATTTTAGAAAACATTAATTTTGAAATAGAACCTCTACGAAACTACACAATAATAGAAAATACACATAGACTTAGAGAAACAAATTTCAGCGAAGACAGGTTCAGCAAATTAATAGACACCTTAAAAATTGACGTTAAGGATGAAAAGGCAAGAACAGAATTGATACAGATTTCCAAGGACTATGAACACATCTTTCATTTGAAGGGAGAGACATTAACTTCTAATAATTTTTATACACAAAATTTAAAAACCTCAGACAATACACCAGTTTATACAAAGAATTATAGATTACCACATACACAATATGATGAAATTAATGATCAAGTGCAACAATTATTGGATGAAGACATCATTGAACCATCAACTAGTGCATATAATTCACCATTATTGGTAGTACCGAAAAAGAGCGATAGTGAAAAAAAAATGGAGACTAGTCGTAGATTTCCGACAACTCAACAAAAAGATAGTAAATGATAAATTTCCATTAACAAGACTAGAGGATGTATTAGACCGTTTAGGAAGAGCAAAATATTTTTCAACTCTAGACATGACTAGCTCATTTTATCAAATAAATTTAGATGAAAATTCGAGACATCTAACGGCATTTTCAACTAGGGATGGTCATTATCAGTTTAAACGATTACCATTTGGCTTGAAGATTTCTTCCAATAGTTTTCAAAGGATGCTAACAATAGCATTAAGTGGCTTAGACTCCAAAGCATTTTTATACGTAGACGATATTATTGTATTTGGATGCAGTTTAAAACATCATAATGAAAACTTAATGAAAGTATTCGAACGTTTGTCAAAATATAACTTAAAATTAAATGCATCAAAATGTGTATTTTTGAAATCCGAAGTAATTTATTTAGGACACCAAATAACGGAAAACGGCATACGAACAGATCCTTCAAAACACAAGGTAATAGAACAATATCCAGTTCCAAAAGACAAGGATGAGGTTAAAAGGTTTGTAGCATTTTGTAACTATTATAGACGTTTCATAAAAGATTTTGCTGAAATCACAAAATGTCTAAACGACCAGACTAAAAAACGAAAAGAATTTGAATGGACTGAAGATTGTCAACAAGCTTTTGACCTATTAAAGACGAAATTAATTAGCGCACCAATACTAAGATATCCAGATTTTGAACAACCCTTTATATTGACTACCGACGCATCGAATTATGCATTAGGAGCTGTTTTATCACAGGGGAAAATTGGCGAAGATTTGCCGATCTCTTATGCAAGCAAAACCTTAGGAAAGCATGATTTAAATAAACCAGTCACTGAGAAAGAACTACTCGCGATCCACTGGGGTATACAATTCTTCAGACCATACTTGTATGGAAGAAAATTTATTGTGGTAACGGATCACAGACCACTTGTTTCACTTTTTTCACATAAAAATCCTTCATCTAAGTTGACTAGGATACGAATAGATCTATCGGACTATGATTTTGAAATTGTTTATAAAAGGGGAAAGATAATTACGAACGCAGACGCTCTGTCGAGGATAAAATTAGATTCTGAGATGTTGAAAAGTATGATACCTGTAGAAGAAGACAAAAGTAAACCATCAAAAATTTTAGTAACAACACGTGGAATGAAAGCAAAGGAAAATACTGAGAAGGTGGAAGTGAATAATATGAGTGACATATCCCAAGGCCAACATAAAAATCATATGTGGGAATGTACATCTCTACAAGATATAAAGAATATACGTGAATTAAAATTTAATATTATAAAAACCGGTATAAGAAATACGAAAAATGGACCCAAGGATGGCACCATAGAAACTGAAAATAATAGCTTTGTAATGAACGTTAATGAAGATCTAGCAAAATACGTTTTGTCACTAGAGAAGTTAATGATTTATATGCATAAGCAAAATATAAAAAATCTCGCTTTATCATGCGAAGATAATATTTTTGAGCTCATATCATATAGATATTTGAACAAAATTTATAATGAGGTATACCAGAAATTATTGAAATCAAACAAATATAGAAACTTTAAATTGAATATTATATTATATAAACCTTTGCAACACATTACGGATAAAAGAACGCAAAAGAAAATTATAGAAGAATTCCACAATTCACCAATATCAGGACATTTTGGTATAAGAAAAACTGTCCTAAAATTAAAACAACGTTACATATGGAAAAATATGAGAAAGATGGTTAGAGATTATACTAACAAGTGCGATAAATGTCTAAGAAATAAACAAACAAAGCACATTAAAGAAAAAATGATCTAACAGAAAGTCCTAACACTAGTTTTGAGACAATACAAATAGACACTGTAGGACCTTTAAGAATATCTAATGGTTACAGATACATACTTACAATGCAATGTGAATTAACAAAATACGTAATAGGACATCCAATTGAGACAAAAGACGCTAAAAATATTGCTAAAACATTAGTTGAACAATTTATTCTAAGGTACGGATGTTTTAAAAATTTAAAATCTGATAGAGGTACTGAATTTAATAACGAGTTATTAAAGGAAGTTTGTAATTTGTTAAATTTGAACCAAAAATTTTCAGCACCCTATCACCATCAGTCAATAGGTTCTATAGAACGAAACCATCGTGTATTAAATGAATATTTATTAAATTTTGTTGATGATCATGAATGGGACAAATGGGTACCATACTATACATTTGCATATAACACGACACCACATATAGACACTAACTATTCACCTTACGAGTTAATTTACGGTAAACTAGCAGCATTACCAACGGACAAAATACAGAACACAAGTAAATGTTATGATATGGAAAATTACGCAAATGAAATAAAAATTAGATTAAAAACATCATTAGAGAATGCTAAGAAATTAATAGACATATCTAAACGAAAATCAAAAGAAAATTACGACAAATATACGAACATTAGTAATTTTAATATAGGAGATTTGGTATTGATAAAATTAGAATCTCGAAAAAAGAACCAGAGCCCATACAAGGGACCACATAGAATAACAAAAAGATTAGGAGAAAATTCATTACTAAAGGTTGATAACTTGGAAAAAATTTACCATAATAATATCCTTAAATTGTATAGACCTAAGAATTAATGTAAGCAAATAAAAGACAATTTATAATAATTATTACAGCAATTAAAATATGATTTATACTAGCTATCTCAAATTTAAATATGGCTAAATGTAATATGGCATTTAGATAGAATTAATTCATTTATTATATTTTTAGATTTAATTCATTTCATTTCAATCATAAATTCAATCTTGAGGACGGAGGTGTAGTGTGTTGAACACACTCATTAACAGTTGGTCACCTCATTCCAACTTAATTAAAAATAACAATTGATTCCTCCAAAATAAAAGTGCAAACTTGACATTTTATTTTTCTCACACTCAAGAACGTAGACTATCAATTGCACAGACATACACACATTGTATCGTCATGAAATTGGAAGGAATCAAATTACTCAAAATTGAATTTGTTGAATTGGAGTTTTTTGATTTTTAATAACAACAAATTATAAATATAGTGTAAGCAAAATTATGTATAAATTTTTAGTATAAAGAGTGGTAAGAATTATTATATAAAAATAGAATCTTTCTTGAATCCAACAAAGAAGCTTTCTCACTATTCTACCTTAGCACTTAACAGTGCTTCGAAGAATTAAAACGTGCTGCGGCTAAGCGCAGCATTCTAAAATACTTAGCAACCTGACTTCGCGAAAATACGTACATTACACCTGTTTTCCAATTTGGAAAATTCATTTGGAATAAGATCTGAGCCAGTGGGAAACTAAGGTACAGAAAAAAGCAAGAGAAAAAAATATATACAAGACGATCAGTCGAAACAGTAACGTTGATTTTAAAATTGAATGAGACAAATGGAATTAGACCATTTCTTTGTGAAGCGATTGACAAATCGCTAATTCGTGCTAAGTGGGGAAAGTGGATACAAGCATTTACTTTCTACATTCAGGCGGAAGAAATATCAGATTCCGTCAAGAAAAAGAATAAGCTTTTACATTATGGAGGAACTCAACTGCAGAAGTGGCACATAACATTCCAGGTGCACTTACTTGTGGTGAAAAAGAAGATGCTTATGAAACATTAGTTGATAAATTGACTGACAATTTTTTCCCCAGAAAGAAATTCGACATTTGAGAGGCATTTGTTTCGATCACTTAAGGCAGAAAATGGTGAAACCTTTAATAATATCTTATTGAGGATGCGGCAACAGGCTTCAAGGTGTGTATTTGGTGAAACAAGGGATGATATTCTGAAAATCGGCATTAAAAACAAACTTATTGACCCCTGGGCATCTGCGGATTTGAAAAAGAGGTTATTGGAAAAAGAGCACTCCTTGAAAAAAATTATTGAAATCTGTCAAGTCCATGAGCAAAATAATGCTCAACCAAAATTAATGGATGCTCAAAGTACAACTGTTGAAATCAATAAAATTGCTAGTAACGGCGAATGTTTTAGATGCGGACAAAAGAGTCACGACGGAAACAGTGTTGATTGTCCAGCCAGAAATGTGAAATGCAACAATTGTGGCTTTTTGCCCGGAAATGCCGTACTGGCTCAAACAAACGAAAATTTTCTACATTCGATAGCAGAAATCCGAAGCGTAGAGATTTTGGTTATTCCAAGATAAGACATATTGATGGCCAAGCCAACTGTATGATGACTGCTGTTTTAAAATATTTAATAACGGAGAATCCGCGATCGAGATAATACCGTGTTTTGTAGGCGGTAGAAAAATAAGTATGTTGATAGATTCAGGATCAAAATACAACTTCCTTTGTGAAGATGATTGGAATTTGCTTAAGGCCGAGAATGCAGTCATGTGGAATACTCGATTTAAACCAGATCACCAATTCAAAGCATACGCTGGTAACGTGGCACTTACGATAAAAGCAGTTTTTGAAGCCCTTATTGGGGTTGAGAGAAGTTCTAATTTGATTTCAACATTTTATGTTATTGAGCGTGGCGAGCAATCATTGCTGGGTAAAGGTACTGCCAGAAAGCTGGGTATATTGAAGTTGAGTATAGGCATAAACCAGGTGGAGAAAGTGGAGCATTTCAATGAAATTGCTGGAATTAAAGTAAGCTTATCCGTTGATACCTTCATTAAACCTATTCAACAACCGTTGCGTAGAGTGCCAGTTGCTATTGAGGATAAGGTTGAGGCGAAACCGTAATGAAGCGGAGAATTCGAGCAAAGATTTGGTGGCCTTGTTTGATCGAGATATAGAAAAATATGTTAAGAGCTGTCATGAATGTATGTTGGTATCTCGCCCAATGCCACCTGCGCCCATGGTTAGACGAACCATGCCAGATAGTCCCTGGGCTTGTGTAGCAATGGACTTACTAGGCCCTTTGTTAAAATTGATTACTATTCGCGATACCATGAACTTAAATTTATCAAGAAGATAACATCAACAAAAATTATTGATTTTCTCGAGGAGATATTTGCCCGACACGGATATCCAAAATCGATAACAGCTGATAATGGTCGCCAATTTGTTAGCGAAGAATTCAAGGCATTTTGCAACACCAATAATATTGAATTGATGACATCACCGCCTTATTGGCCCCAAGCCAATGGAGAGGCTGAAAACTTGAACCGCTCTCTGGTAGAACGTCTTCAAATTGCTCGCAGGATTTGGACTATAAAAAAGAGATTCGCAGGTTTACACTCATGTACAACGTCACCCCTCATGGTACAACTGAAAAAGCTCTATCGGAACTTATCTTTAATCGAGTTACTAGAGACAAGATTCCATCGCTGAATGACGTTGAGGATAATGTTATCGACTCTGAAGCCAGAGACAATGACATTGCTAATAAAGAAAAAGGGAAACAAAGTGCCGATTCGGACAGAAACGCGACAGATTGTGATATCAAAGTTGGAGATAAGGTACTGTTCCGAAATACTGTTTCTGCTAATAAATTATCTACAACTTTTGGGAAAACTGAATATGAAGTAACAGATCGGAAAGGAAATGATGTCGTGATATCAGGAGAAGGCGGAGTGTATCGTAGAAACATTAATCATGTTAAGAAAATTCCAGCTAACGCATCGCTGCCCTATTTAGCCAAACCTACTGGGACTTCGGTTGTAAGTTCAGAACATCTCGAACGCCAACAAGGCATGGATTCCGCCAACATTAAGCCAAAATGGAAATTTAAGAAATGTAAAAATTTAAGTGCGCAGCTCGACAGATAACAAAATTCTGTATCGGATAGTGAATTTTTAAATCTTTTGCTTGCAATTTGTCGTTTGGAGGCACTGTCAAAGTCAGGAAAGTTAAGTAAATTTGCCCGCAATTTATTAACTTTTGATGGTTTTGAGAGGTTTACAATATATTTTTTTGTAGCTAAACAAATAAAGATTTTACATTGGTTTTTTTTTATCTGCGAAAGACTATATAATCAGCTACCTTATTTAGTTTTTTTTTTATTTTTGATTAAAAAAAAAAAAAAAATCAAAAGGTTTTTGAAAGTGATGGCAGTAATCAAGAATGATAGACTATTAGAGATTGCGACTTGCGCATGTTTGCCTCTCTGATGACGTAGTTTAACCCATGCAAGGGTTGCCTATTCTTTGTATTTTTAAATCATTTAGGGCTTTATTTGTATTGAAAACTTTAATTTGCATGACTAATATTAATGGTCCAAATGAGAATATTTTAAATTTGAAATATGAATATGAGCGTAATAAGTTTAAATGCGTTAATTTTAATGAACTAAGGATGTATGCATGCATGTCTATATAGGTATAATGGATATAATATATTTGGAACCAATTAACAATATATTAAGCTGAAGATACCCCAGAAATTAAGATAACACATTCCCGAAGCCGGTGTCAACCTGGCTACTTACTCAATATTGAATTTATAAAAAGCCCTTTTGGAAGCCAAGAACAAATGTTCGATATAATAGTTTTGTTCATTTTTTGCTGTAAATGAGAAAATTTTTATTGAACTTGAGAATTTGCATTTGAAATTGTGAATATATTTTAATTGGAAATGAGAAAATTCCAAATAAAATTTTATTTAAAATTAGTATGAACGTACATACAATACGTACAACATAAATGCATTCATAATGCAACATAAATAAAAATATGGAAAGGTAAATACAAATCTATGCAGGCAATTTTATTAAATAAGTAGCAGAGATATATTCTGGCCTATCTTCCAGATCCAAACTAAACTAATTTAATGTTGTGATATGCAATCTGTGGTAATAACACACGTTTTTAATTTCTTCTTAAAAGCGAGCCTTTGATCTCCGACATTGGAGAAGATTGACGTGTGGTACATTTATCTTTGCCTAAACATTGTTTTTTTCTCCAACCATATAATTTTATTAAATTAAGCACTGCAAGAATGCGCTTTATTTTTAACGCGTCGATGAAGCGTTTTAAAAATTAGTTGAATACGATGGTGGTAGAAGGCATTTTATAAAAACAAATCTTGATTTAATATAAAATATTTTTAATTTCAAATTTTTAATTTTTTTTGGTTTTTTTCTAAATATCGTGTAAAATTTTCTCATTTTTTATTGGAATTTTCTCAATTACAAATAAAAATTCTGAATTTCAAATGAAAATTCCCAATTTCGTTTGGAATTTTCTCATTAACAATGAAAAATGGCGCAGTAGTATGTTTACGTACCAGAGAATAGCATAATTACGTTTTATCTTGATTTTATCTGGTGTTAAACTCTTAAGCGATTTTAATGAGTTGAACAAAAATCTGCCTCGAATAAAATTATCTTCGTTTGATCAATGCATGAATTTATACATTGTGAATTTATTCAGTGTGTGAATACTTTTGTCAAAGCTATATCAGTGTTGTCATAAGTTGATATTACAAAGTTTCTAATTGCTTAAAAACAAAGCGCTAGATATTTGAAAAACAACTAAATCACACTACATCATCTAATTTGAATTTTACCCAAAAAAATGTTGTTTTTTTGTATCCATAAACGTTTAAAATAATATTAACTTTCTGTTAATTAGGCATAATGCTGAATCAATTTTAACACAATTATTTAAGCATTTATAGCCACAAGAAAACCAGCACTTAGCACTGTTTTTGAAACCTTTAGTGCCAAACAAGAAATATTACAAGAACTATAGCAAGCCTTTGTTATACACGGCTGGCAAAGTTAAAGAGAAACAACTACGTCAACTTACGTTAAACAATGAGCATGGCGCCAATTTTTGCCTGTTATTCTCATTAGGTGCAACATCCCTAAAAAAATAAGACAGTCATTCTCTTACTCTTTGCTTTTTTTGTATGGAGTTTGACACTAAAATTGAAATTATTATTGCTCTAGATTAATTCCTAATTTTGCCGGAAAAGATTTATATGTTATGTGAGACTTGACAACCCTGCACTAAAATCACTTTGACATTTCTCCCAAAAATTAATTTGTCGAATTTCGTTATTTAAAAAGAATTTTTAATTTAAATTTATTAAATATAGTGCAAAAAAATAATAGTTATTATAAAAATTGTGTGCGAAGTGTATTTAAAAGCTATAAGAGCAAAAAAAACTTATTTAAAATTTCGAAGCAAATCGTAAACACGAAGTGTGCAGTGGGGCAATGCATGCAAAACGATCCGAAAAATTCAAGTGAGAAATTGTGCTAAAACTAATTGTGAGCGTGTTCTTAACAAATCTTATTTTAGCTGTGTCCTTTTACTCTTTCCCAAAAAGCCATGAAAAACAAAAAAACCTTCGGATAAAATTTTGCAATCGGCCTGACAGTAATAAAAATTTTTTTTGGTTAAATTAAAAAATATTTTAATATATTGCTCAAAAATGTAAAAACACTTATGTCTTTCGTTGAAACAAATTATTATGTTTATATTTTTATTTAATAAGACTTTTAAAGTGTATTTTTGTCAAAAAATCAAATCCAACAGGACCGAAATAATTTTTCAAGAAAAAGGCAGGCACAATGAAACATCGTAGGATCAAGTAAAGCTCACCATTTTGATAGTATTAAACTATATTTGTTGAATATCATGTTCTCTGTAAATTTTTTTTTTTTTAGTAGGACGGTCATTTTTTTAATTTTGATAAAAACGGGTAACAACGATAATTATTATTTTTATAGATAAGTTTAAAAAAATAATATTTTTTATTTTTTGATTTTCATTTTTTCATTTTAACAGTCATTGGTTTTAAATACTTATTGAGGCACACATGTAAAAATAAAAATACCTTTATAAATGCTTTCTTACAATGTAACTTTTTACATTAAAGATTATCTTTTTTTCTTTTCTTGAACAAAATGTACATGAAGGCATTTTTCATGATATATGCATGTAAGTATGAACTTGAATGAAAATTTTCGGTTTTTAACGAACTGTGTAGAAAAGTAGTCACTTCAACTCGTTTTGTCAACAAACAAAAATTTTATTGAAGGAATATTAAAAAAATTGCATCATGTAAATGTAATCTTATAGTTTCGATTTTTTATTGGGTTCAAGTGTTTGTCTATATGAAAAAAGTTTACAAATAAACTACTAAATTTTACGTGTTTTTGTAAAAAAATTAACGAATAGTGTGTGAGTGTTTATATTTAAAACAAAAACAAATGTTTGTTTTTTTTTTATATATATATCCCTGAAGAAAACTTGGGAACAAGTGTCCCCATGTCAACACTTTTATCGACTATTATGTTGCCTTTTTGGCGACATTGTCAACAGTACGTCTACAGTTTTATATTAAGCTTTGATAAGAAGAAAAGAAAACAGTCAGCGGCAAATTAATGCTTCAGTTTGCCGTCAAATGCAAAAATGTATCAGCAACATTATGGCCTTTTTTATTTTTTCTGCTGTGCTATAAAAGTGATTTATATACACAAATCATACTTGTTTTCAATGACAGACGCATGTTAAATGTCTATTGCAAAAACACATTGACAATGGTTTAGCTTATCAGTAGTACTGTATACTAAAATTGCTAAAAGATACTAGTTAATCGCTGGTTTCAATGTGTACATATGACCTCAAAAGAAGCACCTTGTCAATAGTACCAATGTCAGCAGTTGATTTTTTGTTAATAGCAAAGAGCATTGTCTGAGGTATAGCTTAACAGTAGTACTGGTGATAATGTCAGTAGTGAGTTTCTAGTGATTCTCTATTGACATTTCCTGCAGGGATCTTACAAATTTTTTTTACCAAAACAGGCAGCAAATTAACACCTGCTGCTAAAAACTTTTTTAAAAATCTCTTGTATATGAACACATATTATTTTTTTTCTTACCTAAGGTATGGGTTACCAATTTTTTGTAAATAAAATCAAAATTTTTAAAACAAACTTTCTTTTTAAATATTTTTAGCACACAAATGTTTCGTCCATATTATGAAAAATATCTTTATAACGAATAAATTTTTTAAAAACGCATTAAAAAATTAGATTTATTTTTTGGCCTTATGTTTTTGTTTGTTAACTTTACTTGAAAATCTGGTCACACCGAATAAAATATATAGGGAGAGAATTTGCTTATTACATTTAAAACAGGAAGATTTTGAAATAAAATTTAAAATATGAAATGGGTAAGCTAGAAGTATTTTGGTTTGTGTGGATAAACCTTAGAATAAGATCGCTTAATGCGGAAATCAAGCAAAACACAAATAACCAAAAACGAAAATTTAGTAAAACAATAAACTAATTTTAAATGTTTTAATTTTTTTTCTAAATGTTATTTAATATTATAAATTATTTGAACATTTAATTTTTTTATAACACGATTAACAAAAAACAAATTAGAAAACATTTTCTCCAAAAGTTAGGAAATTGTCCCACTGTTATGTTTACATTATTTTTAAATGAGAGACTGTTTCGTGACGTCATTTGACCACATGCGCAGAAAATGCAAGTTTTCAATTTGTTATGTCGTAACCTTGTTATTTATTAATCTTGGCAGTAATTATCCTAAAAATCTTTTCCATCACAATAAAATCTGAAATCTCTACTTTTAGACGAAAAAAGAAAACGTTGCGCGTTTTTGCGCCAATTTTTTTTGGCGAATTTTTGAAAATTTCACTTTTTTCTGTTTTTTCTCATCTTGTGTGTTTACATATGAGTAAGAAACTTTTTTTGGATCCTAAAACGTTTTGATAATTAATTGTTTTTTAAAGTTTTTTCATTTAGATTATTACAGGTAAACTGATATTAATTTTTAACAGTTAAATTGGGTTTTACACTGACATTGCATGAATAAAAAGGAATGTGCGAGGCAATAGTTTTTACCCGCCCTTAAGCTGGTAATACCTGTGCGACAAATTTCCTAATAACGCTATTTTATGCAAAAAAATAAATGTACCTGCCTTCAAAACCTTCAAAAATTGTTCAAAAAAATTATTTTTTAAAGAGAAACAAATCTGTGCTTTAAGAACTTATTTTGTTAGTGTATATATATTGTGGTTATTGCACAAAATTGTTTTCAGGACACTTATAAAACTACGAGAGTAAAATAGAAAAAGTTTATAAAAGATTAGAGTTATTACAAATAGTACATGAATGTAAAGATAAATCTGTTGAGGAGAAATTGCGATTTTTAGAAAGAAAATTGTGTGAACTTTAAGTTGATTGTTACTTCTGTAAATAAGTTATTTTTATATACAAATTACTTATTTTCAGGTAAATTTAATACATTAAATTACAAAAAAAAGCGACAAGCAAGCTTAAAAATACATTTTTTGTAAATATTAGCAAAATATAAAAAAAAATTTTTTTTTGTACAGGGCCGTTTCGGGGGTGGGGTTTGGGGGCATTTCTGCCCCTACCCATAAAAGCTTAAAAATTTTACTTTTGTAGTATTTGGGCGTAAGTTTTCCATTCTTTTTATTTTATATATATTTTTGCAAATTTTACTTTATGCCGCCGCCCACGAAAGGGGAGAGGATGACACTGTCCAAGTGTAGATTTTTTTAGCTTTTTCTTACGTTTAAAGTTGCATTTGCATATCTGTAGTATTAAAAACATAAAAAAAATAATTTTTCAGAGGTAGTATAAGTGCTTCTAAGGGAACCTTTTTCCTCCTTAGTTCGATTTTTATAATTTTTTAGTTTTTATATACCTATGACTACAATACATGTTTCTGCCAAGTTTCATCAATCTAAGTGAATTTTTAAGAAGCTTTATTGTAAAAAATAAAAAGTAATGTCCGGCTAGAATGGCAAAATACCCCTATGTGCAACGATTGGCTTCCTGGTAATAAGCAGTCACCGGAACTACCATCAAACCCACGGAATACAGATCCGAACGTACCCAGGCCTAAAGTGACGTTGAAGCTTAAAAATATAGGAGGGATGTGGCAACCCGGCTAAGGTGACAGCCCGCGAGAATAAGAGGTTGATCTGGCAGCGCGATAAAAAGAATAAAAAAAGAAAAAAATATAGTTTTTGGTTTTGGAGGCAATCTGGATTATTCTTATGTTCTTAAATAATAAAATAAAAGTGTTACTTAATATAAATAATTAAATTGAATTAATTTTGTTTACTGGGAAGAGTTCGTAGGTTGTAACAGATGACAATATAAAAATGAATGGCTACAGTTTAAAAATTCATAATTTAATCTATAAATTATAAATTAAAACGTTGTTATAACGTTTTTTTTATTTTTTTTAACAAAAATGACAATGAAAAAACATTTTTGAAGAAAACATGTTTAGTACTTCCAAAACAAAGTTAAAAAGCAAAGATTTTGGTTACATGCAAATATACTTTCTTGGCATACTGTATGTGCAAGAAAAGCTGTTAAGGCCATTTACCTTGTATGCCAGTTTATTCATAAACCCACGCTATACTTCAGTTATTAAGAGGACAAATTTTTGTGTTTTTTATGTACCTTAAATTTTACACTCATTTTGGGACACATTTTATGTACAAATATATTCATTTAATTTCTTAACTTATTTTCGATGTAGCTACGATTGTACTGAGTGTTTTGATGGCAACATTTAACATCAACATGAGCATAAACTGTTGTTTAGATTCAATATCATTCCGTGAAATCCCTTTAACTGCACTAAGTAAACTATCATTACGTAAACTTTCACATTTATTAAATACAAAAAAAATTTTGCGTTCAGAAGAGGGATATGAGCGAGATTGGCGAGGTCTGGCATGTTTGGCCAAACAAAAGAACTTATGCGATGAAAATGTCATCATGGCAGTTGATCCTACCGTAAAAGTAATTCAGTTATGGTGCACTAACAACCCAAACACAGCAACATTTGCCTATTTGGAAAGATTTCTTGGTGCTATAGATAGATGGGATGTCTTTGATGATATTTATGAAAATTTAGGTAAGCTAAAATTATATGTACATACATATTTGAAATTTATTTACACATACATACATATCGGACACAATCAATAAACATTAAAACTTGAAGTTTTTAAAAATTATTTTTTTTATTATTTTTTATTAACCATTAAAACCTAATATTTTTAGAAAAAATTTTTTTTCGACCAGTTCCAAAATCTTTTCTTGAGGAAACGTTGATTATTAAGACCAACGTTGCCAGTGGTTGCTAGAAAAAGTAAAATATTTTTTTATGGACAAAAAACAGTTTTTCAATTAAATTTATTGAATTTTTAAAGTGGGCATTGTTACAGATATTTGTAGTATACGTACATGTGTATTTAAAAACTAAACACGATAAAAACGATATAACTTATTAGTGAGTGAGGAGAAAAGTGAAAAGAAAGTTCTTTTGCATTTTCCAAAAAGACGTAGTGTTATTTTTTCATTCGTGTTGGAACAGTTTCAAGTAAAACAGCCCAAAACAAATTCAATCAACCAGTCAATTTGTGGCTAAAAGAGAAAAAATTGTGAACCAATAAAAAAATGTTTCAAATTTTATTTATTTCAATTAAGCAACATTTTTTAATCATCAGACTATAAATAATCCGCTCCCCATTATCCTTCAGTAATATTAAAATTTAACACCCTTTGCATTTCCAAAAAAGTTTTTTAAAATGTTTTTGTTGCAACTAGGTATTAAATTTAACTTAACACTTTGAACAGTTAATTAAATCAAAATAAATTGTGTTCGTTCTCTAGAATATTTTTTTAAATTTAAGCCCGCCATAGTCTTTTAGAGGATATTCTAAGCAGAAATCCTGTTCCTTTAGTGTCATTCTATTAGTAAAAGTCCTATAATTTTTGGGCCCCATTGCGTTTTTTTCTGATTATTAATTTAAAGTGGGTTTGACGCGTTGTGTAAATTCTTATATGCTTCAAGGCACGTTTTAAAAGAAGGAGGTATAAATTTATTATGCATAAATAATAAATGAGCCTATTTTTTACATTCGTAATTTGTTTTTATGTATCTCGATTTATTGGAAGATAAAATGCTTTAAACTTTTTTTATTCCGCAATTTACAGTTACATTGGTAAATCAACACAAAAATGCCACATACGTGCCGTTGTGCAGATGTTTTTAACACCCAATAGTAACGCATATCTCTGTCAACGTTTTTATTTTAAAAATATCTTTAATGTATATTGTGCCAAGAGCGTAAACCCCAAAATTACTTGGCTAAGCCTTGCGCGAAATAAGAACTCACAAGACCATTTATCAAAAATGGCTTATATGTATGGCACTTATATTTGAAAGTGGTATAAGTTCACTTAAAAAAAAATTAACGATGTAGCGATTAACATATGATTGATTTAAACTAGAGTGATGTAATCAAATTAACTATAACGCTAGCATGCAAAATTTCCGGCTTCTGTCTCGTCGGCTATCGAGGGAGTTCAATTTGCGCTTCGTCAATGCTCTAGCAAGCTTACAAAATATATTATTTTAGCTTAGCATGCTGTACTAAACATATAAGAAAAGAGCGAAACAAATGCGCAGGAAACGGATAGGGAAATATGGAACAAAACTAGACTGCTTATTTTATTACTTTACCACATTAGGTGTGTTTCAGAGGATTATGTTCTTGTTCGGACAAATAACAAATTTTCCAAAATCACTAAAATTACCTGAAAGACAAAAAACTAAATTTTGTACGTTTTGAAATACTAATACTGCTTACTTTTAAAATTAAAATCTATTTAAGTGATTTTAGACGCCTAAAACGCATGACATTTGACAAACACAACATTAACATCATTGGCAATACCTAAAAAAAAGTTTAAGCTAATATTTATATAAAAAGAAAGGAACAAATATTTATAAACTTATGTACATATTTACGTACAAATTTTTTTTTAGAAAAATATTAATATCAAACTTAATTTATTTTGCAAAATGTTTAACTAGTTATTGAATTTTGAAAGTAAACAAAAATCAGCTGCTGTTAAAGTTCTTGTCCGAACTTACCCAAAGAAAGGAGGGTGCCCCGCTAGATCAGTGGTAAGTGCACGAGTCTACCAGTCTGGGGGTTGTGGATGCGATTCCCACCAGAGACCCTGGCAAGTCTGATTCATTCTTCTCATTCTTCTCTAAATTTATTCTTACCTTTCATCTCAACCTATTCTATTTGCCTTTGATCATTACTTTCTGTAAAACATTCGAAGTCGATTGAATTTATAGTTTCCCAGATGTAGCGTATCGAAAACTTCGTAAAAATTGTTGATATGTGTGGGAGCTACCCCTTCTCCTGCCGCCACCCAAAAAGTTTTTTTTCTCCAAAGTGTAGGTCTTATTGTACAGATACTTTTTGTAGAACATTTGAAGTCGATACCTGTTATAGTTTTCGAGATATAGCGTATCGAAAATTTCATAAAAATTGTTAATTTGTATGGGAGCTACCCCTTCTCCTGCCTCCACCCAAAGTTTTTTCTCTTAAGTGTAGGTCTTATTGTACAGTTATATTTTGTAGAACATTTCAAGTCGATAGCTGTTACAGTTTTCGAGGTACAGCGCATCGAAAATTTCATAAAAATTTTTAGTTTGTATGGGAGCTACCCCTTTTCCTGCCCCGACCCAAAAAATTTTTGCTTCAAAGCGTAGTTCTTGCTATCCAATTACTTTCAGTAAAACATTTAATGTCGATAGCTGTTATAGTTTCCCAGATATTTTTTTTCATATTTTTATTATTGAATCTTCGCCTTTGAAGAACTAACAATAAGTATTCAAATCTTAAAACTATTTAATTTATATTTTAGTGTAGCCAGTGCTACACTAAAATTTAGGTTCTTATAAAAAAAAAATTTATTTCAGTAGTTTCATTTAAGCGAAATAGTATCCCTTCTCTTCAGACGAGTGTGTCCACTATGTTGCAAAATGTTTCGAGCGAGCGGATTTGCATGTGTTTCCAGCTTGTTTAAATACTTGTCCACATACTTAAGGATAACGCATTTAACTAGTGAAATTTGTAGATCTTTGTGGATGTTGCTGTTTTTAATGTACCAAGGAGCACCTGTTATCATTCTTAATATTTTATTTTGACGGCGTTGAATTTTTTTAATGTTTGAGGCGGAAGCAGTGCCCCATAATTGTACCCCGTAGCACCAAATTGCTTTCAAAATCGAGTTGTAAAGTAAAAGTTTACAATCAAGACGTAGCACAGAGTTTCTACTAATTAGCCAGTGGATTTGGGCCGTTCTAAGTTTCATCTGTGTCAACTTCTCATCTATATGTGACTTCCATGTGAGGCGGCGATCCAGGTGAATGCCAAGATATTTCGTCTCAATTCGTTGAGGCACCGTATGACTGTTAATAAGAATTGGGAGGCACGTTTCCTTGCGTAAAGTAAAAGTAACGTGGGTTCATTTTTGTTCATTTATTTTAATACCCCATAACTTTGCCCATTTTTCTATTTGGGATACGTGATGCTGAAGTTGTTTTGAGGCCTCTTTAGGGTCTTTTTGATTACTGAGAAAGGCGGTATCATCAGCAAATGTCGACGTATGAGTAAAATTGTTTGTGGGCATATCTGCTATGTAAAGCAAATAGAAAATTGGACCTAATATACTCTCTTGAGGCACCCCCGCCTCTGTTGGCTTAGGACAGCTTAAGCAGTTTCCTTCTTTTATCATAAATTGTTGGCCAGTTATGTACTTTTTCAAAAGGTAAAAGATATTCACTGGTAAGTTCAGCCTTAACTTGTTTAACAGGGCTTCATGCCAAACTTTATCAAAGGCTTGAGAGACATCTATAAAGAGCGCGGAGCAGTATTTCTTTTCCTTAAATGCTTTTCTTATAACCTGTACCAATCTGTGGCTTTGTTCGGTGGTACTATATTGAGTTCTAAATCCAAATTTGTGATCTGGAAAAATTTGGACATATATAATTGGTAACAGACTTATAGGCCTGTAAGGCTCCACCTCCGAAGGATCTTTTTAGTAATCATCTTTATCAAGGCAATTTTCCATACTGGCGGGAAATGTTCGAGCCGTAATATGGCGTCAAAAATAAAGAGAATTATTATTTTTGCTGTACAAGGCAGCTCTTAACCATTTTGTTTCTAATTTCATTAAAGCCAGGAGCTTTTTTAGCATTTAAATTATTGATAGCCCCTACGACATCTAACAGTTGAAAACGTATTTCCATAAGACATCTAACAACAACAACAACAACAGGCGGTAATTTACTCATGTCAGTGCATGTATTTGGAGTTAAGGCAAATCAAATTTTTCTTCATCATTTCTTGCCTAGGATCCTCTCAGATTACGTAGTGTTGGTTTTGCGATAACGGGTCTTTTAAGATATTTCGCTGATCGCCATGGTGAATAATTCGTCTGGAGAGTTGAGTCTACCCTTCGAGGTGTTCCTTAAGAGATGCCATTTTGTAAACCTGTAGCAAATTTTTCAATTAGTTTGTACATTCGTTCAACTTGGCTTTAAGTTGGGGTGATCTGTGCTTTTGCCTTTCTCTTCGGTCTCTTTTTTTTCAGATAAAAGCTGTTGCACATCGGCTGAAAAAATTTTATTGTATTTAGTCTGACGATAGTAAAAAGAAGCCGTTTTTTATGTTCTCACTAAGGCTGTTCAGACAATCATCGATGTATGCGGGAGTTTGTAGCGGTTTGTTTTCTGAGCAGTGGGTGCAAAAAAATTTTTTGTATTTTAACCAATTGTTAATTTGTATGCGAGCTGTCCCTTCTCCTGCTCCCACCCAAAAATTTTTTTCTCCAAAGTGTAGGTCCTATTGTACAGTTAGTTTTTGTAGAACATTTAAAGTCAATAGCTTTTATAGGTTTCGAAATATAGCGTATCGAAAATTTCATAACATTTGTTAATTTGTATGGGTGCTACCCCTTTTTCTTGTTGTCCAAATACTTATTGTAGAACATTTGAAGTCGATAGCTGTTATAGTTTTCGTTTTGGAAATGTCATAAAAGGTGTTTATTTTTACGGGAGCTACCCCTTCCCCTACCCCTACCCAAAAACTTTTTTTACAAAATGTAGGTCTTATTATCAAGTTACTCGTCGTAGAACACTAGAAGTCGATCACTGTTATTGTTTCCGAGATATAGCGTATAGAAAATTTCAAAAAATTTGCAAATTTGTGTGGGAGCTACCCCTTCTCCTGACGCCACCCAAAAAATTTTTTCTTCAAAGCGTAGGTTTTGTTGTCCAATTACTTTTTGTGGAACATTTGATGTCGATAGCTGATCCAATTACTTTTTGTAGAACATTTGATGTCGATAGCTGTTATAGTTTCAGAGATATAGCATATCAACAATTTCAAAAAAATTGGTAATTTGTATGGGAGCTACCCCTTCTCCTGCCCCACCCAAAAATGTTTTTCTCCCAAGTGTAGGTCCTATTGTACAGTTACTTTTTGTAGAACATATGAAGTCAATAGCTGTTGTTGGTTTCGAGATATAGCGTATCGAAAATTTTATAAAAATTTTTAATTTGCATTGGTTCTACCCCTTCTCCTGCCCCCATCCAAAAAATTGTTACTTCAAAGCATGGTCTTGTTGTCAAATTATTATTTTATGGACAACATTTGATGTCGCTAGCTGTTATAGTTTCCGAGATATAGAGTATCGAAAATTTCATAAAAATTGTTAATTTGTATGGGTGCTATCCCTTCTCCTGCCCCCACCCAAAAAATGTTTGCTTCAAAGCGTAGTTCTTGTTATCCAATTACTTTCTGTAGAACATTTAATGTCGATAGCTGTTATAGTTTCCGAGATATTTTTTTTCAAAATTAAGTTGTAAGGTAAAAGTTTACAATCAAGACGTAGCACAGAGTTTCTACCGATCAGCCAGTGGCTTTGGACCGTTATAAGTTTCATCTTTGTCAACTTCGCATCTGTATGTGACCGCCATGTGAGGCGGCGATCCAGGTGAATGCCAAGGTATTTCGTCTCATTTCGTTAAAGCACCGTATGGTTTTTAATAAGAATTGGGGGGCACGTTTTCTCGCGTAAAACAAAAGTAACGTGGGTGCATTTTTGTTTCTTTTATTTTAATACCCCATAACTTTGCCAATTTTTCTACTTGGGATACATGATGTTGAAGTTGTTTTGAGGCCTCCTTTGAGGCCTTTATGATTACTGAGAAAGGCGATTCATCAGCAAATGTCGACGTATGAGTAAGATTGTTTGTGGGCATATCTGCTGTGTAAAGCAAATAGAGAATTGGACCTAATATACTCCCTTGAGGTACCCCCGCCCCTATTGGCTTAGAACAGCTTAAGCCGTTTCCTTCTTTTATCACAAATTGTCGGCCAGTTATGTACTTTTTCAAAAGGTTAAAGTTAAGTTCATCTTTAACTTGTTTAACAGATCTATAAAGAGCTCGGAGCAGTATTTCTTTTCCTCAAAGGCTTTTGTTATAACCTGTACCAATCTGTGGGTTTGTTCGATGGTACTATGTTGATTTCTAAATCCAAATTGGTGATCTGGATGCAGATCATTCAGTATAGGAGTCAGCTTGTTTTTAAGCAATTTCTCGAACAATTTGGACATAGTTGGTGTTTGAATTTACATGAACACCCATAATGTGGTCAGTGGTTTTCATTGTTATGCACGTTTAGCATAACCATAAGCTGCGGGTCAACAGCATTCAAAATGTTAAGCAATGTTACTGTTCTGCATATTCAGCATTATCAGCGTGTTCAATTCAGTAATATTTATAACTATAACGAGCGTAATTGATCCGTAGTTTATTTACTCATACAATAAAATATTTTATTTTGCTTACTTTTTTATTTGGCGTCATTATGTCTGTATGAATTTTAATATAATTTTTAATTAAGTTTATTTTGCTTACTTTTTTATTTGGGTTCATTATGTATGTATTTTAATAAATTTTCAATTTAGTTAATCTATAATTTTATATATAAAGACCAATAAAGTTTATATTTTAGGATTAGTAATAAAACAATTGCGTTTCTATTATTATTCGGATACTTTCAAGTAACAAGTGCTTGAAGGTACAAAACGTTTACAAATTAGTACAGTTTATGTTTATGTGAATGAACTGAATTATATTAATCGATCCTCAAACATTTTTGGTGACCCGGACTATCTGATATAGGATAAAAGAACACGCAAGAGAGTTCATATACACGTTCATTGACGTAATCCTTTCTGCAATCGAAGGTCCTCCCGCCATAGGTAAGGACCCTGCTGCTTCAGAGAGGCAAATCACTTGCAATCCACTAAGAAGTGCATTCTTCAGCAAAAAGTTCCTAAAAGTCCAGAGCCTTGACAGAGAACACACTTTACCATTAAGAGGTACAAATCTCCAGCAAGCAACACGATGCCTACTGCTCACGAATACGCCGACGCTACACTCATGGAGCAACTCACCACGTCCCAGAGAGCAACTGGGGACATAATAGAGTCCATAATTTGGAATTTTAAGAAGGACTCGGCTTCCAGGAAAACTGTCAGCTATTATGACTTTAAAGAGAGGCTATGGGAACAAATCCAAGAGTTACATTTCTCAATATGGGAGTCCAGTCCTGACCCGGTGAAAGAAGTATATTATATGAAGGCTTACACTGATCTGGAAAAATTGGTAATTAAAAACTTCAGGTTGACTTCATGCTCATCTGATCGGAACTACGTGCCTACACAGCCAAGTTGTGAAGTACCAAACGCGACGAGCCGTAGCTAATTACACCTGTCAAAAATCACCATACCACAATTTGATGGCGATTTTCTAAAATAGCAGCAGTTCTATGATCTGTTTTCTCAAATGGTGGACAGTCAACAGATACCCTTCATTCAGAAAATGTGGTATTTAAAGAGAAACGTTACTGGGGAAGCAGCACAACGCATAAGCCAGCTCTCCCTGTCAGAATCGAACTACACAACAGCACGGAAAACATTTCAAGAAAGGTACAATAATAAACGACTTTTTGTAACGAATTTGGTTGATACAATCAACCGACAGCAACGTCATCAGCGTCCACACTTAAGGCTCTGCATGACATAACAAAAGAATGCCTGTTTGCCTTGAATAATCTAGGCATCGATACATCTTCATGTGATGCACTTTTAGTCCAATTATTAATCAAAAAATTGGACAGAAACCTACACATTTGGTATATGCAAGCTGTGAGCAACCCTAGAGGTGTACCAATAACATCTGAATTTCTGACATTTTTAGAATTGAATTTTCAATCAATGGAAGCAATTACTAAAAAGAAGAATTCAGCACATAAGGTTGTTTCATCGGTTGCAACTTCCAAGGGCACCTGCCGACTATGCACCAATGGCAATCATAAGCTTTATCACTGCAACAAATTTCTACAATTATCAGAGGCAGATCGATTACGTTACTGCAAAAAGTGTGCAAAAAACACAATACTTTACTTCACCTTGAAAGAAATATTTCAAATGCCGCAACTTCCTCATTGTCATCCAGCGTTGCTGCGGGCAGCTCCCAGGCAAATCCAAAAACATCTTTAGCAACATCGTAGCAGTTACATCAGCAACAAGTAATATTGCCGCAGAACACCAAGGCTATGCCATGCTGGCCATAGCAAAAGTGGTGGCAACAGCTGCTAATAATATATCATGCGAATTCAAAGCGGTGTTAGACTCAGGTTCCCAAGTAAACATTGTTTCAAAACGTTTTTGCCAAAAATTGTCCATCTCACCGACAACATCATTATTGTGCCTTGACGGGATTGGGGAGATCCAACGAAAATCAAAATATCACGTAAGCTTCGAGATGAAATCCAAGATCTCAAATGTTCAACAAATGTAGAAGCTCATGTGCTACCAAGCATAATTCCAGCTCAACCAAGCCAACAAATCGACATCTCGTCATGGGATATTCCCGACACCATTCAGCTTGCAGATCCCCACTTCTATCAACAAGAAAAAATAGATGTGTTACTTGGGGCCGAATTCTACTACAAATTAATTAAAAATGGAACACTACAACTCGCTGACGACCTTCCGAAACTCCAAAATACATCATTGGGTTGGATTGCAGGCAGTGCTATTGAGAAAAATGTAGTATCTAAACCAATATGTTCCGTAACATGTGCAATATTCGAGGAACCGACTCTAGAAGAGGCCATAGAAAGTCTGTGGAAATTAGATGACATTGAAGGCAGCGATAAAAACCTTTCACCATCAGAGAAACAATGTGAGTCACATTTTATTCAACATGTTCACACCAATGGTGATGGACGGTTCATACTCAGCCTGCCGTTTCGAGAAACCCCAACAGCACTTGGAGAATCGCATGCAATGGCATACAATAGATTCATAAGTTTAGAACGTCGTCTTGCACGAAAAGACGAAATAAGAGCGCAATATGTAAAATTCATGCAAGAATACGCACACCTGGTACATGTGGACAAAATCAACATCGATACGGTAGTAGATCCAAAATACTTTATTCCGCACTACTATGTTTTGATACCAGAGAGCACGACAACGAAACTAAGAGTAATGTTCGATGCATCAGCAAAAACTACATCAGGCCATTTATTAAATGATTTAATGTACACAGGGCCAACTGTTAAAAATGAACTGTTTTCAATTTTGCTACGGTTCAGGCTACCAAGATTTGCCTTTACCATTGATATTGAAGAGATGTACAGGAAAATTCTAATGGATCCGGATGATCAAAAATATCAACTAATCTGGAGTAAATTTCCATCGCTTCCGATTGAGTACTACAAACTTAACACAATTACATATGGGACACAAACAGCACCTTATCTTGCAACCAGATGCTTACAAAAAATTGCAGACGATAACTCAATCAACTACCTAGGGACTGGTAAATCGACTTCGATTATAGTCGAAAGTCGATTTTGACCTCAAAAAAATCGATTTTTTGTAATCGGCCTTTTGTTGACGATTTTATACTGAGCCCAAAAAATCCATTTTATCTAAAAAATTTTTAAATTCTATAAATTTGAAGAATTATTCTAATAACACAATTTATTTCAAACTATCTGTTGTGTGTTCGTATTTAAATTTTCACTTATTTAATTTCATACATTGAAATTATAATGGATTTTTGCACTTAAGTATATAATTATGTATCAAGTTAAACTATCTAAATTTGTTTATGACCTGCGAGCTTTGTAATCATTAAATACATACACCTTTTCTTATAAAACCTTTCTTTGGGAAAAACTCAATTTACTTACTTTAAAATCATTTTTAAGGGTATCTATTCATTTTTAATACAGCGTCAAAATAAAAGTCGACTTTGAATTATAATCGATTAAAAGCTTCGA
Organism: Melanophora roralis; assembly: GCA_963583895.1. Classification (NCBI taxonomy): domain Eukaryota; kingdom Metazoa; phylum Arthropoda; class Insecta; order Diptera; family Rhinophoridae; genus Melanophora; species Melanophora roralis. The sequence goes on from OY757191.1 coordinate 37,279,380, forward strand.
TTAATCGACTTTGAAAATCGAGATTAAAATAGTTGATCGTAAAATCGAAAATCGATTTTCGGCTTTGCTTACCATTCCTTACAACTACCCATATGGTTCACAAATGCTCAAACATAATTTCTACGTGGATGACGGCCTCCCTGGTTCAGACAACCTGAACAATGCACTTCAAATGTAAAAGGAGCTTATCTCAATGCTAAGCAGTCATGGCTTTAAGTTAAAAAAATGGTGTGCCAACCATCCACTGCTGCTTAAAAATTATCCAGTCGGTAATCAGGAGGTAAATTTAGATCTAAATAAACACAACGTCAACGCAATAAAAACATTAGGATTATTATGGCTGCCTAAAACAGACCAGTTTTGCATCAAGGTAAAAACCAGTTGTCAAGGCGAAGATGTTTATTCAGCAACTGTGGCAATTCAAGCTAAACTGGGATAAACCATTGCCTGAATCCCTTAATGAAAGTTGGTGCAAATTCAGAACTGATTTAGACAGCGTAGGGATGGACCGCTACGTGACAGTTCTTAAAAGGGGAAGAAGCCCTAAATCGGCAGAAGCATCTCAACCTGCAAAAATTTTAAAAGACGATGAAAGGCCAACCTCATCGCAAAATCGTTTTGCAATTTTGCAAGAGGATAATGAGGCCCCTGTTAGTGAAAAAAGTCCTTTAAGCCACCTCCCATTTATTTGAGGGAAAAAAACTCAACTGATCTCGTCAAGTTTTTAGTCGGTTTGATTGGGGAAAATAACTTTTATGTTTCAAACGTTAAACGCGGTAACATATTTGAGACAAAAATTCAAGTGAACCATGAAAACGCCTACCGCGCCACGGTGTCAGAGCTCGAAAAACTCAGAAAAAACTTCTATACCTACCAACTCAAGACCGCAAAAAGCCTTCAGGTAGTTATTAAAGGCATTGATTCTAACGTTGACCCAGAAGAGATCAAGACCAGTTTGCTAAGCAAAGGGTTTATGGTTAGGACGGTATCGAATATGAGAAACAGGGAAAAATACTCCCAACCATTATTCCGAGTGGAGCTTGAGCCTGGTGATATCAAATTGAAAAAAAGTGAAACTCACCCCATCTATGATTTAAAATATATTTTGCACCGACGAGTCACTGTGGAAGTGCCACATAAGCGATCTGGGCCCGTACAGTGCTTAAACTGCCAGGAATATGGCCACACTAAAACTAATTGTAAGTTGCCTTCTGTTTGTGTTGTGTGTGGGGATCTGCACGATACGACCAAGTGCGACAAGCCAAGAGATGATCCTAGGATAAAGAAATACAGCAACTGCGAGGGAAACCACACTGCCAATTATAGAGATTGTCCTGTTTTTAATTCAGTTAAGCGATCAACTAAGCCGAAAATAGTTCCTGCCCCTCCCCAGCCTTTAAATATACCAACTACAAATATGCCTCCATTGGCACAACCAACTACAAATCAAGTTTCTTACGCCGCCGCATTAAAGTCTAACCAGCCTAATTCACGTAAGTCTACCCAGCCTACAGCACAACAGGAAGTGCCAACTAGCGAACCAACCGGGCCTAATTTTAGCCGCCTGGAAGCCGTAATTGACAATATGGTCACACAATTTACGCAGATTATGGCGCAAATGGCCAACATGATGCAAGAAATGCAGTCTGCTTTTCTGCAGGCTATGCTTAAAAGACCATGAAGTGCTTCAGGGTTTGTTTGTGGAATGCAAACGGCATCCGCCAACACAAAAACGAGCTCGAATATTTCTTGATGAACCAAAAAATAGATGTTATGTGTATTTCTGAGACTCATATGACATCTAGAAGCACTTTTAAAATTAGTGGTTATTCTTTTTACGATTCAAAGGATCCTAGGGATAGATCATGTGGTGGCTCGGCTATTCTAATCAAATCAAGAATTAAACACCAATGGTTGGGTGGCCTCTCGGAATGTTATATCCAAGCTACGAACGTCTGCATTGATAAATCTTTCCATAACCTTGTTATTTCATCAACTGTCCACCCAGATTCTCCATAACGAAGGATCAGTACAACAGTTTCTACAAATCATTAGGTCCCCGCTTCATAGCTGCTGGAGACTATAACGCTAAGCACACATACTGGGGCTCCCGCCTAATTAGTCCCAGAGGTCGTGTCTTGTATGACTCCGTGTCGGAAATGGGACTTTTCGTTATTTCAACTGGACAACCAACCTATTGGCCAACGGACAATAATAAAATTCCAGACGTAATAGATTTGAGAGTGGCAAAAGGTATATCCCAGTCCTCACCAAATAGCAGCTAGTGATTTTTTCTCATCTAAAAAAATAAATTGGTTAAAATATAAAAAATATATTAATGCCCACTGTTCGGAAAACCAACCGCTAAAAACAGCCGGAGACATAGATGATAGTCTGAGAGTCCTAAATGAAAACATTAAAAAAGCCGTTGAACATGCGTCTTGTACCTATCGTCAGGTCAGGTACAGCAAAATTTTTTCTGACGATGTGGGAAAACTTTTATCTGAAAAAAGGAGAGTCCGAAGAGAATGGCAAAAGAACAGATCGCCCCAACTTAAATCTAAGCTGAAAGAATGTACTAGCAAATTAAAAAGCTTGCTGGAGGTTCACAGAATAGCTTCACTTAAAGAGTACCTCGAAGGTCTAGACGCGACTCCTCAAACAAATTATTCCCTATGGCGATCAGCCAGACGTTTTAAAAGACCCGTTATCGCAAAACCACCACTACGTAATCTGAGAGGATCCTGGGCTAGAAACGACGAAGAAAAATGTGATATGTTCGCAAACCATTTTAAAAACGTGTCTACTCCCAATACTTGCACAGACGTGAGGGAATTACCACCAGCTGTTGCTAGACGTCCTTTAGAAATACGTTTCTGATATACAGATGTTGTGGAGGCTATTGCTAACCTAAATGGTAAAAAAGCTCCTGGCGTTGGTAATATAAGCAACAAAATGCTCCTAGAGCTACCTCTTACGGCAAAAAGAATATTTATTTTTATTTTTAACGCAATAATTCGGGTTGAACACTTCCCGTCTGTATGGAAAATTGCCTTAGTAAAGATGATTCCTAAGCCTGGCAAAGATCCTGCAAAGGTAGAGTCTTATAGGCCTATAAGTTTGTTACCCACAATGTCAAAATTGTTCGAAAAATTGCTTAAGAACAAGCTGACTCCGATCCTGAATGAAAACAACTGCATTCCAGATCACCAATTTTGCTTTAGAAGTCAACATAGCACAATCGAACAATCGACATTTGCTAATGATACTGCTTTCCTTAGTATTCATAAAGACCCTAAAGAGGCTTCAAACCAATTGCAGCAACACGTTACCCAAGTGGAAAAAAGGGCAAATTTATGGGGAATAGAAATAAATGAACAAAAATGTACCCACGTAACTTTTACTTTACGCAAAGAAACGTGCTCCCCAATCACTATTAACAATTATACGGTGCCTCAACGAACCGAGACAAAATATCTTGATGTTCACCTAGATCGACGCCTCACATGGAAGCCTCATATAGATGCGAAGCTGACTCAAATGAAACTTAAGGCTGCTCAAATCCACTGGCTAATGGGAAGAAACTCTATGCTACGTCTACAACTCGATTTTAACCAATTTGGTGCTACGGTATACAATTATGGGGCACTGCTTCCTCTTCTAACATGAAAAAATACAACGTCGTCAAAACAAAATTCTGAGAATGATAACTGGTGCTCCTTGGTATATTAAAAACAGCAACATCCACAAGGATTTAGAAGTTCCACTAGTAAAAAGCGAAATCCTAAACTATGTGGGCAAGTATTTAAACAAGCTGAAAACACATCCAAATCCGCTCGCTCGAAGCATCCTGCAACATAGTGGGCACACTCGACTAAAAAGAAGAGATACTATTTATTTTAGATGAAACTTTTAAATTCGTTATCCTTATTGTGAGAACTTTAATTTTAGTCTGGTACTGACTGGACTTGTATGAATTACTTAGTTTTAAGATTTGAATACTTATTGTTAGTTCGCTTAAGCGGAGATTCAATAACAAAATATATGAAAAAAAATCATTGTTAAAGGAGCCATCCCAGTGAAAACACAACTACATATTTTTGCAGATGCTTCCGAAAAGGCTTTTGGTGCAGTGGCCTACCTCCGTTGAACTCTTAAAGATGGAAGAGTGGTAACACAACTACATTGAAACAACCGTCTCTACCTCGGCTAGAATTATGTTCTGCAGTCATGGCTGCTCAACTTGTACAGAGAATCAAGACGGATCTTCAGATCAAAAATCAGGCTGTATTTTTATTAACAGACTCTTCAATAGTGATATCTTGGATAAACACTCAATCTTCATTATACCACTTGTAGCCAACCGGATCTCCAAAATTTAATCATTAACATTGTCCGAACAGTGGCGCCATGTCAGTTCGAAGGATAATCCAGCTGATATACTCTCCAGAGGACTATCAGCAACAAAACTCGCTGAATGTAATCTTTGATTCTACGGACCCTTGTTCCTGCACGGAAAAAAAATATGGCCGCCCAAGGTCTCTCCACAACTCATTCTCAACGACAACGAAAAAAGGAAGACAACCCGTATCGCCGCGGTGACCTGCCCCAACGAAGATTTTATTTACAACATTCAACACAAAAATTCCTTCAGAACCCTCCAACGAGTACTGGGATACATTCTTCGATTCATAAGAAATTCCAAAATTAAAAATAACGAACGGCCAACAAGTAAGGCGTTAGTACCCTCCGAACTAGATAATGCGTTATTCTAAATCATAAGAACCATTCAGGCCTCCGACTTTGCGGTAGAAATATAACAACTTCAGAAAAACAAAGAAATGAACAAAAGGAGTTCTATCAGCAGTCTCACACCATTTCTAGATGAATCAAATATACTACGCGTAGGAGGACGATTGGAGGCATCATCACTACCATAGGATTCAAAACATCTAATGTTGATACCATATCATAATCCTATCATAAAAATTTTTTTCATTATGATTCATGAGGAAAATAATCACTGTGGACCACAAGCACTTTCGAATACAATTAGACAACAATTCTGGCCGATAAAGGAAAAAAACGGGACGAGCAATTGTCCAAAATGATGTAAGGTGTGTCAAGGCACGACCACACTTATGCCATCATATTATGGGCAACCTTCCCCAGCATAGGATCACGCCAGCACGGCCTTTCATTAACACTGGTGTAGATTATTGTGGACCGTTTTGGATTCACTACAAAATTAGAGGCAAACGACCAACGAAAGCGTATATATAGCTGTGTTTTGCTAATTTTCTACAAAGGCAGTTTATTTAAAATTGGTGTCTGATTTATCAACATATTTACTGGTTTATTGGTCGTCGAGGACGGTGTCAAAATATTTATTCTGACAATGCTACCAATTTTATTGGAGCAAAAAATCAACTAGCAGAACTAGCTGATAGTATCTACTCTACTAAGGCACAATCGTCAATTATTTCCGCGTCCAGCTCAAAGGGAATACATTTCCATTTTATTCCACCGAGAGCCCCACATTTTAGAGGTCTATGGGAAGCGGCTGTGAAGTCACTTCTTCGAAGTGTCGCAACTGCAGCCTTGACACAAGGAGAATAGGAAACTATCATAGTGAAAATTGAGGCAATACTAACACCTCTAGCAAATTTTCCGAATAACCTTGAAGCTTTAACACCTGGGCACTTCCTCATTGGCGAAGCTCTTACATCGCAAGTTGATAGTAGAGCACAGCCAGTCAACCTTGGCTCACTGGAAGCTTGTAGCCTACCTCAAGCAACAGTTTTGGAATAGATGGTCAACAGAATATCTAAACGAATTACAACAACGTGGTAAATGGCAACGGCGAGCTGTCAATATCAAACCGGGCGATATGGTCATCATCAAGGAAGATAACCTACCCACTATGAAGTGGCCATTGGGAAGAATCATTCAAGTTTACCCTGGCGATGACGTCGCAGCAAGGGTCGCAGTAAGGGTCGCAGAAGGAAAGACAGCAGAAGGAACATTTAAGCGTCCAATACATCGGCTTGCATTATTACTTATACTCAGCGATGAAGAATGCCAACAAAAACACTAGTTCCTATCCACACCATCAACAATGGGTTGCACCTCTCAGCTAACAACTCCACCATCTCATGATATGCCTGAACCTAAGAAACGGAGGATTTCTCCACGTCCTGTCATACCATTACTGCTTATAGCCCTCTTTGCTCTTCCACTTAATGTCGCACAGAAAATTGAAATAAAGGAATTTGAGCCGAACCTTGGTCTACACTCTGAAGGAATTGGTATCACCTTGATGTCGCGGCCAGAATGGGACATCATCACCTACTATGACCTCCAACCATATTGGCAAGAAATGGCTGCCTTTACTAACGGAACAACGGCCTTGCAGCACCTCTGCGACATTATAAAGCAAAGGACGCTATGTACGAATGTCCTACTCACGCTGGAATTAGGTTTAGTAGACCTGAAGGATGAAAACACGTTACTCATTTGAAAAAGAATCAAACGTGGCGCTGTTAACGTAGTCGACAATATTGCTAACTCACTTTTTGGCATCTTGGATTCATCTTACGCAGAAGAAATGTCAAACACCATCAATGCAGTAAAATAAAATGAGCTTCACTTAAAGCAGCTATTAAAAAATCAAACATCAATTATTGACGCAACGCTAAATGTGTTTAAGCAAGACGAAGAGAAAATTAAAGAAAAGTTCAAAAACCTCGACGACCAGTTAAAACAAATCACCCTAAGGCTGCACCAAGGTGAAATAGAACAGCAACAAACACATTTCTTTCAGATATTTATCTCTCTATCTATTCAACTGTCCATAACATCAGCAAGGCTACATCGCATTCAAGCTGCAATAGTTGCAGCGTTAGTCGAATCACACTATGGAAGAATCAGCCAACTGTTTCTATCACCAGCTCAACTTAAATCCGAGATAGTCCAAATAAAGAATCATCTTCCACCATCGCTACGGTTGCCAGTGGATGAGGATAATCTGATACAGCTATACAAACTCATGAAGGTAAGAGGAGGTGTGACAAAGGATCACGCCATATTCCACATGACACTTCCCTTGGCGGATCCAGAAACACTAGAACTCCTCAAGCCACACCCGATTCCAGCCTTAGTCAACAGCACGATGCTTGTGGTAGGGCCATGCAGCGACCTAATAGCAATAACTGCTCATAGGGACCAATATGTGCTACTATCTGAAGAACAATGGAACTCGTGCACAACAATTAAAGACAGGGAATACAAATGTCCACACATGCAATCAAAATTTAATGCAGATGCAGACAAATGTTCATGTGAAATCTCACTTCTTAATTAAAATACTCGCCGGAATTGTCACATTGTTCCCTTTATGGACACCACTTCTTTAATACATTTGGAACACAATAACTAATGGATATACTGTATGCATCATCCCATTTTAATAACCACTGTGTGCGGACAAAACCACTCGCAGATAACTTTGAAGGGATCTGGGCTGCTGAAAATAAGTCCAGATTGTACACTCAAGCACAAATCAATCGTCATCCAAGGGCATCAAACCTATGTAGCAGCACTTCAAACATCATAAACAGCAATGTTTAACGCAAGCGAGATCATCACTCCAAATGAAGTACAATTCGGAAAACTTCACCTTCAAGCATACGTTGACCAAATCAAAAACATATCCGATATTCAAAGACAGTTACATCAACAAGTACAGAATGATCTGCCATCTGAATTCAAGCACGCAATATACCATCAGGTTACTGTTGCTTACGCTGCTCTCTTTATCGCGATTGGAATCATCATCACAATAATCTTCAGGAACATACAACATCGGAAAGTAGAACTCAACCAACCACCTCAACTTCCTGCTGTCCGTCAGCACGTTAATCCATTGGAGTTCACAGTGACAGTCGCTTAAAACCACACACCGTAAGGCTGTTGAACATTCGTTCAACGTGGGGGAGAATGTTTGAATTTACATGAACACCCATAATGTGGTCAGTGGTTTTCATTGTTACGCACATTTAGCATAACCATAAGCTGCGGGCAAACGGCATTCAAAATGTTAAGCAATGTTACTGTTCTGCATATTCAGCATTGCCAGCGTCTTCAGTTCAGTAATATTTATAACAATAATGAGTGTCATTGATTCGTAACTTATTAACTCATACAATAAAATACGAGGGTTGCCTTTTATGTTTCGAGATTTGGCAATACTAGTGCTGCAATCTGACAACTGACAGCTCTATCGTAAAGTTTGACATTTTCTTGGATATATATACTCAGAACGTTTTGACATACAAGCGCTATTTGTGTTGGTTAAAGTAACTTAAAAGAATCAACTCGACCCAAAAATAAAATAATATCGTGAACATTTTCGTGCGACTATTTTTAAAATTTTTCGACGTGGATTAACTCAGCAACATTGCATGCATGAACTTAATTCTATTTTTAAATATGAAGTTCCATCAAGGGACAGTATTTATCGATGATATAGTGAATTCAATCCTGGTTGTAGTTTACTCCAGGACGAATTTCGTGAAGGTCTTCCAAAAACAGTTGTTGTTCCGAAACCATTGATGCTGTGCGTGAACTGATCGTCATGTGACCTATCATGAGATTGAGACAACCTTAGGCATCATAAGTTAAATTTTGCATAAACATTTTTTTTTATAGTTTTTATTATTGAAATTCGCCTTTGGCGAACTAACAATAAGTATTCAAATCTTAGGGCTATATATTGGAAATTAGTCCAGCCAGTGCCAGACTAAAATTTAAGTTATCATAAGGAAATAAATAATTTCATCTAAGCGCAATAGTATTCCTCCTTTTCAGACGGGTGTGCCCACTATGTTGCAAGATGTTTCAAGCGAGCGGATTTGGATGAGTTTCAAGCTTATTTCAGTACTTGTCCACATAGTTTAGGATTTCGCATTTTACCAGTGGAACTTCAAGATCCTTGTGGATGTTGCTGTTTTTAACATACCAAGGAGCACCAGTTATCATTCTTAGAATTTTGTTTTGACGGCGTTGAATCTTTTCTATGTTGGAGACGGAAGCAGTGTCCCGTAGTTGTATCCCGTAGCACCAAATTGGCTTCAAAATTGAGTTGTAGAGCAGAAGTTTACAATCAAGATGTAACACAGAGTTTCTACCAATAAGCCAGTGGATTTGGGCCGTTTTAAGTTTTAATTGTGACAATTTTGCATCTATGTGGGGCTTTTATGTGAAGCGGCGATCCAAGTGAATGCCAAGATATTTTGTTTCAAAACGTTAAGGCACCGTATGGTTGTTAATAAAAATTGAGGGGCACGTTTTCTTACGTAAAGTAAAAAAAACGTGGGTGCATTTTTGTTCGTTTATTTTAAAACCCCATAAATTTTACCATTTTTCTACTTGGTATACGTGATGCTGCAGTTGTTTCGAGGCCTCTTTATGGTCTTTATAATTACTGAAAAAGGCGGTATCATCAGCTAATGTCGACGTATGAGTAAGATTATTTGTGGGCATATCTGCTGTAAGCAAGTACAGAATTGGACCTAGTATACTCCCTCGAGGTACACCAGCCCCTATTGGTTGAGAAGAACTTATTTGGTTTCCCCCTTTGATCATAAATTGTCGGCCGGTTATGTTTTTTTCAAAAAGGTTAAAAAAGTTAGATGGAAGGTTGATTTTTAATTTGTTTAACAGGCCTTCATGCCATACTTTGTCGAACGCTTGAGTGACATCTATAAAGAGCGCGGAGCAGTATTTCTTTTTCTCAAAGGCTTTTCTTATAACCTGTACCAATCTGTGGGCTTGTTCGATGGTACTATGTTGATTTCTAAATCCAAATTGGTGATCTTGAATGTAGTTGTTTTCATTCAGGATCGGAGTCAGCTTGTTTTTAAGCAATTTCTCAAACAATTTGGACATAGTTGGTAACAGACTTATAGGCCTGTAAGACTCCACCTTCGAAGGATTTTTCCCGGCTTAGGAATCATCTTTACCAAGGCAACTTTCCTTACTGGCGGGAAATGCTGGAGCCGTAATATGGCGTTAAAAATAAAAAGAATTATTCTTTTTGCTGTGCAAGGCAGCTCTAAAAGCATTATGTTGCTGATTTCATCAAAGCCAGGAGCTTTTTTAGCATTTATATTATTGATAGCCTCTACGACATCTGACAACTGAAAACAACAACTGACATCTAGCAAGAACAGGCGGTAAATTACTCATGTCAGTGCATGTATTTGGAGTGAAGACATTTGTTAAATGACTTGCGAGTAGATCACATTTTTCTTCATCACTTCTTGCCCAGGATCCTCTCAGATAACGTAGTGGTGGTTTTGCTATAACGGGTCTTTTAAGATATTTCGCTGATCGCCATAGGGAATAATTCGTCTGAGGAGTCGAGTCTAGACCTTCGAGGTGTTCCTTAAGGTGGCTTCAGACTATAATACTGGGTAAAAACACTTGTCAAAAAACTCAAATAAAATGAGAAAATATAATAGTGTGAAGACATTATGTTATGAAATGTCAAAAAATACCTAAAGAAATTTGACAGTAGTATGGCTCTCTTCATTTTTAGAAATTTTTCTAAACCATTAGATTTTGCATGTATCAGAGTTGCATATTTACAGCAACCATAAAGAAAATCAGGCATGGAAAGTTTATATAAAGTTTGGTAATGTAAAACAATTTTTAATAATATTTTTATGAAATTTATAGTTATTTATTAGGAAATAAAATATTTTTAATTGAAATTAAATTAAAAAGTTGTAAAAGTAATTTTTTTTCATTAAAAGTGTTGTAAAATTATTACTTTTGATATGTATATTTATATATTTTTTAAAAAATGGATATGTGTCAGAAAATGGAGTCTTTTAGCAAAATAAACTCACTTTGTATAAAAAAAAAAAAATTTTTTTGATTGAGTTTATTATATACAAGCGTTTTATTAATTAACCCGCAAAAGCAAATCAAGAAAATTTTTAAAACATTGTTAATTTATTTTAATCAGTTATGAAGTATTTACAAATATTAAGCGTGTTCCAAAAGATCTCGAATTTGTTCCGACATATGAGAGTAAAGAAATTACTCTCCAAGCTTACCAAAGTTGCTCAAACAGCTGGAATGCAAAAAACTATAATTGAAAATTTTTAAATGCTTACATGCTGCTTAGTTTAAAAGTAAAATTTTATTTAGACGATTACACTCCATAGAATTTTTAAAACATAGCATATACGTTATATGTATATAAAATGTATCTAAATGTTCTAAATCGCATTTTATATTAAAGAAATCTACAGATTTTTATAAAAAAATGTACCTACAACAAAATTTTTGTTGAAACCCTTGTACAGGAAAGGAAATTTATCTCAAACGTTCTCTTTGCTGTGGAAAATTTGTTACCTGAAACGCTTTTGGGTAGGTTTGGATTAATTTGTGTGAGTTTGGACTATTTTGTTATGTACCTGAAACACAACTTTTAATAAATTAAAATGCCTTTTTTCAATTTTTAATAAATTCTAACCTTATGGTAATTTTTGATATATGAAAACTATGCGAAAATACTTATAGTAGGTTTATTAACAAAAATGTATGTAATGGCTGACAAATATGGTTTTAGTAAACTTACGATAACTATTATAAATTTTTCTACTAGATTTTATAGCTCGCTTTTAAAAACCAGTAATATTATAAAAATATCACATAAAAACTTAAAGGCATATACACACATATGTACAAATATATATGTATATAAAATAAGTTTTAAAACAGATTTTGTATAAAAGCGACGCTCGAAAACTTTTTTACATCTGAAAATTTATAATTATTACGGGCCTAAGTTTCAACCTCCTTATTTAAAATAAATTATAAAACTGTAAGTACAAATACAAAAAAAAAATATACAAAACGTCGAAGAATTATTGGTTTGCTTCATATCCAATGCATTTTTCTATGTTTATGCGGCAAACCAATAATCACCCAAAGAATGTGCAAAAGTTTAAAATATTACTAAAAGTTCCATCCCTGATGAACAGCTGTTTAATGATTTAGCGCCAGCAAAAATTTTTACAAATAGTAAATATCAAAAGTGAAATTAAGAATTTATTGCAGAAATTAGTTAAAAAAACATGTCTGATGAACTAACTGCAAGTCTGAACGTCACTTTTTTGCCTAACAGTATTTTTTCACCCTTTTGTTAAATTCAAATAAAAAACAATACTTGCTTTAAAAGTTAAAGTTTTTTTTTTAAACTAAAAAACAGATGTTTAAGTACTACACAGATTTTAATTTTGTTTCAAATGTGATAGTGTAAAGACAAAATGTAATGCGCATTATTTCTTATTTCTTATTTGACAGTCAAACCAAAAATCATTTTATTTGGCTCTCTCAAAATCCAACCAAAATCTAAACACTTGTAGAATAGTGTGAAGGTAGCTTTAAGAGATGCCAACCGGTGAACCTCTAGCAAATTTTTCAATTTGTTTGTACATTCCTTCCACTTGGCTTTAAGTTGGGGTGATCTATACTTTTGCCATTCTCTTCGGGCTCTCCTTTTTTCAGATAAAAGTTTTTCCACATCGGCAGAATAAATTTTGTTGTACTTGGGCTGACAGTAAGTAGAAGAAGCATGTTCAATGTTCAATGTTTTCAATAAAGCCGTTCTGACAATCATCGATGTCTCCGGGTGTTTTTAGTAGTTGGTTTTCAGAACAGTGGGTGCTGATATATTTTTTATATATCAACCAGTTTACTCTTTTATTTAACAAAAACTCACTACTTGCAATTTGGTGAGGACTGCAAATAGTGATTATTGTGGGTGAGTGGTCAGAAGATAAATCCAAGTAGGCTTGGGCCTCAATAAGCTCCGTTGATATGCCTTTTGCTACGCCAAAGTCTATTACGTCTGGAATTTTATTGTGGTCCGTTGGCCAGTAGGTTGGTTGCCCAGTTGAAATAACGTAAAGTTCCATTTCAGACACGGCATCATACAAGACGCGACCTCTGGGACTAATTAGGCGGGAGCCCCAGTAAGAGTACTTGGCGTTATAGTCTCCAGCAGCTATGAAGCGGGGACCTAAAGATTTGTAAAAACTGATGTACTGATCCTTCGTTATGGAGAATCTGGGTGGACAGTAAACTGACGAAATAACGAGATTATGGAAAAATTCATCAATACAGACGTTTGTTGCTTAAATATAGATTCGGATAGGCCACCCAACCATTGGTTTTTAATTCTTGATTTAATTAATATAGCCGATCCACCACATCATCTATCCCTAGGATCCTTTGCGTCGTAAAAAGTATAGCCACTTATTTTAAAAGTGCTTCTAGATGTCACATGAGTCTCGGAAATTAACATGACATCAATTTTTTTTGTTTACTAAAAAGTATTCTACTTCGTTTTTGTGTTAACGGATGCCGTTTGCGTTCCAGAAACAAACCCTGAGGCAGTTCATGGCCTTTTAAGCATGGCCTGCAAAAGAGCAGACTGCATTCTTTGCATTTCCTGCATCATGCCAGCCATTTGTGCCATGATCTGAGTAAATTGCTTAACCATATTGTCAATTACGGCTTCCAGGCGGCTAAAATTGGGGCCCATAGATTCACTTGTTGGCACCACGTGTTGTATTGTTGGCGGGTTAGGCTTACTTGCGTTGGGCTGGTTAGACTTTAAGGCGTTGGCATAAGAAACTTTACTCGTTGTTGGCTGTGTTAGAGGAGGCATTGTAGTAGTCGTTATGTTTAACTGCTGAGGAGGGGCAGGAACTACTTTTGGCATTGATGAGCGCTTTACTAAATCAAAAACAGGGCAGCCTCTTTAGTTAGCAGTGTGATTTCCACCACAATTGCTGCATTTCTTCACCCGAGGATCATCTTTCGGTTTGTCGCATTTGGTCGTAGCATGCACAACACAAACAGCAGGCAACTTGCAATAAGTTTTGGTGTGACCATACTCTTGGCAATGCAAGCACTGTACGGGCCCAGATCGCTTAAGTGGCACTTCAACAACGACTCTACGATGCAAAATATATTTAAGGTCATAGATAGGGGGAGTTTCGTTTTTCTTCAGTTTTACATCACCAGGCTCAAGCTCAACTTGGAATAATGGTTGGGGATACCTTTCTCTGTTCTTAATGTTTGACACAGATTTGGCTTTGAAGCCTTTGCTGCACAAACTAGCCTTAATTTCTTCCCGGTCCACATTCGAATCAATGCCCTTAATAACAACTTGCAGGCCTTTTGCGTTCTAAAGTTGATAGGTGTAGAAGTTTTTGTTATGTTTTTCAAGCTCCGAAACCGTGGTGCGATAAGCATTTTCGTGATACACTTGAATTTTAGTTTCATAAATGCTACCACGTTTTATGTTCGACACATAAAAGTTGTCTTCGCCGATTAATCCAACTAGAAACTTTATAAGGTCGTTTGAATTTTACTCTCTCAAATAAATTGGGGGAGGCTTAAATGTCTTCCTCTCAGTTAGCGGGGCATCGTTTTTCTCTTGCAGTATTGCAAACCGATTTTGCGATGAGGTTGGTTTTTCTTCATCTTTCGAAATTTTTGCTGGGTTGGTAACCTCTGCCGATTTGGGGCTTCTGCCCCTTTTAAGAACTGTTATATAACGGTCCATTCCTACCTGGACCTTTGGAACTTGTGAAGAAATTGGGCTGGGACCGCTTTTAGCTACTGAAGCTTCAATTCCAGAATTTGATAAAAATGACCGCGGTGAGGATGGTACTTCGGTACTTTTTTTATAATTTTTAAAAAGGGATTGGGCTAAGTTTGACCCTTGTTCAAAGCACTTATTTAAATTGGGTGCACTTAAACTTAAATTGTTTGTATTTATTTTTGATTTCTCACTTAAATAGTTTTTATTGTATTCAGGGTCTCTATTGTTTTTATTGCTCACGCTTGTGGAGCTTAACACAATGTAAGCATTTCTGCTATTAGGTCCACTGTCTCGACGATTGCTGTAACTCATGTACCGTTTGCTTTTTTAATTTAGTTTTTTTTTGTTTTGTTTTTTTATTTTTTCACTTATGTATACTTATATGTATGTATATTGATAAAAAATTTTGCCACCTATTACAAATATGTATATTCGCTCTTTTTAACACTCGCGTACACGTCCGCACACTACGAGATTAAGATCACGAATGCATAAACAATTGACTGCCAAAAAAATTTGTTCGCGTTGGATCCAACACAATTTGCCAATCGCTCAAAAAAAGGCTCGCGTCGATTGGTCGAAAGAAATGCTCAGGAAATACGGTCGCGGTGCTTCGAAACACGTCTGTGATATTGTGACAGGTGATGAGTTGTGGATTTACGCGTATAAGCCCGAAAGTAAACAGCAGTCCACTGTATGGGTGTTTCAAGATGAGCCAAATCCAACATGTTGCAACCGTTCTACTAGAACAAAGCAGAACAGTCTGTTCTGAGTGGTACACAACCATTTGTTTGCCAGTTGTCTTCCAAGAAATCAGGAAAACCAACTGCCAAAGATGGATCACTCTTCACCACGACAATGCGAGCTCTCACACATCGGCTCAAACAACTACACTTTTAAGCACCCAAACATCGATTTAATAAGTCATCCGCTGTACAGTCCTGACTTGGCACCGAATGGGTTCTTTTGATTCCTGTACGTAAAAAAAACTTAGAGGTAAACGTTTTTCGACGCCTGAAGAAGAGGTTGCTGTATTCAGAATGCATGTTTTGGAGATCCCTCAATCAGAGTGTCAAAATGCTTCGACAATTGATTCGAACGCATGCAAAAGTGTATAGATCTTCATGGGGAATATTTTGAAAAACAATAAGGTGATTTTTGATGATTAATATTTGTTAATTTTCTCTAACCCCGAAATATGAAATGCAACCCTCGTATATTATTTTGCTTACTTTTTTACTTGGCTTCATTTTGTCTGTATGAATTTTAGTATAATTTTTAATTAAGTTAATTTTGCTTACTTTGTTATTTGGGTTCATTATATATGTATGTATGTATTTTAACATAATTTTCAATTAAGTTAATCTTATTTTATATTTAAAGACCAATAAAGTTTATATTTCAAGCTAATTTTTATTTATTGTTGAACTAATTTTTCTTAATACAAGTTTTTGATTTTTAGTTTAGCTTAAATTCATATAATTTCTTTTTATTAAAAGAAATTTTTATTTTCTGTTAATGTTGAAAGAAATTTTAATTTGAAAAAAGCTGATTTTTCTACCGCTACTAGCCGAGTAGAATGCATTTTCCAAACCAGCTACGCAATTTCATCATCAGTACTCTTTAAACGGTAGTAGTGTATTTGGTTGTAAACATCACCTATTTAACTTACATGTAACAAGGAACGAGATACGACATGACTGTTTTTCTTTCATTTTTACTTTGTAAGTTAGGACGAAGTTTACTTTTCATATACACTATGCTTTTTTCTATTAAAAGTCTCTTCAGCAACACTTGACTAACGGTTAAACATCATCCATCTCTCAGATGGAATGAAACGCTTTTTATTCTTGTATATTATATACAAGGGGGGTAAGTCATTTTTAATTTCTTTTTTGTCAACGACAAATGGACAGAAATTATTAAAGATCCTTTTGCACCGTGCCATGTGTGAGTTATATGCTAATTTTTATTTATTGTTGAACTAATTGTTTCTTAATATAAATTTTTGATTTTTAGTTTGGCTTAAGTTCATATAATTTCTTTTTATTAGAAGAAATTTTGTATTTTTCGTTAATGTTGTAATGTTGAAAGAAACGTTAATTTAAAAAAAAAGCAGATTTTTCTACCGCTACTAGCCGAGTAGAATGCATTTTCGAAAGCAGCTACGCAATTTCATCATCAGTACTCTTTGAACGGTAGTAGTGTATTTGGTTGTAAACATCACATATTTAACATACATGTAACATTGAAAGGGATACGGCACGACTGTTTTTCTTTCATTTTTACTTTGTAAGTTAGGACGAAGTTTACTTTTCATATACACTTTGTTTTTTTCTATTAAAAGTCTCTTCGGCAACACTTGACTAACGGTTGAGCATCGTCCATCTCTCAGATGGAATGAAACGCTTTTTATTCTTGTATATTATATACAAGGGGGGTAAATCATTTTTAATTTCTTTTTTGTCAACGACAAATGGACAGAATTTTTTAAAGATCGTTTTGCACCGTGTCATGTGTGAGTTATATGCTAATTTTTATTTATTGTTGAACTAATTGTTTCTTAATATAAATTTTTGATTTTTAGTTTGGCTTAAGTTCATATAATTTCTTTTTATTAGAAGAAATTTTGTATTTTCCGTTAATGTTTTAATGTTATAAGAAACGTTAATTTGAAAAAAACAGATTTTTCTACCGCTACTAGCCGAGTAGAATGCATTTTCGAAAGCAGCTACGCAATTTCATCATCAGTACTCTTTAAACGGTAGTAGTGTATTTGGTTGTAAACATCACCTATTTAACTTACATGTAACATGGGAAGGGATACGGCGCACAGTGCTTTGATCCCATATAGTGATGGGACAAAAATAGAAGGAGTGGTCCCAGAGTTTTGAAATTTGGTACACTACTATAAAATACTTAAATTAAGAAAAATTCAATTTTTTGAAAAAATCGGACAAAGGACACGCCTACTGCCCATATATAGAAAGGACGAAATTTTCAATTTTGACTATATAACTGCACAGAAAGTTACAATAGTACGTAGATTATTTACATCCCCTGCTAGTAACTTGTGGGATAATTTTTATTGAGATTAGCGCAAGGACTCTAGGTCCTTCCCAAAAAATATTGCCGCTCAATGAAACATTTGTCTCGTCGTCTTCAACTGGCTCAATGCTGTTGCATGTAAAGCTACTGTTGTATCACATTCTGGAGTTGGAAGCAGCAAATTTTCATAAGCTAAGAATTTAAATTAAACATATTTAATAATATCTTTATTTTAGAATAGCAATTAAAAATTATAAGACTTACATCATCAGCATCAAAAAAATATTGTTTACCCACGAAGAATGATTCTTTTTTTAAATGCATTAAGTTGCCCCTGCTTTCATTCCAAAAATTTTTAATTTCGATGTGAAAGAAATGAACACTTTGAAATAATTTATTTTTGTCAAAATATGACTCGACTATTTTTCTTTCAACATATTTATATACCTCTGGTTCTTTATCTTCAGACGTTGCTTTTATTCAGCAGTCAACTATATCTGAATTATATAAAATAAAATCCATCACTTTAAATTATTTGTTTTGACTAATTACTTGATGTTTTATTAAAATCTTTGTTTACACTATGATTAGAGATGTGCACGTTAATTTATTCAACCACGCGCCCTCACTTTTACTCGTTTGTAAAAGTAATTAATTATAAGCATATAAATTTATTGAACATTTTATTAAAAAATTTTAATTTTTTCTTTCACTGAAATGTCTGTGTGCAATATTTGCGAACACTCCACCAAACAATTTTGCTTACTACAAACAAAGGATGTTGCAAAAAAAAAAAACCTTCTGTCACGTACCCATCTCCAATTTAAATAAAAAATAACGGTAAATTATATTTGTAGGTGGGAGTCAATTCTAGCGATTTTCAATTCCTGTATTAGTTTGTTGTGATGCAAAATTTTATAAGATTTGTGAAAAACATTAAATTTTTGTCATATTTTAATCTAGTTTTTGTTATAAGTAGTCACAACAGACCTGGAAAAAACAAATTTTTTGGTATTTTAAAGCTTACATTTTAAAAATTAAGCTAACTTCTAGCCATTTTTTATACTAACTTATCTATATTTTTGGGGAAAAAAAGTAAGCAACAGTGGTGGGAGGTAAACAATAAAACACCAACGTCAATCTGTTGATTTAGCGGCATCTTGTAGCGTTAAAAAGAGGCAAACACAATCTTATACTTATTTTTTTAATTTATCTCGTTAATTAATCTAATCTAATGGTATCAATTTGGCTTTATATGTTATTATATTGTTTGTTTTTTTTTATTTTTAATTCCAGAAAACTGTCTAAATTTGAGAAAAAATCACGAAAATAGCCATTTTAAAAAATAATTTTTTTTTTAAAGTTGTGGTTAATTTTTTAAAATTTTTTTTCTTGAAGTTTTTAGAAAACTGTATGGATATTTGAACAGAAATAAACCCATAGACCATATATTTTTTTTTAATTTTCCATCAAAGTTAAAAATTTTTTAGAGCTTAAGTGAATAATAAGCATTTTTTAAACCAACAAAAACTATGTATAGGAAAATAATATAAAAAAAATTTTTTCACAGTAGGTTTCGAATGAATTTTTACAATAATTTTTTTAAAACAATAAAAAACCAAGGTAATTTGGGGTGTTAGTGTCATTTTATAGCGTAAAATACATAGAAACGCAAAAAATTTACTATTTTTGTTTTTTTTTCATTAAACAGTATTAATTTGAATTTATATTTTACAGTATTTGTAGTTTGTTTTCTTTTAAACCTTAGAAAACTGTCGAAATTTAAGAAAAAATCACGAAAATAGCCATTTTTAAAAATAATTTTTTTTAAAGTTGTGGTTAAATTTTTAAAATTGTTTTTCTTGTAATTATTAGCAAACAATATGAATTTTTGAAAATAGAAAAAAACCTATACACCATATTTTTCTTTTTTTTTTTTAATTTTCCATCAAAGTTAAAAAATTTTTAGAGCTTAAGTGAATAATAAGCATTTTTCAAAGCAATAAGAAATACTTATAAAAAAAGAAATCACAAAAAATTTTGACATTAACGGAAAATAAAAATTTTTTCTAATAAAAAGAAATTATATGAATCTAAGCCAAACTAAAAATCAAAAATTTGTATTAAGAAACAATTAGTTCAACAGTAAATAAAAATTAGCATATAACTCACACATGGCACGGTGCAAAACGATCTTTAATAATTCCTGTCCATTTGTCGTTAACAAAAAAGAAATTAAAAATGACTTACCACCCTTGTATATAATATACAAGAATAAAAAGCGTTTCATTCCATCTGAGAGATGGATGATGCTCAACCGTTAGTCAAGTGTTGCCGAAGAGACTTTTAATAGAAAAAAGCATAGTGTATATGAAAAGTAAACTTCATCCTAACTTACAAAGTAAAAATGAAAAAAAAAAACAGTCATGCCGTATCCCTTTCCATGCTACATGTAAGTTAAATAGGTGATGTTTACAACCAAATACACTACTGCCGTTCAAAGAGTACTGATGATGAAATTGCGTAGCTGCTTTCGAAAATGCATTCTACTCGGCTAGTAGCGGTAGAAAAATCAGCTTTTTTTTCAAATTAACGTTTCTTTCAACATTAACGGGAAATAAAAATTTCTTCTAATAAAAAGAATTTATATGAACTTAAGCCACACCAAAAATCAAAAATTTGTATTAAGAAACAATTAGTTCAACAATAAATAAAAATTAGCATATAACTCACACATGGCACGGTGCAAAACGATCTTTAATAATTTCTCTCCATTTGTCGTTGACAAAAAAGAAATTAAAAATGATTTCCCCCCTTTGTATATAATATACAAGAATAAAAAGCGTTTCATTCCATCTGAGAGATGGATGATGTTTAACCGTTAGTCAAGTGTTGCCGAAGAGACTTTTAATAGAAAAAAGCATAGTGTATATGAAATGTAAACTTCTTCCTAACTTACAAAGTAAAAATGAAAGAAAAACAGTCATGTCGTATCTCTTTCCTTGTTACATGTAAGTTAAATAGGTGATGTTTACAACCAAATACACTACTACCGTTTAAAGAGTACTGATGATGAAATTGCGTAGCTGCTTTCGAAAATGCATTCTACTCGGCTAGTAGCGGTAGAAAAAATCTGCTTTTTTCAAGTTTATATTTTAAGATTAGTAATAAAACAATCGCGTTTCTATTATTATTCGGATACTTTAAAGTAAAAAACGTTTACAAATTAGTACTGTTCAATTTTATGTGATTGAACTGAATTATACTAATCAATCCTTAAACAGTTGGTAACATACTTATAGGCCTGTAAGACTCCACCTTCGAAGGATCTTTTTCCGGCTTATGATA
Organism: Melanophora roralis; assembly: GCA_963583895.1. NCBI lineage: Eukaryota > Metazoa > Arthropoda > Insecta > Diptera > Rhinophoridae > Melanophora > Melanophora roralis. The sequence goes on from OY757191.1 coordinate 37,300,465, forward strand.
CATATTTCCCAAGGCAACTTTCCATACTGGCGGGAAATGTTTGAGCCGTAATATGGCGTTAAAAATAAAGAAAATTACTATCTTTGCTGTGCCAGGTAGCTCTAATTTCATGCTTTTTAGCATCTAAATTATTGATAGCCTCTACGACATCCAACAGTTGAAAACGTATTTCAATAGGACATCTAGCATGTATTTGGAGTGAAGACATTTGTAAAATTTTTTGCCCAGGATCTTCTCAGATTACGTAGTGGTGGTTTCGCGATAACGGGTCTTTTAAGATATTTCGCTGATCGCCATGGTGAATATTTCGTCTGAGGAGTCTAGTCTAGACCTTCGAGGTGTTCCTTAAGAGATGCCATTCTGTAAACCTCTAGCAAATTTTCCAATTGGTTTCTACATTCTTTTAACTTGGCTTTAAGTTGGGGTGATCTGTGCTTTTGCCATTCTCTTCGGGCTCTTCTTTTTTTAGATAAAAGCTGTGTCACAGCGGCTGAAAAAATTTTGTTGTATTTAGTCTGACGATAGGAAAAAGAAGCATGGTTAACGGCTATTTTTATGTTCTCCTTGAGGCTGTTCAGACAATCATCGATGTCTGCGGGAGTTTGTAGCGGTCGGTTTTCCGAGCAGTGGGTGCTGACAAATTTTTTGTATTTTAACCAATTTACTCTTTTAAGTAAAAAAATATCACTAGTTAAAATTTGTTGAGGACTTCAAATAGTGATTATAGTGGGAGAGCGGTCTGAAGATAAATCAAACGAGGCTAGAGCTTCAGTAAGTTCCGGGGATATACCTTTTGTTACGCCAAAATCGATAACGTCTGGAATTTTATTGTGATCAGTTAGCCAATACGTCGGTTGTCCAGATGAAATAAGGAGATATAGCGTATCGAAAATTTCATGAAAATTGTTAATTTGTATGGGTGCTACCCCTTCTTCTTGTCGTCCAGATACTTATTGTAGAACATTTGAAGTCGATAACTGTTATAGTTTCCGAGATAAAGCGTTTTGAAAATGTCATAAAAAGTGTTTATATTTATGGGAGCTACCCCTACCCAAAAACTTTTTTTACAAAATCCAATTACTCTTCGTAGAACACTAGAAGTCGATCACTGTTATTGTTTCCGAGATATAGCGTATAGAAAATTTCAAAAAACAATTGTTAATATGTATGGGAGCTACCCCTTTTCCTGCTCCCACTCAAAAATTTATTTCTTTAAGTAGGTTTTGTTGCCCAATTACTTTTTGTAGAACAATTGATGTCGATAGCTGTTATAGTTTTCGAGATATAGCGTATCGAAAATTTCATAAAAATGGATAATATGTATTGGAGCTACCTCTTATATTGCCCCCACCCAAAGATTTTTTTCTTCATAGCGTAGGTCTTGTTGTTTAATAACTTTTTGTAGAACCCTAGTAGTCGATCACTGTTGTAGTCTCCGAGATATAGCGTTTCAATATTTCATAAAAACTGTTAATTTGTATGGGAGCTACACCTTCTCCTTCAGCTACCCAAAAATTTGTTTCTTTAGAGCTAAGGTCTTGGTGTCCAATTACTTTTTGTAATTTTGATGTCAATAGCTGTTATAGTTTCCGATATATAGCGTTTTGAAAATTTCATAAAAATTTTTAATTTGTATGGGAACTACCCCTGCTCCTGCCCCATTAAAAAATTTTTGTCCAATTACTTTTTGTAGAACAATTGATGTCGATAGCTGTTATAGTTTCCGAGATATAGCGTATCGAAAATTTTAAAAAATTGTTCATTTGTATGGGAGCTACCCCTTCTTCTGCCTCCACTCAAAAAATTTTTTTTTCAAAGCGGAGGTCTCGTTATCCACTCACCTTTTGTAGAACATTTGATGTCGATAGCTGATATAGTTTCCGAGATAAAGCGTATCGAAAATTTCAAAAAAATTGTTAATTTGTAGTAATGCGACCCCTTTTTCCTGCTTCAACCCAAAAAAAATTTTCTTCGAGGCGTAGTTCTTGCGTGTCCAGAAACTTTTTATAGAACTCTTATAGTTTCCGAAATAAAGCGTTTTTTCTTAAAGTAGGTTTTGTTGTCCAATTACTTTTTGTAAAACAATTGATGCCGATAGCTGTTATAGATTTCGAGATATAGCGTATCGAAAATTTCATAAAAATGGTTAATATGTGTGGCAGCTACCCCTTCTCCTGCCCCAACCCAAAAAATTTTTTCTTCAAAGGGTAGGGCTTGGTGTCCAATTACTTTTTGTAAAACATTTTATATCAATAGCTGTTATAGTTTCCGAAATATAGCATATCGAAAATTTCATAAAAATTTTTAATTTGCATGGGAGCTACCCCTGCTCCTGCCCCACTCAAAAAATTTTGTCCAATTACTTTTTGTAGAACAATTGATGTCGATAGCTGTTATAATTTCCGAGATATAATGTATCAAAAATTTTTAAAAATTGTTAATTTGTATGGGAGCTACCCATTCTCATGCCCCACGCAAAAAAATTTTTCTTCAAAGTGTAGGTCCTATTGTACAGTTACTTTTTGTAGAACATGTGAAGTCAATAGCTGTTATAGGTTTCAAGATATAGCGTATCGAAATTTCATAAAAATTGTTAATTTGTGTGAATGCGACCCCTTTTTCTGCTTTAACCCAAAAAAAATTTTCTTCGAGGCGTAGTTCTTGCGTGTCCATATACTTTTTATAGAACTTTTAAAGTCGGTAGCTCTTATAGTTTCCGAAATAAAGCGTTGTTTCTTTAAGTAGGTTTTGTTGTCCAATTACTTTTTGTACAACAATTGATGCCGATATCTGTTATAGATTTCGAGATATAGCGTATCGAAAATTTCATAAAAATGGTTAATATGTGTGGCAGCTACCCCTTCTCCTGCTCCAACCCAAAAAATTTTTTCTTCAAAGGGTAGTTCTTGTTATCCAATTACTTTTTGTAAAACATTAGATGTCCACAGCTTTTATGGTTTCCGAGATAGAGCGTATCGAAAATTTCATAAGAACTGTTAATTTGTAAGGGAGCCATCCCTTCTCCTGCCCACACCCAAAAATTTTTTTTCTCCAAAGCGTAGGTCTTTTTGTCCAATTACTTTTTGTAGAACATTTAATGTCGATAGCTGTTATAGTTTCCGAGATATAGCGTATCGAAAATTTCATAAAAATTGTAAATTTGTATAGGAGCGACCCCTTCTCCTGCCCCCACCCAAAAATTTGTTTTCTTTCGAGCTTAGGTTTTGTCCCATTTTTTTTTGTAAAACAGTTGATGTCGATAGCTGTTATAGTTTTCGGGATATAGCGTATCGAAAATTTTATAAAAATTGAAAATTGCTATTGGAGCTACCCCTTTTCCTGCCCCCACCCAAAAAATTCTTTTCTTCGAAGCGTAGTTCTTGTTATCCAATTACTTTTTGTAAAACATTAGATGTTCACAGCTGTTATGGTTTCCGATATATAGCGTTTCATAAAAATTGTTAATTTATATGGGAGCTACCCCTTTTCCTGCCCCCCACTCAAAAATTTTTTTCTTTAGAGCGTATGGGAGGTACCCTTTCTTCTGCCCCTACCCAAACAAATCTTGTAAAACATTACATGCGTAATTGTGATTGTGACGTGTTTCTTGGCTGCTATGATTTATATTGAGTTTTCGTTTGTAAAAAGACTATTTGCCGTATTGTAAAGTTAATAAACTGGATACTTTGTTATTGCATATTTAGCGTCAATTGAAGTTGTTTTTGTTTGTAGCCAGTTTTTGTCTTAATTTCAACTTAAACTAAAATATTTTTTGCGCGAATAAGTAAGGAAAATAACATAAACAAAACAAAACAAACAATAAATATCAAATAAATAAAAATAAGAACAACAACAACAGGAACAATAATAAAACAAATAGTGCTGCCAAGTTTGTTATATAAATAGTTTTATAAGCACTGCTTTTACTTTTGTAAACCTAGTCTGATAAAGTCCGTTATTTTTAAATAAACAATTTTTCTGTGCTTGTACCAGTAACGCAACTAAGATCAAAATGGCTTGTTTAGTTAAAAGCTGTAAACTCGACTAAAACTATAAAAATATGATATGTTGCTGGCTATGTCATGGCCTTTGTCATGTAAAATGTAGTGGCCTTTCTATGATTGTAGCCCAGGCACTTAGTAATAATAATGGTTTACACTGGTGCTGCAATGATTGCAAAAAAAATGGGTTAAATTTTTACCGTTTTTTCGAAGGGACTAAGAAAAACTTCACTGAAATTCAAGATCAATCTTTAAAGCTCTCTAAGCAAATTGCCATCTATGGAGCTTTGTTTGAAGATTATAAAAAATCGTTAAATAATACAAAATCACCTTCGTCGTCTCCCAAACGTCGTAAGTCTGCTCGGAATACTTATAAAGAGAAACAAACTGCAAATTCTGCTCTCTCCATTCCTGACACGGAACATCATGAGGTTAGACAGCCTGCTAATAATGCAAGAAATGTAGATGAAAACATTACTCTTTTAAGCACTGGTCCCTTAACATCTAATATAAACGTTAACGTTACACCTGTACGATTCCTCTTTAGATAATCAACCAGCTGTAAGTTTGTCTACGACTGAGGGTATTTTTAACCCTGTGTCACCTTTAACAAACAACCAAACAACACATAACCCGCTGAGGGCTATTGCTCCTAAAAAAGCTGTATTTGTATCACGTTTAGATTTTGAAACGTCTCACATAGGGGTATTTTGATTTCTAGCCGGACATTACTTTTTATTTTTTACAATTAAGCTTCTTAAAAATTACTGAGTGCTCCTAGATTGATGAAACTTGGCAGAAACATGTATTGTAGCCATAGGCATTTAAGGATTAAAGATAATAAAAATCGGACCAAGAGGGAAAAAGTTCCCCTTAGAAGAACTAATGCCACCTCTGAAAAATTAAAATTTTTTCAGTTTTCATTACTATTGTTAGGCAAACGCAACTTTTAACGTAAGCAAAAGCTAAAAAAATCTACACTTGGACAGTGTCGTCCTCTTCCCCTTTGTGGGCGGCGGCATAAAGTAAAATTTGCAAAAATAATGTATATAATAAAAATAATGGTTGACTTACGCCTAAATACTATAAAAGTAAAATTTTTAAGCTTTTATGGGTAGGGGCAGAAATGCCCTCAAACCCCATCTCCCGAAACGGCCCTGTACAAAAATTTTTTGTATATATTTTGCTTATTTATTAAAAAAAAAATTATTTTTAAGCTTGTTTGTCGCTTTTTTTGCAATTAAATGTATTTAATTTATCTGAAAATAAGTAATTTATATATAACAATAACTTATTTACAAAAATAACAAGTAACTTAAAGTATGAAAACAAAAACTAATTTAATTAAAAAAATCCCTTTTGCACTAAGAACAGGAGTGCTACTGTTCTTCTTCGTCTGTTTCTTCAAAGACTGCTTCTGAATCTAAATCCTCTTCCAAATCAAGTACAGGGGGAAACGTTAAAGAAACTGCTTCTTTCATAAAGGGCAATGACTCCTTTTTTGGAGTTGGTCTTATGCTAGTCATCAGTGGGTCAGCACTGAGCAAAAGTCTTTTAATAATATCTACGTTACACTGAACTCTTGAAAACTTGCAAATTCTGCCTGTAAATCCGAAAATGTTTTCTGATAACAGCCCAATAGGAAATTGATCCATGTATTAAAATCTTGTGCATTGTATAATTGTCTGAATCTGTTTAAACACTGTTTCACCCTGACATGTCGCCATCTCCTTGACATTTTGAAAGTTCACACAATTTTCTACCTTAAAATCTCAATTTCTCTTAAACAGATTTATCTTTACGTTCCCATACTATTTGTAATAGCTCTAATCCTGTATAAACTATTTACATTTTACTCTCGTAGTTTCAAAAGGGTTCTGAAAACAATTTCGTGCAATAACCACAATATATACATACCAAAAAATGAGTACTTGAAGCACAGATATGTTTCTTTTTAACGAATAATTTTGTTTTAACAATTTTTAAAGGTTTTTTAGAAAGGAACATTTATTTTGTTGCATAATAGCGCCATTATAAAAGCTGTCGCGCAGGTATAAATTACTAGTTTAGGGGTGGATAAAAACTACTGCCTCGCACATTCCTTTTTATACATGCAATGTCAGTATAAGACCCAATTTAACCTATTAAAAATCAATTTCAATTGACCTGTAATAATTGAAATAAAAAACATTAAAAAACAAATAATTATCAAAACGTTTTATGACCCACAAAAAAGTTTCTTACTCATATGTAAACACACAAGATGAGAAAAAAACAGAAAGAAGTGAAATTTTCAAAAATTCTCCAAAAAAAAAAATGGCGCAAAAATTCGCAACGTTTTTTTTTTCTTCTCTGAAAGTAGAAATTTCAGGTTCTATTGTGATGAATAAGATTTTTAGGATAATAACCGCCATCACTTTCAAAAACAATCGGTTTTTTTTTTACTCAAAAAGTAAAACAAAAAACCTCTTATTTTTAATTTCGAAGGAATTTTTTTATTATAAAACTTGAAACAAAAAATAAAAAAAAATAAATTAAGGCAGTTGCTTATATATTTTTTCGTAGAAAATGTAAAATCTTTATTGGTTTAGCTACAAAAAAATATATTGTAAACCTCTCAAAACCATCAAAAGTTAATAAATTGCAGGCAAATTTACTTAACTTTCCTGATTTGGACAGTGCCTCAAAGCGACAAATTGCAAGCAAAAGATTTGAAAATTCATTATCCGATACAGAATTTTGTTATCTGTCGAGCTGCGTACTTAAATTTTTACATTTCTTAAATTTCCATTTTGGCTTAATGTCCGGCTAGATTGGCAAAATACCCCTATGTGCGTCTGTAAGCGATGTTGAATTTTTCAGTAAATCCAAAATTGGATCTAGTGCTGATATTTCAACGTTTAAATTTAATTACTCTGTACCACGGGAGATAGCATCTTTCAAAGTTTTAGTTCCAGATCAATATTTTGATAAAATTGTGGATCCTACTTTCTGGCCCGTGAATACATTTGTGCGTGAATGTACCTCTAGTGGATGTCGAAATCCAGCTGCTCGCCTTCTTTTAGTTAACACAAATATCTCAAAAAACTAAGTGCTGATACTGTGGACAATATTTCCTTAGTCTACCAAAACGTCAGAGGACATAATACCAAATTATCATCTCTTTTCGTTAATAGTTTTAACATAAATCATCAGATAATAATTTTTACTGAAACTTGGCTTACTGAAAATGTCTTGAACTCTGAAATAGTTTGTGATTATTTCCAAGTATTTAGAAGAGATCGAGGAAATAATAAAAGATCGGGAGGCGTCATCATTGCTGTTTCGAATAGTTTTCCGTCTGAAGCCTTAACCATTGACTCACCTTCCAATATTGAAATTATTGCCGAAAAATAAAAGTTGGTCATAGAAATATTTATATTACATGCTCCTATATACCTCCGGCATCACCTCTTTTAGTTTACGTCGAAAATGCTAAGGCTATTAAGTGTATATCGTCTAATGCTTAAATAAATGATTTGATTATTTCTGTTGGTGACTTTAACTTGCCTTCCATTAAATGGAATTTTTCACCTGATGATGGATTCTTAGTACCAATCACGTCTCTAAATAATCTCTTTTAGAAATACCGCTTCATCAATTTAATGGTATATTAAATGATTACGGCAAGATGTTGGATTTAGTATTTGCAAATGAATATGAGGACATTGTTGTAAGGCGTTGTGAAACCTACCAATTTCTTTTAAACCTATTTCCCCACCGAATGATGTTGTTTACAACTCTCTGTGTTTTAAAAAAGCTAATTATCGACAACTTAACACCCTCCTGAGCAACGTCGACTGGAATGAGCTACTTTCGCCGTTTAGTATTTCAGTAGATGAAGCAATAAATCGTTTTTATACCAAAATCTATGCCCTGATAAACGCAAGTATTCAAAAAAAAAATCATTCTAAACACCTTGCGGACCTCCTTGGAACACTAAACATTTGTCCTCACTTAAAAACAGGAAAAATAAATTGTATTAAATTTTTAAAAAGTCTGGCAGACAAATTGAATTTAGTAATTATATAAAAATTCGTACTGAATACAATGTGCTAAACTAACATTACTACACCAATTATTTACGTAAAATGGGGACTAATTTTAAAAATAACCCAAGATCGTTCTACAACTTTGTGAATTCAAAAAGAAAATCTGCAGTATTTCCAGCTGTAATGAAGTTTAATGACCGTGAGTCTAGCGATAACGTTTTCATAAGTAACATATTTGCCGATTTTTTTGCTACCACCTACTCTGATGCCATTTTTGAAGATTTCAATACTGTCTCGTGTTCTTAATCAGTTAACCAAGTTATTTCAATACCATCGCTTGACACATCCACAACTTTACATAACTTAAAAAAACTAAAATTTTCATATAAAAGTGGCCTCGACAACATACCCAGTTGTTTATTAATAAACTGTGCCGAAGTTCTCGTTGCTCCATTAACGCTCATCTTTAATATGTCAATTAAATATGGTTATTTCCCAAATATATGGAAAAATTCTTTTATTATACCACACTATAAATCTGGAACTAAATTTGATATTAAAAATTATCGTGAAATCGCAAAACTAAGCGTTATTCCAAAAATGTTTAAAAATATGATATTTGAATACGTTTCTCATCAGGTGTCATCAATTCTTTCTCCTGTACAACATGGTTTTCGTAAAGGCTGCTCTACCACCACAAATTTTACAACAATTGTAAATCGCGCTTTTGTGCAAAGAAAACAAACTGACATTGTATATACCGATTTTAGCAAGGCAATTGACAAGGTTAACCATAAATTACTCCTGGTTAAACTTAGTATAATCGGTCTTTCGTATACCTTACTTGGATTCGCTTTAAAAATGCTACGTCCAAACCAATTGATGTTCTATCTGGAGTACCACAAGGCAGTCATCTGGGGCAAGTGCAGTTTACCCTGTTTATTAACGATCTCCCTAGTGTTATCAAGTTTTCCACTATTTCAATGTATGCGGATGATGTAAAAATTTTCCTAAGTTTTAATCAGTACTCAGATCATTATCTTCTTCAATATAATTTGAACTCATTATACTCCTGGTGCAATTCGAATCTGATGGAACTTGACTTAAATAAGTGTAAACATATGTCTTTCTATAGGGCCAGATTTCTCAACGTTAACTACAGCTTGGGAAACCACTAGCTAGAAAATGTTTCTACAATCTTGGACTTAGGAGTCTTGTTAGACTCTAAGTTGAATTTTATTTAACACATTTCTCTGACAGTGAGCAAAGCACGAGGCGTTCTTGGTTTTATTAAACGATGGTCCAAGGAGTTTAAAGACCCATATATTACCAAAAAACTATTTGTTTCACTTGTAAGACCTGTCCTTGAATATGCATCTGTAGTGTGGGATCCTTCATACATGGTACACAGCAACTGTATTGAATCGGTACAAAAGCAATTTTTATTGTTCTGTCTCCGTGGCTTACACTGGAACCCACTTGATCTTCCACCATACTCTAGTCGGTTAGCTCTTATCAAGAGCCGTAGAACCATGTTAAACGTGTCATTTTTATTAAACATAAATAATGGAAACATCTCTGCTGAATTCCTGCTTGATAACATATTATTTAATGTTCCTGTTCGCCCGTCTCGAAACTATGAATTACTATTAGTTGGCTTCTTCAGAACAAATTATGCTAATGCTGATCCATTTAGACGAATGTGCAGTCAATTTAATAAATTTTATAATATTATAGATTTTTCAGTGAGTCCAAATGCTATTAAATGTAAAATAATTTCTTTGTTGAATAATCAATAATACATGTTCTGTATATATGTTTTTATATGTTACTTAAATGTTAAACTAAAAGCTGTCTGTAAGGATAAAAAATCAATCGACATAACTTTAAATAAATAAATAAATAAAAATGTCCACAGCTGTTATGGTTTCCGGGATAAAGCGTGTCGAAAATTTCATAAAAACTGTTAATTTGTATGGGAGCTACCCCTTTTTCTGCCCCTTTTCAAAAAATTTTTCTTCGAGGCGTAGGTCTTGTTGTCCAATTTCTTTTTGTGGAAAAATTGATGTCGATAGCTGTTATAGTTTCCGAGATATAGCGTATCGAAAATTTCGAAAAAATTGTAAATTTGTATGGGTGCTACCCCTTTTCCTGCCTCCAACCAAAAATTGTTTTCTTCAAAGCGTAGGTCTTGTCCAATTACTTTTTTTAGAACATTGATATTGATAGCTGTTTTAGTTTCCGAGATGTAGCGTATCGAAAGTGTCATAAGTGTTTATTTGTATGGGAGCTACCCCTTCCCCTATCCCTCCCAAAAAATTTGTTTGCAAAATGTAGATCTTATCGTCCAATTACTCTTTGTAGAACACTAGAAGTTGATAGCTTTAATAGTTTCCGAGATATAGCGTATCGGAAATTTCATGAAAATTGTAATTTGTATTGGAGCTACCTTTTCTCTGCCCCGTTCCAAAATATTTTTTTTTCAGAGCGTATGTCTTGTTGTTCAGTTACTCTCTGTAGAACATTTAATATCAATAGCTGTTATTGTTTCCGAGATATAGCGTAACGAAAATTTCGTAAAAATTGGTAGTTTGCATGAGAGCTGCTCCTTGTCCTGCTCCCACTCTTTTTTTCATATTTTTATTATTAAATATTCGCCTTTGGCGAATTACCAATAAGTATTCAAATAAAAAAAAAGCCGTTGATCATGCTTCTTTTTACAATTGTCAGAATAAATACAACAAAATTTTTTCAGCCGATGTGCAACAGGTTTTATCTGAAAAAAGAAGATCCCGAAGAGAGCCGAGTGGAAAGAATGTACAAACCGATTGAAAAATTTGCTAGAGGTTTACAGAATGGCATCTCTAAACACCTCAAAAGTCTAGACTCGACTCCTCAGACGAATTATTCACTATGGCGATCAGCAAAATATCTTAAAAGACCCGTTATCGCGAAACCACCACTACGTAATCTGACAGGATCCTGGGAAAGAAAAGATGAAGAAAAATGTGGTTTGCTCGCAAATCATTTAAAAAATGTCTTCACTCCAAATACATGCACTGACATAAGTAAATTACCGCCTTTTGTTGCTAGATGTCCTATGGAAGTACGTTTTCAGTTGTCAGATGTCGTAGAGGCTATCAATAATTTAAATGCTAAATAAGCTCCTGGCTTTGATAAAATCAGCAACAAAATGCTTTTAGAGCTGCCTTGCACAGCAAAAAGAATAATTCTTTTTTTTTAACGAAAGTTGCCTTGGTAAAGATAACTCATGAGTCGGGAAAAGATCTTTCGAAGGTGGAGTCTTACAGTCCTATAAGTCTGTTACCAACTATGTCCAAATTGTTTGAAAAATTGCTTAAAAACAGGCTGACTCCGATCCTGAATGAAATCAACATAGTACCATCGAACAAACCCACAGATTGGTACAGGTTATAAGAAAAGCCTTTGAGGAAAAGAAATACTGCTCCGCGCTCTTTATAGATGTCTCTCAAGCGTCCGACAAAGTATGGCATAAAGGCCTGTTAAACAAATTAAAGCTCAACCTTCCATCTAATATTTTCAACCTTTTAGAAAAATACATAACCGGCCGACAATTTTTGTTTAAAGAGGGAAACCAAATAAGTTCTTCTCAACCAATAGGGGCTGGTGTACCTCAAGGGAGTATACTAGGTCCAATTTTGTACTAGCTTTACACAGCAAATATGCCCACAAACAACCTTACTCATACGTCGACATTTGCTGATGATACCGCCTTTCTCAGTATTCATAAAGACCTTAAAGAGGCCTTAAAACAACTTCAACATCACGTATCCCAAGTAGAAAAATGGGCGAAGCTATGGGGTATTACAATAAATGAACAAAAATGCACCACGTTACTTTTACTTTACGCAAGGAAACGTGCCCCCCAATTTTTATTAACAGCCATACGGTGCGAATTGAGACGAAATATCTTGGCATTCACCTCGATCGCCGTCTTACATGGAAGTCACATATAGATGCGAAGTAGACACAGATGAAACTTAAAACGGCCCAAATCCACTGACTAATCGGAAGAAACCCTGTGCTACGTATTGATTGTAAACTTTTACTTTACAACTCAATTTTAAAACCAATTTAGTGCTACGGGATACAATTATGGGGCACTGCTTCCGCCTCCAACATTGAAAAAATTCAACGCCGTCGAAAAAAAAATCCTAAGAATGATAACTGGTGCTCCTGGGTACATTAAAAATAGCAACATCCACAAAGATCTGCAAGTACCACTAGTTAAATGCGAAATCCTTAATTATGTGGACAAGTATATAAACAAGCTGGAAACACATCCAAATCCGCTTTCTCGAAACATTTTGCAACATAGTGGACACACTCGTCTGAAAAGAAGAGATACTATTGCACTTAGATGAAACTACTGAATTAATTTATTTTATTACGAGAACTTGAATTTAGTCTGGTACTGGCTGGCCGAATAAAAATTAAACAATTTTAAGATTTGAATAATTATTGTTAGTTCGCCAAAGACGAAGATTCAATAATAAAGAATATGAAAAAAAAATATATATTAGTGCAGCCAGTGCCAGACTAAAATTTAAGTTGTTATATTAATTAATAAGCTTTATATAAGCGCAATAGTATCCCTTCTTTTCAGACGGGTGTGTCCACTATGTTCCAGGATGTTTCGGGCGAGCGGATATGGGTGAGTTTCCAGCTTATTTTGCATTTAACTAGTGGAACTTGTAGATCCTTGTAGATGTTGCTGTTTTTAACATACCAAGGAGCACCAGCTATCATTCTTAGGATTTTGTTTTGACGGCGTTGAATTTTTTCTATGTTGGATGCAGAAGCAGTGCCCCATAATTGCATTCCGTAGCACCAAATTGGTTTCAAAATCGCATTATTGAGTAACAGTTTACAATCAAGACGAAGCACAGAGTTTCTGCCGATTAGCCAATGGATTTGTGCAGGTTTAAGTTTCATATGCGTCAACTTCGCATCTGTATGTCTTTTCCATGTAAGGCGACGAACCAGGTGAATGCCAAGATATTTTGTTTCAAATCGCTGGTTGTTAATACGGATTCAGGAGTATGCTTCTTTGCGTAAAGTAAACGTTACGTGGGTACATTTTTGCTCATTAATTTTTATTCCCAATAACTTTGCCCATTTCTCTACTTGGGTTACGTGTTTTTGCAGTCGACTCGAAGCATCTTTAGGGTATTTATGCATACTAAAAAAACGGTACCATCAGCAAATGTAGACGTGTGCGTAAAACAGTTGGTTGGCATATCTGCCGTGTAAAGCAAGAATCGGTCGTAAAATACTCCCTTGAGGTACACCAGCCCCTATTGGTTGTGAACAACTTATTTGGTTTCCCTCTTTGATCATAAATTGTCGACCGGTTATGTATTTTTCTAAAAGGTTGAAAATATAAGCTGGAAGGTTGAACTTTAGTTTGTTTAGCAGGCCTTCATGCCATACTTTATCGATAGATTGTGAGACATGAATAAAAAGCGCGGAGCACTTCAACATCGACAGAAAAATTTTGTTGTATTTGGCCAGGCGAAATGTTGATGAAGCATGTTAAACGGCTTCTTTAATGTTTTCATTTAGGATACTCAGGCAATCATCGATCTCCTGGGGAGTTTTTAGCGGTATGCCTTCCGAGCAGTGAGTGCTGATATATTTTCTATATTTCAACCAATTTACTCTTTTAGATAAGAAAAAATCACTAGTTGCTATTTGGTGAGGAATGCAAATGGTGATAATTGTGGGTGAGTGTTCAGAAGATAAACGCAAAGAGGCTTGCGCCTCAATAAGCTCCGGGGATACACCTTTTGCTACGCCAAAATCTATTACATCTGGAATTTTATTGTGGTTGGTTGGCCAATAGGCTGGTTGTCCAGTAGAAATAACACAAAGACCCATTTCAGACACGGAATCATACAAGATACGACCTCTGGGACTAATTAAGCGGGAGCCCCAGTAGGTGTGTTTAGCATTATAGTCTCCAGCGGATATAAAGCGGGGACCTTAAGATCTGTAAAAACTGTTCCTTCGTTTTGGAGAATCTGAATGGAGAATAAACCGACGAAATAACTAGGTTAGGGAAAAATTCATCAATGGAGACGTTTGTTGCTTGGATAAAGCATTCGGAAATGCCACCTAACCATTGGTGTTTAATTCTTGATTTGATTAGTATAGCCGAGCCTCCGCATGATCTATGCCTGGGATCCTTTGAAGCGTAATATGAATAGCCACTTATTTTAAAAGCGCTTACAGACGTCATATGAGTCTCGGAAATCAGCATTGTATCAATGTTTTGGCGTGTTAAAAAATATTCGAGTTCGTTTTTGTGTTGGCGGATGCTGTTTGAGTTCCAGAAACAATTCGTCAGGCAGTTCATGGTCTTTTAAGCATAGCCTGAAAAAGAGCAGACTGCATTTCTTATATCATGCCAGCCATTTGTGCCATGATCTGCGTAAATTGCTTAACCATAGTGTCAATTACGGCTTCTAGGCGGCTAAAATTTTAACCAGTTGGTTTGTTTGTTGACCCCTCTTGATGTGTTGTCTGCTGGGCAGGCTTGCGTGCTTTGGGCTGGTTAAACCTTAATACGTTACCGTATGAAACTTTACTTGTAGTTGTCTGTGCTAATGGGGGCATATTTGTAGTTTGCATATTTAATGGTTGGGGAGGGGCAGGAGCTACTTTCGGCTTGGATGAGCGTCTAACTAAGTCATAAACAGGGCAACCTCTATAGTTGGCGGTATGGTTTCCACCGCAATTGCTGCACTTTTTCACCCTAGGATCATCTTTTGGCTTGTCGCACTTGGTTGTAACATGCAGGTCCCCAAACACAACACTAACAGAAGGCAACTTACAAAAAGCTTTAGTATGGCCATATTCTTGGCAGTTCAAATGTTGACTCTTCCGGGTCAACATTTGAGTCAATATCTTTTATAACTACCTGGAGGCCTTCAGCGTTTTTAAGTTGATAAGTATAGATTTTTTTTTAAGTTTTTCAAGCTCCGAAACCGTGGTGCGGTAAGCGTTTTCGTCATTTACTTGAATTTTTGTTTCATATATACTACCACGTTTACTGTTAGTAACGTAAAAGTTGTTCTCCCCAATTAGAGTTTTTTTCTCTCAAATAAATTTGAGGTAGCTAAAAAGGTCTTTTTCTCCGTAACGGGGCCGTCAACCCTCTTGTAAAATAGCAAAACGATTTTGCGAAAATTTTCGCAGGTTGAGTTGCTTCTGCCGACTTAGGCCTTATTCCTCTTTAAAGAACCGTTACGTTGCGGTCCATCCCTATCTGGGTTTTATGAGCACACGCAGAAGTTGGGCTTAATGCGTCTTTATCAGTTGTTGGTGCACGATGACGATGTCCCATCGGTATTTTTTTTAATAATTTTTAAAAATAGATTGGGCTAAGTTTGTCCATTGTTCAGTACACTTATTTAAATTCGGAGCACTTGCACTTAAATTGTTTGTAATTGTTATTGGATTTGCACTTAAATTATTTCTGTTATATTCAGGATGTATGTATGTATGTATGTATAATAACTTTTTTTTTACTTATTACAAATATACCTATTACTAATATTACACTCGCGTAGACACGTTCGTACACTACGAGATTAAGAATAAATCTAAAAAACTCTTTAATGTTTTTGGCTGAAGCCGAAAAATCTTTAATACCTGTTATAGGCAAATTCTCGATGCTCCTCCAAATATTGAATAAGCATATATTTTTGCTTTGTAATCAGTTTAGCTGTTTCTTCTATTTTTTTTTATGAAATAAATAAACTGTCAGAAAAAAACATTAAAAAAACTAAATATATGTAAATACTCACATTTTAGCACTCCAAAATATTCGTTGCCAAAAATTTTATTTTTTAGAGATTAAAAGGCTTGTTTTTAATTAGAGAATACAAAATAAGAACATTTTAGCGATGACAAATAAAACTAATTTTTCGGCGAATTCGGTTTAAGACATTCGTGATCTTAAACTCGTTGTGTGCAGACGTGTTTCGCGAGTGTTAATAAAGGTGCCTTCAGACTATAATACTGGTTAAAAACACTTGTCAAAAAACTCAAATAAAATGAGAAAATATAATAGTGTTTGATTGAATTTATTATTTACAAGCGTTTTATTAATTAACCCGCAAAAGCAAATCAAGAAAATTTTTAAAACATTGTTTATTTGTTTTAATCTGACAACTGAAAACAACAACTGACATCTAGCAAGAACAGGGGGTAAATTACTCATGTCAGTGCATGTATTTGGAGTGAAGACATTTGTTAAATGACTTGCGAGTAGATCACATTTTTCATCATCACTTCTTGCCCAGGATCCTCTCAGATAACGTAGTGGTGGTTTTGCTATAACGGGTCTTTTAAGATATTTCGCTGATCGCCATAGGGAATAATTCGTCTGAGGAGTCGAGTCTAGACCTTCGAGGTGTTCCTTAAGGTGGCTTCAGACTATAATACTGGGTAAAAACACTTGTCAAAAAACTCAAATAAAATGAGAAAATATAATAGTGTGAAGACATTATGTTATGAAATGTCAAAAAATACCTAAAGAAATTTGACAGTAGTATGGCTCTCTTCATTTTTAGAAATTTTTCTAAACCATTAGATTTTGCATGTATCAGAGTTGCATATTTACAGCAACCATAAAGAAAATCAGGCATGGAAAGTTTATATAAAGTTTGGTAATGTAAAACAATTTTTAATAATATTTTTATGAAATTTATAGTTATTTATTAGGAAATAAAATATTTTTAATTGAAATTAAATTAAAAAGTTGTAAAAGTAATTTTTTTTCATTAAAAGTGTTGTAAAATTATTACTTTTTGATATGTATATTTATATATTTTTTAAAAAATGGATATGTGTCAGAAAATGAAGTCTTTTAGCAAAATAAACTCACTTTGTATAAAAAAAACAAATTTTTTTGATTGAGTTTATTATATACAAGCGTTTTATTAATTAACCCGCAAAAGCAAATCAAGAAAATTTTTAAAACATTGTTAATTTATTTTAATCAGTTATGAAGTATTAACAAATATTAAGCGTGTTCCAAAAGATCTCGAATTTGTTCCGACATATGAGAGTAAAGAAATTACTCTCCAAGCTTACCAAAGTTGCTCAAACAGCTGGAATGCAAAAAACTATAATTGAAAATTTTTAAATGCTTACATGCTGCTTAGTTTAAAAGTAAAATTTTATTTAGACGATTACACTCCATAGAATTTTTAAAACATAGCATATACGTCATATGTATATAAAATGTATCTAAATGTTCTAAATCGCATTTTATATTAAAGAAATCTACAGATTTTTATAAAAAAATGTACCTATAACAAAAATTTTGTTGAAACCCTTGTACAGGAAAGGAAATTTATCTCAAACGTTCTCTTTGCTGTGGAAAATTTGTTACCTGAAACGCTTTTGGGTAGGTTTGGATTAATTTGTGTGAGTTTGGACTATTTTGTTATGTACCTGAAACACGACTTTTAATAAATTAAAATGCTTTTTTTCAATTTTTAATAAATTCTAACCTTATGGTAATCTTTGATATATGAAAACTATGCGAAAATACTTATGGTAGGTTTATTAACAAAAATGTATGTAATGGCTGACAAATATGGTCTTAGTAAACTTACGATAACTATTATAAATTTTTCCACTAGATTTTATAGCTCGCTTTTAAAAACCAGTAATATTATAAAAATATCACATAAAAACTTAAAGGCATATACATACATATGTACAAATATATATATAAAATAAGTTTTAAAACAGATTTTGTATAAAAGCGACGCTCGAAAACTTTTTCACATCTGAAAATTTATAATTATTACGGGCCTAAGTTTTAACCTCCTTATTTCAAATAAATTATAAAACTGTAAGTACAAATACAAAAAAAAAATATACAAAACGTCGAAGAATTATTGGCTTGCTTCATATCCAATGCATTTTTCCGAAGAATGTGCAAAAGTTTAAAATATTACTAAAAGTTCCATCCCTGATGAACAGCTGTTTAATGATTTAGCGCCAGCAAAAATTTTTACAAATAGTAAATATTAAAAGTGAAATTAAGAATTTATTGCAGAAATTAGTTAAAAAAACATGTCTGATGAACTAACTGCAAGTCTAAAGTTCACTTTTTATTGCCTAACAGTATTTTTTCACCCTTTTGTTAAATTCAAATAAAAAAATACTTGCTTTAAAAGTTAGTTTTTTTTTAAACTCAAAAACAGATGTTTAAGTACTACACAGATTTTAATTTTATTTCAAATGTGATAGTGTAAAGACAAAATGTAATGCGCATTATTTCTTATTTGATTTTTTGACAGTCAAACCAAAAATCATTTTATTTGGCTCTCTCAAAATCCAATGAAAATCTAAACACTTGTTGAATAGTGTGAAGGTAGCTTAAGAGCGAATATGTGTAAATGGTGGCAAACAATTTTTATTATATACATACATACATAAGTGAAAAAAAACCAAAGCAAACTTAATAAAAAAAAGCAAACGGTAAATGAGTTACAGTAATCGTCGTGATAGTGGGCCTAATAGCAGAAATGTTTGTATTGTGTTAATCTCCACAAGCGTGAGCAGTGAAAACATTAGAGACCCTGAATACAATAAAAACTATTTGAGTGAGAAACCAAAAATAAATACAAACAATTTAAGTGCAAGTGCACCAAATGTAAATAAGTGTTTTGAACAAGGGACAAATTTAGCCCAATCTCTTTTTAAAAATTATAAAAAAAATACTGAGGTACCATTCTCATCGCGGTCTTCCTTATTGAATATAGAAATTGAACTTACAGTTGCTAAAGTCGGTCACAGTCCATTTTCTTCACAAACTGTCCAGGTAGGAATGGACCGTTATATAACAGTTCTTAAGAGGGGAAGAAGCCCCAAATCGGCAGAGGTTACCAACCCAGCAAAAATTTCAAAAGATGAGGAAAAGTCGACCTCATCGCAAAACCGTTTTGCCATTTTTCAGGAGGAAAATGGTGCCCCATTACCCGAAAGGAAGTCATTTAAGCCTCCCCCAATATATTTGAGAGAGAAAAACTCAAATGACCTCATAAAGTTTTTAGTTGAATTAATAGGCGAAAACAACTTTTATGTTTCGAACATAAAGCGTGGTAGCATTTATGAAACTAAAATTCAAGTGAATCACGAAAACGCTTACCGCACTACGGTTTCCGACCTTGAAAAACATAAAAAAAACTTCTACACCTACCAACTTAAGAACGCAAAAGGTATCCAGGTTGTGATAAAAGGTATTGATTCAAATGTTGGCCCAGAGGGGATTAAGGCCAGTTTGTGCAGCAAAGGCTTTAAAGTTAAGTTTGTATCAAACATTAGAAACAGAGAAAGGTATCCCCAACCAATATTCCGAGTGGAGCTTGAGCTTGGTGATGTAAATTTAAAAAAGAATGAGACTCACCCTATTTATGACCTAAAATATATTTTGCACCGTATAGTTGTAGTTGAAGCGCCACATAAGCGATCTGGGCCCGTACAGTGCTTAAACTGCCAGGAATATGGTCACACCAAAGCTTATTGCAAGTTGCCTTCTGTTTGTGTTGTGTGCGGTGACCTGCATGCTACGACCAAGTGCGAAAAGCTAAAAGATGATCCTCGGGTAAAGAAATGCAGCAAAAGCGGAGGAAACCACACGGCTAACTATAGAGGTTGTCCTGTTTTTGATTTAGTTAAACGCTTATCTAAGCCGAAAGTGGTTGCTGCCCCTCCCTAGCCTTTAAATATACAAACTACAAAAATGCCTCCATTAGCACAACCAACTACAAGTCAAGTTTCCTATGCCAACGCATTAAAGTCTAACCAGCGCAATGCACGTAAGCCTACCCAGCCTACAACACAACAAGAGATTCCTCGAAGCTGTAAATGACAATATGGTTAAACAATTTACGCAGTTCATGGCGCAAATGGCTGGCATGCTGCAAGAAATGCAGTCTGCTCTTCTGCAGGCCATGCTTAGAAGACCATGAACTGCCTAAGGGTTTGTTTCTGGAACGCTAACGGCATCCGTCAACATAATACGAACTCGAACATTTTTTAATAAACCAAAAAATTGATGTCATGTTGATTTCTGAGACGCATATCACATCTAGAAGTAATTTCAAAATTAGAGACTATTCTTTTTACGATTCGAAGGATCCCAGAGATAGATCATGTGGTGGCTCGGCTATAATAATCAATTCGAGAATCAAACATCAATGGATGGGTGTTCTCTCCGAATGTTATATACAAGCAACAAACGTTTGCGTTGATGAATTTTTCCATGGCTTAGGTATTGAATTGTTCACCCAGGTTCTCCATAACAAAGGATCAGTTCAACAGTTTTTACAAATCTTTAGGTTCCGCTTCATAGCTGCTGGAGACTATAACGCTAAGCATACATACTGGAGCTCCCGCCTTATAAGTCCCAGGGGTCGTGTTTTGTTTGATTCCGTATCTGAAATGGGACTTAACGTTATTTCATCTGGACAACAGACACATTGGCCAACTGATCACAATAAAATTCCAGACGTTATCGATTTTGGCGTAACAAAAGGTATATCCCCGGAACTTACCGAAGCTCAAGCCTCGTTGGATTTATCTTCAGACCACTTTCCCACTATAATCACTATTTTTAGTCCTCATCATATACCAACTAGTGATATTTTTTCATTTAAAAGGGTTAATTGGTTAAAATACAAAAAACCCGAAGACATCGATGATTGTCTGATAAGCCTTAATGAGAACATAAAAAAAGCCATTGAGCATGCTTCTTCTTACTATCGTCAGACAAAATACAACAAAATTTTTCAGCCGACGTGCAACAGTTTTTATCTGAAAAAAGAAGAGCCCGAAGAAAATGGCAAAAGCACAGTTCACCCCAACTTAGAGCCAAGTTGAAGGAATGTACAAACCAGTTGAAAAATTTCCTAGAGGTTCGCCAATTGGCATCTCTTAAGGAACACCTCGAAGGGTAGACTCGACTCCTCAGACGAATTATTCACTATGGCGATCAGCGAAATATCTTAAAAGACCCGTTATCGCGAAACCACCACTACGTAATCTGAGAGGATCCTGGGCAAGAAGTGATGAAGAAAAATGTGATCTGCTCGCAAGGCATTTAACAAATGTCTTCACTCCAAATACATGCACTGACATGAGTAATTTACCGCCTGTTGTTGCTAGATGTCAGTTGTTGTTTTCAGTTGTCATATGTCGTAGAGGCTATCAATAATATAAATGCTAAAAAAGCTCCTGGCTTTGATGAAATCAGCAACATAATGCTTTTAGAGCTGCCTTGCACAGCAAAAAGAATAATTCTTTTTATTTTTAACGCCATATTACAGCTCGAACATTTCCCGCCAGTAAGGAAAGTTGCCTTGGTAAAGATGATTCCTAAGCCGGGAAAAGATCCTTCAAAGGTGGAGTCTTACAGGCCTATAAGTCTGTTACCAACTGTGTCCAAATTGTTTGAGAAATTGCTTAAAAACAAGCTGACTCCGATCCTGAATGAAAACAACTACATTCAAGATCACCAATTTGGATTTAGAAATCAACATAGTACCATCGAACAAACCCACAGATTGGTACAGGTTATAAGAAAAGCCTTTGAGGAAAAGAAATACTGCTCCGCGCTCTTCATAGATGTCACTCAAGCGTTCGACAAAGTATGGCATGAAGGCCTGTTCAACAAATTAAAGCTCAACCTTCCATCTAATTTTTTTTACCTATTTGAAAAAAACATAACCGGCCGACAATTTATGATCAAAGAGGGAAACCAAATAAGTTCTTCTCAACCAATAGGGGCTGGTGTACCTCAAAGGAGTATACAAGGTCCAATTCTGTACTTGCTTTACACAGCAGATATGCCCACAAACAATCTTACTCATACGTCGACATTTGCTGATGATACCGCCTTTCTTAGTATTCATAAAGACCCTAAAGAGGCCACAAAACATCTTCAACATCATATATCCCAAGTTGAAAAATGGACAAAGCTATGGGGTATTAAAATAAATGAACAAAAATGCACCCACGTTACTTTTACGTTACGCAAGGAAACGTGCCCCCCAATTCTTATTAGTTACCATGAAATAACTCCCAAATAAAATAACTCCCAATGAAAAAATGAAATAACTTCCAATTTTTTTTCCATACAATTTGGGAGTTATTTCATAATGAAATAACTCCCAATGCGTTAGGAGTTATTTCATTATTTTTCATTAGGAGTTATTTCATAATGGAAGAACTCCCAAATGAAATAACTCTTAATGAAATTTTGTTGGGAGTTATTTAATTTTTTGAAGTGTTGGGAGTTATTTCATTTTTGTTGGGAGTTATTTCATTTTTGTTGGGAGTTATTTCATTTTCTATCATTGGGAGTTATTTCATTTTTATTGGGAGTTATTTCATTTTTATTGGGAGCTATTTCATTTTTGTTGGAAGTTATTTCATTTTTATTGGGAGTTATTTCATTTTACTAAAAGCAAATGTATATACCAGAGCATTTAAAAAAATTTAATCACGCTGGTATAAAAGGTGACATTTATTTAAAAATTTTGGGGTTATAAAACCGTGGGTATATAGCCGGCCTTCGGCCGGGCGCAAGGAAAAAAAACTCCAGTGGATTCGATCCGCCGGCTTCGCAGTAGCCTTCGGCCGGGGAATATACTTTAAACTGTAGTGCATCGGAAGTATTTGCAGCTTCATAACTAAAGTGTCATAAAATTCATGTTTTATTTGGCGAAGCTTTAAATGGGAAGCAGTAGAGCTTAAAGTCTATTGCCCGGCCGAAGGCTACTGCGAAGCCGGCGGATCGAATCCACTGGAGTTTTTTTTCCTTGCGCCCGGCCGAAAGCCGGCTATCTTAATAACTCCTTTTTATTAAAAAATTATTTAACCAAAAAGGTACCTCAAGTCCACGCGCCTGTCCTAAAGCTGTAACGATGCCGGCGGTTCGATCCACGAGAGTTAACTTATCCTGCGGCCAGACGGAGGCCGGCAGTCATTTGGTTTGCTTGTTTAGAAAATAATTTTACGTTAGTAACATCTTATTTGTGGATACAAAAGGTTTTTTGCGTTATATATATTTTAATTGGGAGTTATTTCATTTTCGTTGGGAGTTATTTCATTTTCGTTTGGAGTTATTTCATTATTGCTGGGAGTTATTTCATTTCCGTTGGGACTTATTTCATAAAACAATTATTTTTTTTTGTAATTGGGGTCTATTTCATTTTTGTTGGGAGTTATTTCATTTGGGAGTTATTTCATTTGGGAGTTATTTCATTTTTTCCATTGGGAGTTATTTCATTTGGGAGTTATTTCACGGTACCTTGTTATTAACCATACGGTGCCTCAACTAATTGAGACGAAATATCTTGGCATTCACCTGGTGACTTTTATGAAATAACTCCCTAACATTTTTTTCGATTGGGAGTTATTTCATTTTCGGTGGGAGTTATTGCATTTGGGAGTTATTTCATTTTTTCCATTGGGAGTTATTTCATTTGGGAGTTATTTCACGGTACCTTGTTATTAACCATACGGCGCCTCAACTAATTGAGACGAAATATCTTGGCATTCACCTGGATCGCCGCCTCGCATGGAAGCCTTACATATATAGATTCGAAGCTGACTCAAATGAAACTTAAAGCTGCTCAAATCCACTGGCTAATGGGTAGAAACTCTGTGCTGCGTCTGGATTGTAAACTTCTACTCTACAACTCGAAACATTTTGGAACATAGTGGACACACTCGTCTGAAAAGAAGGGATACTATTGCACTAAGATGAAACTACTGAATTAATTAATTTTATTACGAGAACTTGAATTTTAGTCTGGCACTGGCTGGTCTAATAAAAATTAAATAGTTTTAAGATTTGAATATTTATTGTTTGTTCGCCAAAGGCGAAGATTCAATAATAAAAATATGAAAACAAAAAAAAAAATAAGACGTTGCCAAACTAAGCAATAAATAAAAAAGCTAAACAGATTTTTTTAGATTTTTAGCGATAGAGATTAAGTTTTAGTGAGTTGCAGAATAAGGGTACAGATCTTTTATGTGGGGCTTCAACAACAACTCTACGATGCAAAATATATTTTAAATCATAAATAGGATGGGTTTCACCTTTCTGCAATTTTAAATTACCAAGCTCAAGCTCCACTCGGAATAATGGTTGGGGATGCCGTTCTCTGTTTTTAATGTTCGATACGGATTTGACTTTGAAGCCTTTTCTGCACAAACTGGCTTGAATCTCTTCCGGAGTCAATACCTTTTATAACCACCTGAAGGCCTTTTGCGTTTTTAAGCTGGTAAGTATAGTAGTAGAAAATTCCCAATTTTTTCGAATTCCGAAACCGTGGTGTGGTAAGCGTTTTCGTGATTTACCTGAATTATTGTCTCATAAATGCTACCACGTTTTATGTTAGACACATAAAAGCTATTTTCACCTATTAGTCCAACTAAAAAACTAATAACATCGTTGGAGTTTCTTTCTCTCAAATATATTGAACGAAGCCTAAATGTATTCTTCCCGGTAATAGGGGTATCGTTCTCCTCTTGCAGTATGGCAAAACGATTCTACGATGAGGTTGGCCTTGCTTCATCTTTTGAAATTTTAGCTGGTTTTTTAACCTCTGCGTATTTCGGGCTTCTACCCCTTTTAAGAACTGTAATATAGCGATCCATCCCTTCCTGAACCTTTGGAGCTTCTGAAGAAAGCTGGCTGGGACCGCCTTTAGCAAATGATGAGTTTGGTACCTTGGTATTTTTTTATAATTTTTAAAAAGAGATTGGGCTAAGATTGTTCCTTGTTCAGTACACTTATTTAAATTAGGCGCACTTGCACTTAAATTGTCTTTAATTATTTTCGGTTTTGCATTCAAATAGCTTTTATTATATTCAGAGTCTCTGATGTTTTCATTGCTAACGCTATTAGGCCCACTGTAATGACGATTACTCTTACTCATTAACCGTTCGTTTTTTTTTATTATTTAGTTTGTTGTTCTTTTCTTTTCTCACTAATATGTGTATGTATTTTATGTTTTATTTTCGGTTTTGCGTTCAAATAGTTTTTATTATATTTTCATTCCTAACGCTTGAGCTTAACACAATGTAAGCTTTCGGATTTCAGGCTCACTGTCACTGCGATTACTGTTACTCATTAACAGTTCGCTTTTTTTATTTAGTATGTTGTTTTTATTTTCTCACTATTAAGTGTATATATGTATATTAATAAATTCGTTTGCCACTTATTACTTATATCACCTATTACCAATATTAAGAACGCAACTGATTTCTGACCATGACTTAATTTTTTTCACAGCCAATGTAAATCTTAGTAAAGCTAATACTTCGATTGTTATATTCAATAGTGATTTTAATGCAATAAACTATGCAATGCTTTATTGTGAACTTTCAATAGTCGTTTGGATAGATTGTTGGTATCAGCCAGGTGTTGATAGTAAGCTTGATACTTGTTCGGTTGCGTAGTTTTTGTGTAAAAAACAACTTCTATCTTGACGTAAAACAGTCTTTGTAAGGAACGTAACGGATTGTATAATACTTGAAAGCGCAATTCAACTACTTTTAATAGAATTGCCTATACCAGTGCTAGAAATAGATGTACTCTTTTAGTTAGGTAGACTTAAAAATTTATTTTGAACGGAAACTAAATATAAATATGCCAGCAAAGCAGCTTTGAAAAAACGTTAAAAAGTTATGAGTTCAATCTGATGACATAAATTCATATTTTTGTGAAAGTACTGCTGTTTTCAGTAGATATTATAGACTACTATAGTAAGCTTGATGTAAATATGCCAGCAAAGCAGCTTTGAAAAAATGTGAAAAAGTTAGGAGTTCAATCTAATGACAAAAATTCATATTATCCAACATCTTTTAATAGAATTGCCTATACCAGAGCTAAAAATAGAGCTACTGTTTTAGTTAGGCAGGCTAAACAAAAATTTATTTTGAACGGAAACTGAATGTAAATATGCCAGCAAAGCAGCTGTGAAAAAGTTAGGAGATCAATCTGATGACATAAATTATTTTCTTTGTGAAAGTAATGCTGTTTCCAGTAATTATTATAGACTACGATCTGAAGGCACCATTAACTGCGTTTTTGCCTTTTCCGTCATTTCTGAAAATGAAGTTATTAGTGCCATCATGAATGTTCGATCTAACGCTGGTGGTGAAGATTGTTTACACTTAAAACTTTTAAAGATTGTTGTTCCATTTATCTTAAGATCTCTTTTATTTAAAAACAACCTCAGCTTTTTCAAAACTGTGGAAAATTGTTCGAATAAATCCGATCGCCAAAACTCAAACTGTTCTAACGATTGCCGGCCGATAAGCATCTTATCCGTTTTATTTAAAGTTTTTGAGTGTCTTATATCTAACAAATTATTGACTTTTTGGAAACAAACTCACTTATATCTTCCCATGTTGAAAGTCATGGATGATATCAGACCAGAATATGAATTTAGCAATCAGAACACAAGGTTCGGTTTTGAACAATGTGCTCAAGACATCTGGATGGCACAATCTTTAAAAAATAAAATCCGCATTTCCATTCTATCGTTAAATGCTCCTAAAGAAACTTGTTGTCAATTATTACGTTTATTATTTCAGTTTGAAAATAAGCCTGACGAAATTAAATGGTTATGGTAAAATTCATAAATGCAGACGTTCGTTGCTTGGGTATAACATTCGGAGACGCCATCCAACCATTGGCGTTTATTTCTTGATTTGATTAATATAGCCGAGCCACATGATCTATCCCTGGAATCTTTAAATCGTAACAACTATAGCCACTTATTTTAAAAATGCTTTTAGATGTCATATGAGTCTGGGAAATCAACATTACATAAATTTTTTGGTGTATTAAAAAATATTTCTTGCATTATACCAGCCATTTGCACCTTGATCTGCGTAAACTGTCCAACCATATTAAAATTTATCCAGACGTCTAAAATTGGGCAGGTTGTTTTGCTGGCACCTCTTGTTGCTGGTTAGGCTGGTATGTGTCATACTTTATCGAAAGCTTGAGAGACATCGATAAAAAGCGCGGACATCTCTTCCTCAGGGATTTTGTTATAT
The DNA here is from genome assembly GCA_963583895.1 of Melanophora roralis. NCBI lineage: Eukaryota > Metazoa > Arthropoda > Insecta > Diptera > Rhinophoridae > Melanophora > Melanophora roralis. Next base: position 37,327,643 of record OY757191.1, read on the forward strand.
CCTGTACCAACCTGTGGGTTTGTTTTATGGTACTGTCTTCTTAAGCCAAATTGGTAATTTGGAATGCAGTTGTTGTCGGTCAAGGTCGGAGTGAGTTGGGTTTTAGGCAGTTTCTCGAACAATTTTGACATTGTTGTTATTATGTCAAACAAAATAAACGAAAAATCAAAAAATTGTTTTGCTCAATAGCAGTAATTTTTTTACTGAAAAAAGTAGGCATTTTTTTTCCAAATAAATTTTTTCAGAAATCTTAAAAAAATTGTCTATCTGTTTTTAACTAAATCAATAAATTGTTTGTCTAAAATCGGTCCTTTAAACAAAATTGTAAAATCAGATACACAATTTGATTAGATATCTGAAAAAATTTATTTGGAAAAAAAAATTCAACTTTTTTTAGTAAAAAAAAATTGCTATTGAGCAAAATAATTTTTTGATTTTCGTTTATTTTGTTTGACATAAAAATCAGATAACAATTTTATTAGAGTCTAATAAAATATTGCCTGAAAAAAAATTTTATTTTAAAAAAATGTTTGTTTGAAAAAAAATATGTGAAGTTTTTTCTTAATTATATTTTAATTTCAAAAAACATGCAAGTGTAAACATTTTGTATATTTGTGACACATAATGTCTGAGGAAATTTTGCTTAGTTTTATTACCACTACTATTATTAAAATAACACGTGTTGCAGCTCTAGTGTATGAAGTCCTCACATTTCATTAGAGTTGTCCACCCTGGAAGTTGTAGGGGGGATTTATTACACACAAAAAACTACAAAAAAAATTTTTCAAACAAATTCTTGTTCAAAATAATTTATTTTTTTAGTCAATTTATTTAATAGTCTCTAATAATATTTTTATTTGATTTTTAAATCAAACAAAATTTTCGCCTAATCAAATAAAATATTTAACCAGCTCAGCAACATTTTTTAACAGAAGCTAAAATTCTTGCAAAATTATTTGTCTAAATTTACAACTTTCGTTGTAGGTCCTCAGCCAGACAAAATATTTACTGATTCTCTGAAATTTGTTACTGATTCTACAACTCAGTTTTTTCTGTGTACAATATTCCAAACTTTGTATGGGAGTCTCTTTAGGCGATGGTGATAATCAGGGTTGGGCAGTATTTCAAATACTTGTATTTGAAATACGTATTTGAAATACAAATACGTATTTTGTATTTGAAATACCACCCTCTAATTTTTTTTTGTATTTTGTATTTGAAATACCCAATACTGAAGTATTTTGTATTTTGTATTTCAAATACTTATGATAGCAAAATACATTTTTGCAAAATACATTTTTTTTTTGTTAAACAAAAAGTTGTCATTAAAAAAATTGAAAAATGTAACAATTAAAAAAAAAAAGAATGGAAACTTTGTCTTCGTATTCATTCACGTCTTTGCCTTAGCAAGGCACGTTCTTTTGCAGGTCTACTCATTCAGGTAATATCAAGAGCTAAGCGGATATTTGGAAATGTGAATGTCAAAAATTTAATTTTGTATAAAAATTAAAATCTTTTTGACATTCACACTTTTAAACGCATCAAGTTAGATCGCTATATTTTCCTCTGCCGAATCTTATATACCCCTCACATTGCTCTTTTAATATATCCAGCCGAGTTATTTTGTACTGCAAATAATATAATAAAAATACCTTGTGCCAGCTTTAAAGTCCATAGAAAACTTTATAAAGAGTTAACGTTCGTATGAATAACGGAAATAGATGAAAAAGGTTTGAGGTCGAGAGTTATAAGAGCTTTCGACATTATTCGTATTAAAAGGTTAATTAAAGTTGTTAATTTTTATGGGATATTCTAGTGCCCCTGCTTCCCTTCAACCTTTTTTTTCAAAAATGTAGGTCTTATCATGGAACTTCTTTTTGTAAAACACTAGAAGTCGATAGCTGTTATAGTTTCCGAGACATAGTGTATCGAAAATTTCATAAAAGTTGTTCATTTGTATGGAAGCTACCCCTTCTTCACCCCCCACCCAAAAATTTTTTTCTTTAAAGGGTAGGTCTTGTTGTCAAATTACCCTTTGTAGAACATTTGATGTCGGCAGCTGTTATAGTTTCCGAGATATAGAGTATCGAAAATTTCATAAAAATTGTTAATTTGTATGGGAGCTACACATTCTCCTGCCCCCACTAAAAAATTTTTTCTCCAAAGTGTAGGTCGAAAGCTGTTATAATTTCTAAGATTAAGCGCATAAAATATTTCACAAAATGTGTGCAATTGCAGAGAAAAAACCACTTCCCTTGGTCCTATCTGTAAAAAACTTTTTCCTTTTGAGGTCCCTATTTTCAGAGTATCCGTGCCAAGTTTTGTGGCAAGAATGACTATATATACTGAGATACATATATAGGGATGTATGCACGGATTTTGTCCTAAAAGATGGGTTATTTTGATTTTTCGTTTATATCTCGGTCAATAGTCAATTGATTTTGCTAATTTTAAATAGCGATTGTCTCCAGGATATTTACAAAAGTTTGACACCAATAACTGGTCTGTATCACTTTATTTGACTCCGGAAACTTGATTTCAACAGACTGACAGACGGACTGACGGGCATTTCTATATCAACTTCCCTATCTATAAGGATCCAGAATATATATACTTTATGGGGTCGCAACTGGATAATAAAGAAATTGCAAACGGAATGACAAACTCATTTCACTATGTGAAGGGTATACAAAAGAAATGCAGAGGGCGAATTTTTGAATTCGCCTTAATATTACTTTACTTTTAATATAATTTGTTTTTCACATACAAGGCACATACAGAGAACCAAGACATATTTAACCAGGTAATATTAAGGACCCAGCTGATTAAAATCAATTTGACATTTTCACGTTATAAAAATTTAATTTGTACGAAATTTTTAATTTTTCTGACATTCTACCGTTCAAACACAAAAAGGAAATGCGGAGGGCGAATTTTTTGAATTCGCCTTGGGTTAACAATTTAACACCAGTTTGGGCTCATCGGACCTGTAGAAAGATTGTTTTTTTTTAGCAAGATTTATATTTTCTTCAACAAGAGGCTGCTTATCTGATAAAACTTGTAAAAATCTTGTGTTAATGATTAATGGTTATAAATGTATTTTGTATTTCAAATAAAAGATACTAAAATACTGTATTTTGTGTTTTGTATTTGAAATACTCAACTTGAAAGTATTTAGTATTTTGTATTTGAAATACAAGCGGAAGAAGTATTTTGTATTTCAAATAAAGCAAAGCATGTATTTTGCCCAACTCTGGTGATAATAGTGGTCGGTCGTACACTTTATTTTTCTTAGACCGAATCTGAGGAAGTTATGAGCATTTTTGCATTATTTTTGTAAATTTAGTATGGCATATGGTATATGTTAGAAATATGTTTGGGTGGGAAAACTAATAGGGGCCTGTAATACATTTTATTCCTCTAAGAGCGACTCCGGGGAAGTTGTAGGGGTTATTATCCTAAATTTTTTCAATATTTGTATGGCAACCATGTTAGGGGCGGGAGATAGGGTATAAGTATGTTTTACAAAAATGTTCGTGTAGAATAATAATGGGAGTCGGTCTTACGTTACACTCATGTAGGGGAAACTCGGGGGCAGTTGTAGAGGTTTTTATGTACAAATCTTAGAGAAATAAACAGAGGTATTCTTGTGTGCTGTTAAGAACACAAAAGGGGAAACGTCTTGGACGTTTTGTTTTTGTTACAATAACTAAATACACACAAAACGTCCAAGACGTTTCGCCTTTCGTGTTCTATAAACAGCGCATTGGTTTTTAGCTTATATCTCGGTCAGCTATCGGACGATTTTGCTGAATTTCAATAGCGATTTGCTCGCAGATATTTTTGATAGTTTGGTACAATTTGCGGGTCCATGGGACATCGGGGGGCTTAAAAAAGTTTAATTCAACCATAACACGGACAAGCGGGCTGACGGACATGGCTAAGTCCCTATCTAAAAGGACCAAGAAAATATATACTTTATGGAGTCGAAAATGGATATTAAAGAAATTACCAACGGGATGGCAAACTTATATATACCCTTATCACTAAGGTGAAGGGTATAAAAAGGTCACCGTTTGTTTGTTTATTATTATATAAGACGTATGCACAAACGGGGTAAAATGTTAAGTCTGCTAATATTTTATATGCTAGGTATACACTGTGGAACATGTTAATTGCAACCAATAAATTAGTTGTTAATTTAATTGTGTTAAGTCGTATTTATGGTTTCCTTGTTTTATTATTTACATTAATTTTGGAACCATATCATTAATCTTTGTTTTTTAGTAGCTTACTTTTAAATGTGTGTGATTTCGCTATGTAATATATAGCCGCGGCTATCAACCGATAGGCTTCGCTCTGTAATAACCAACATGTGACGTTTGTCGTGAAAATTATAATATTCGTTTACACACATGTACTCTATTTTTGACAGGTTGTAGTCCGAAGCCTGCTGTCGTGTATGTGTTATAGCATGAGTGATAATTTATAATTGTTTAAATTAATTAGAGTAATAGTTCAGCCGAACAATTTAAATTGACGGAAGATAGGGTTCAGTTAAGCTTCAAAAAAGCCCATTCGGTCGGGCTCTAATAAACATAAAAACTAAAACAACTTCGTTTGTTAAAATGAAAAAAAAAAATTTTAATGCATTTTTGGGTTTACTTATGTTTTTGTACATTGTAGTTGATGATAGCAAAGCATACCAGGCAAATCTAAATCAATGTCTTTTATTAAGTTCTGATGATAATGTTGACATAAACTCAGCAAAGGTTTACGGGTTTAACGAGCATGGTTCTGATCTAAATATCTTAACAACATATGACGTTATTCGCGCTCAAAAAGGATTAGCGCCACAAATATACGATGCTTTTGTACTTTATGCTGATGCAGATTTAAACTACGCAACTGAAATGCTTACAAAGTTGGAAGACAATCCAGAATATAACTTCAAGGTATTTATAAGAAAATAAAATACATAGTATTAAGTTAATCCCATATTATATTACATAAAAGACATTACAATTTAAGTAGTAGTTTCTAAAAATTTTCCAAAGCCTCTTTCCGAAAATTACTAGAACTAAGTGGAACATGTTGGCATTACATTTTGTTGTTCAAACTTTCCTAGAGTATGCAATGCTGTTATTTAGCTTTATGAATAAAGTTACAGGGTTGTAAGTAGGGGTTTTCCCGAAAATTTCCATCCCAAAAATTCCCGGAAAATTCGTCAATTTATATATCTTGCTGTTTTTGGATTATCAAATCTGCGCCCTATAAGTAATCGTTTCTTATATAAATTAAAACATTACATACTTAATATGACCCAAAATTGGGTTTTTGCCTTATGAAGACTTCCCCACTGGTGGCATTCTACAGTGATTAAAATGTATGCCAAGAAAAGATCATTAGATTTGATTGCAGAATAATCTGACACAGGCTGAATTCCTAATCTTAAAATTTAATTATCGTGAAAATCTTTGCTGGTTTTTTTTTGTTATTGTTACAGTTTTATTTTTATTATATATGATTTTTAAAATATTTGCTTGTTAATAATATTTTTTTAAGTTTTCAATTTCAGAAAACAAGGGCCTTATTTTTATGACAATAAAATTATATTATATTTTTATTTATTGTTAAACTGTTTTTAATACAATGTTTGCTTTTTAATTTGGTTTTTTATTAGAAGAAATTAATATTTTCCGTTAATGTTGACAGAAACTTTTATTTGAAAAATCAGGTTTTTCTACCGTTACTAGCCGAGTAGAATGCATTTTCGAAAGCAGCTACGCAATTTAATCAGCAGTACTCTTTGAACGGTAGCAGTGTCTTTTGGTTGTAAACATCACCTATTTAACTTACATGTAACAGAGAAAGGGATACGGTATGAGTGTTTTCCTTCTGTTTTATTATGTAAGTTAGGACGAAGTTTACATGAACTTAAGCCAAATTAAGAAGCAAACATTTGTATTAAAAACAGTTCAACAATAAATAAAAATAGAATATAAACCACACATGGCACGGTGCAAAATGATCTTTAAATTTCAGTTCATTTGTCGTTGACAAAATAAAACAGAAGGAAAACACGCATACCGTATCCCTTTCTCTGTTACATGTAAGTTAAATAGGTGATGTTTACAACCAAAAGACACTACTACCGTTTAAAGAGTACTGATGATAAAATTGCGTAGCTGCTTTCGAAAATGCATTTTTCTCGGCTAGTATCGGTAGAAAATCCTGCTTTTTTCAAATAAAAGTTTCTTTCAACATTAACGGAAAATATTAATTTCTTCTAATAAAAAGAAATTATATGAACTTAAGCCAAATTAAAAAGCAAACATTTGTATTAAAAACAGTTCAACAATAAATAGAAATAGAATATAAACCACACATGGCACGGTGCAAAATGATCTTTAAATTTCAGTTCATTTTTCGTTGATAAAAAAAGAATTAAAAAAGATTTAACCCCCTATTGTATGATATACAATAATAAGAAGCGTTTAATTCCATCTGAGAGATGGACTAATGCTTGTCCGTTAGTCAACTGTTGCCAAAGAGATATTTAATGGAAAAAAGCATAGTGTTTATGAAAAGTTAACTTCGTCCTAACTTACAAAATAAAACAGAAGAAAAACACTCATACCGTATCCCTCTCTCTGTTACATGTAAGTTAAATAGGTGATGTTTACAACAAAAAGACACTACTACCGTTCAAAGAGTACTGATGATGAAATTGCGTAGCTGCTTTCGAAAATGCATTCTACTTGGCTAGTATCGGTAGAAAAACCTGCTTTTTCAAATAAAAGTTTCTTTCAACATTAGCGGAAAATATTAATTTCTTCTAATAAAAAGAAATTATATGAACTTAAGCCAAATTAAAAAGCAAACATTTGTAATAAAATTCTATTTAACACCAACAATTCGTTTTTCGTAGAATCATTCAGTATCAAAGATGTATGTATATTTAATGTTTAATAATTCCTGACTAAATAATAGTTGTACAAAGTTTGTTGCCAAATTTTTATTTGGAAATGGAAAAAAATCTAGAATTTAATTTTTCAAAATATACGTTTTTGCACATACGTAAAACCTTTCGCTATTGAGCAAGCAATAAACAGAAAAAATGTATAAATAAATTTTTGCTTTGGAAAAAAACAATTGCTAAGTGACATAATTTTTCTATTTTGTTTTTCTGAAACCTTTTGCTAAGTTTATTGTGAAATCATTTGCTAAGCACCATAATTTTTTTTAAATATGAGCGATAGTGATTCTTTGTCGGAATATCCTTCGGATTTTGAGTACGAGCCAAGAGACATTAACTACAGTTCTATGAACCAAACAGTTGACTCAGGAATAGAAAACAACAACGGGTACTCGACAAAAGAGGAAGTTATACCTCATAGAATTGAGGTAACCGCTAGGAATAGAAGAATTTTAATGGAGAAATTAAGACGGTATTTTAGGCGTAATTAAACAATTTTTTTCCCCCTAAAGAAAGAAAAGCCACTAAAAAAAACGTTTGACCAACCCAGAACCAAGTGGTACTAGACCCCTTGAAATATCTCCAGAACTTACCTGAATTTTATGGAGACACCAATGACTTACAGACTTTCACTACACTCGTAGGCAGGATTCATCCACATCTAAAAACATATGACCAATTGTCCCAACTTCTCTTCTCAGACATAATAAAATCAAGACTAAAGGGTAAAGCAAGACAGACCATTGAAATAAATTGCCACGCCACAACCTGGTCGGAGATAAAAAGTATTCCCCAAAATAATTTCGGCGATAGACGATCATGTGACGAATTGTTTGACGAATTAGGAGGTACAACATTTAGAACTACTGCCTTAGACTTTTACAGTGAGATAAAAAAATAGACAACATAGACTAGATAATAAGTTAGTAGCTATTTTAGGCGAAACAGAAGCAATCAGGGTCAGTGCTACGAATAATATGCATACCGCCCTCAACATTTTCAAAAATAAAACTCCGGGACCAATGAGAACCGTTTTGTTCTGCAGAAATCCCACAGATCTGGAAGGAGCCATGGACATATTGTTCCAAGCAGGATACGCCCACATGGGGAGTGAAAATGGCAGATACCTCACAATAAATATAGTAAACAATTTCAGCCGATTCTAAACAAGAATAATATCCAAGGCAGAAACAATTCTCACAACAGGAATAATTTTCAAAATAGAAACAATTTTCAAAATGTAAACAACTCCTGAAACGGAAACAATTCAAATTTTTAAAATATATCCTATTCACAAAACAGAAATAATATTTCCAAAATATAAACAACTTCCAAAATAGAAATAATTTTGCTAATAGATACAACTATCCAAATGATAACTTGCCTTAACCTATATATATATGGTTCACGATAATAACAATCCCCCAAGTACTTCAGCAAACAATCCTCAGAATTTTCCTTTACCAGTCTCTACGGAGCACTACCATGTATAGTAGTCAAAAATCACCTTAAATTTATAATTGATAAAGGTGCCACGCATTCAATTGTTATCCCCGGAATATGTAACGCAAAATGGAAAATTAATTCAAATACATTGACTTTAAAAACATTACCAAATACAGTTTCCACTAATACAATTTATCAATCTCCATTATTTAAAGAATTAGGAGACCCGCGAAATAAAATACATTTAATAAAATGTCGTTTCAACGGAAAATACGATGGAACAATTGGTAATGATATTCTGCATAAATATAAAGCTATTGTAAATTTAAGAAATAATTCATTAATAATAAATAATAGAAAAGTTCCCCTTCTTTATGATGAGCAGTAATTCCATTAATATAACAAAGCACAACAACGACTGTACAATTGAACAAATTCGGACTTCACATATGAATTTAGAAGAAACAAGTAAGAGCGTTATATTCGGCTGTGCCGAATTTTATATACCCTTCACATTGGTCTTTAAATATACCCAGCCGAGTAATTTTGTACTGCAAATAATATAATAAAAAACCTTGTGCGAGTTTTAAAGTCCATAGAAAACTTTACAAAATTTTTACGTTCGTATGAATAATAGAAATAGATGAGGAACGTTTGAGGTCGACAGTAATGCAAGTTTTTGACATTATTTATATTAAAAGGTTAATAAAAGTTGTTAATTTTTATGGGATGTTCTAGTCCCCCTGCTCCTCTCCAACTTTTTTTCCAAAATGTATGAATTATTTGATTATTACTTTTTGTGGAATAAGTCAATAGTTGCTATAGTTTTCCAGATGTGGCGTATCACAAATTTCATAAAAATTCTTAGTTTGTATTAGAGCTACCCCTGCCCCTGCCCAAAAAAACATTTGAAGTCAATTTCTGTTATAGTTTCCTAAATTTAGCATATCGAAAATTTCATAAAAATTGTTAATTTGTTTGGGAGATCCCCTTTGTCCATCCTCCACCCAAAAAATTTTTTCTTAAATACATAACTCTTGATGTACAATAACTTTTTGTAGAACATTTGATTCCGATATCTGCTATAGCTTCCGAGATATAGCTTAACGAAAATTTCATAAAAATTGTTAATTTGTTTGGGAGCTACCCCTTGTTCACCACCCCCACCCCCCCCCCCCCCCCCTAAAATTTTTTTCTTAAACACATAACTATTGATGTACAATTACTTTTTGTAGAACATTTGATTCCGATATCTGCTATAGTTTCCGAGATATAGCTTATCGAAAATTTCATAAAAATTGTTAATTTGTATGGGACCTACCCCTTGTTCACCCCCAATCCAAAGAATTTTTTCCTTAAAACATAGCCCTTGATGTACTTACTTTTAGTAGAACATTTGATGTCGATAGCTGTTATAGTTTCTTAGATATAGCGTATCGAATATTTCATAAAAATCGTTAATTTGTATGGGAGCTACCCCTTTTTTTGCCCCCACCCAAAAAATTTTTTCTTAACAGCGTAGCCCTTTATGCCCAATTACTTTTTGTAGAACATTTCATTTCGATATCTGTTATAGCTTTCGAGATATAGCGTATCGAATATTTCATAAAAATCGTTAATTTGTATGGGAGCTACCCCTTTTTTTGCCCCCACCCAAAAAATTTTTTCTTTAAGGCGTAGCCCTTATTGCCCAATTTGTTTATGTAGAACATTTTAAAACGATTATTTTCTATGCCAACCTCTGATGGCACGTTCAAAACCATAAAGGAGCTTCTAGATACAACACGAACTTGCCTTTCCCAGTTAAGGTCTCTGGATATTGATATATCAACGTGGGATCCAATTCTAGTCTATCTAATTACACAAAAGCTTGAACCCCAAACGCGTAAAGAATGGGAACAATCACTCAAAGCTAGCACATCCATTCCGGCGATGTCAGAAATTCTGAAATTCCTAGAAACTACGTTTCGCACACTTGAGTGTTTAGAAGAAGATGTCCCAATCACTCGCCCACACGGAAAGGAAAACCGTAAAAATCCTACTCGAATTGTTCGGGCTCATACTGCCTCAACTATCAGTGACAATAACTGCCCTTGCTGCCACAAACGTCACCCCCTCTACAAATGTTTTAAGTTTACAACTTTATCCTTAGCCGATAAAATGCTGTTAGTAAATCAGCATCGTCTTTGCCGAAACTGTCTTAATCGTGGACATTTACAGTCTTGTAAACTAAATACTAAGTGCCACGTTTGCAGTGAACCACACCATACTATTCTACATAACGAGTTTTCCAAACACAATGCTGTTCGCACTACCTCATCTGTAGTAAGTAATACCAGTGAAAGCCAAACTTCTCAGCCCCCTGCTACACCGTCTACCTCAAGGTCTTCTACTGTAAGTACAAATATTTCAAGTTTAAGTATAAAATCTTTTAATCCTGCGCTACTGCCAACTGTAAACGTTTTGATAAAAGTTTTGCATAAGACCTATTGTGTAAAAGCTCTGGTTGACCAGGGTTCCCAAATCTCATTTATTTCTAAAGGGCTGTCTAAACTGTTACCAGTACCAATAAACAAAACTAGAGTAAATGTTTCTGGCATTGGAGGCAACCAAGCAGTCACCGTCAAAAAATCTGTTCGATTTACGATCCATTCAAGATACGATAAACAATTTCAGTTGCCCGTTACTGCTTTAGTAGTGCCTAAAGTAACATCCTACATTCCCAACCAAATTTCTTCTACTGTCATTCCAGATTTTTCAGAATACTTTCTTGCAGATCCAAATTTTCTTACTCCAAATAAAATTGACATTCTTCTGGGAAATTATGTCTACAGTGATGTAATACTGCCAGGTATGAAAAAGTTTGAGAACCGCCTGCTTTTGGAAGAAACTTAATTTGGTTGGATGCTATCAGGGCCAGTCAAGACTTCTATGGCTACTAAAAGAATTTCTTCAAATCTTTGTTCTCTAGATGAACAACGTCGTCTTTTTTGGGAACAAGAGGAATTACTAGATACAAAACAGGTGTCCACAGAAGATTAGCTGTGCGAAAAACTATCAATCGAAACTCACTCCCGTGATGGAAATGGGAGATCTACTGTTTATATGCCATTTAAAAATTTACTCGAGGGTCACGAGCTACCTTCATTTTTGCACACAGATTACAATGCTTTAAAAAGACTTAAGCAGCCTGAAATTAGTGCTGAAAAGAAACTAGACTTCGCTGAAGAGTCTAAGAAATGCTGGTTGTCCGCTACCACTGTCAAAGCGAAAATAATCTTCCAAAAACTTTGGAAATTAAAATTAGGATAGGATGATGCCCTACCAGATGATATCCTACGTGAATGGGTTCACTTTCGTTCGAAGCTTAAAACTCTTGAAGAAATAAAAATTCCAAGATGGGTTGGCTACAGGCCTAATAAGACAACTAAAGATCTTCATGCCTTTAACGACGCTTCAAACGCAGCCTATGCAGCAGTTGTCTACGCCCGTGTACGTGGTGAGGTACAAGTCAACTTGCTACAAGCAAAAACAAAGGTTGTTCCCTTGAGGGATGAAACAATACCTCGGCTTGAGCTAAATGCAGCAGCCCTCATGGCATCCCTAGTTGCAAAAATCAAAGCCAGCGTAGATTTCAATATTGGCAAAACCATCTACTGGACAGATAGTACCATAGTTATATCCTGGTTAAAAACCAAATCAACGCGCTTAGAAGTTTATGCAGCGAGCCGAGTAGAAAAAATCCAACGTCTTACAGATGTTCATAGCTTCAAATACGTTCCTACAAAAGACAATCCTGCCGAATGTGCGTCTAGGGGTCTCATGCCTGAACAACTGGTCAATCATAATCTCTGGTGGAAAGGCCCACCTTGGCTTCAATACACACCTGAATCCTGGCCTTCCTTCTCTACTGAAACATTTCATGAAAAACTTGTTAACAACAATGTTGCTGTTCATCTAACAAAAACAACTAATGCAACCTATCCAGAAATAACAACTCGGTTGTTGTTTTTACAACAACATCAAACTACAGCGAAGAAACAGAGAAGTTGGTTTTCTAAAAACAACAAAAATAGCAACGTCACTCAATTTACTCATCAAACTTACACAAACTGTTTCTTTTCGAGAAGAAAAAAAACACTACAATTGGAACACAGAGTTTCCAGTCAAATCAACTTTGCTAAATTATCCCCCTTTCTGGATGAATATGGGATTCTACGAGTAGGAGGTCGATTATCGAAGTCAACTCTACCCTACATCACTTTTTATTTTAAATGCACATTCAAAAACTCTTCACGGTGGCCCACAGCATATGCAATCTTATGTGGCTCAAAAATACTGGGTCGTTTCAGCTCGCAACCTAGCTAAACGAGTTCAACGTGAATGCACCGTTTGTTTAAAGTACAAAGAACAATCTTATCAACAGCTCATGGGTAATCTACCAGCTGTCCGACTGCAACTAACTCGATCTTTTAAGCATAGTGGGCTGGACTATGCTATAAAAACTTCATCTCTGCAAACCGCAGCAACCTCTAAGGGCTTTATCTTTCTTCTTGTCTATATGTGTACGAAGTACACCAGGTTAATGGTCACTTGCCAAAGTCGAAGAATTACATCCTGTAGTGCGATTCAGTAACTTTTAACGATTCGACAATCGTCATATTTATCGACAGAAATTTATTGTTTGCTGCTACGGTTAAGTGATTTACTAAGACGTTTTTAACGATAGTGGACAAGTTGATTTTTGTTTGTATTTTATTAGTTGTAAAATCAATTTTAACAAAGCGAAAATCATAAATATAGTAAAAATAATATATAATATACAAAATAACCTTTTGTCGATACAACTAACAACACAAAAATTATTACCGTTAAATTATCAAGTATAACGATTGTAAAAATTGCTAAAAAGTTTTGCTGTTTCCTTAACAATAACAGCTGACTTTAACGGAAGTGAATATCGTTAAAAAAAACTTTACTGAATCGCAAAATTGTTATATATATTGTTAACTTATTTTAACGATACGAATATCGTAAAAATAAGTTACTGAATCGCACTACTGGTATAGATGGATTAGTACGAGTAGTTACGCTTTACTGCAACGGCAAGTACATCAAGCGCCCTATAACTAAAATTTGCCATCTAATAAGATTTATAATGAAGATAACCCAATATCTACTACCTAAGAACCACTGTTCTTCGCGAGGGAGAATGTTTGGGATTTTTTCCCCAAACGGTTATTAAAAATTACATCAACTGCAAACCCTAATAATTTTATTAAAATAAGTATGTACCTATATTCTATTTATCTTAATTTCTCTTTTATGTTGTCATTTGTTTACAAAGTTATTAAAATTGATCTAACTGTTAAACTTTGAAACATTCCTAAAAATGATCATATGCAAGTGCATACAACAAACATTCATACATATTTACGTACATTTAACGGCAAAATAAATAAACATTCGTGTACCAACAACAAGTGTAACTGCAGGTACAAAACAGATCATTGCTTATGCTTGTACGTCTGTATGTATGTATGTATATAAATTTTAACATTGCCTAAATGTCCGAAGATAATTTGATGTTTCTGCAAGAGGCAGAAACAATTGAGTATTGTAAAATAACTTAATCGAAGTGGAAGTTTTCAATCTGTTCCCCGCAAGAAGCGGCATACAATTAAATAGTTAATAATAATTAAAATATAATATAAATTTAGATTAAGAAAAATAAAATTAACTAAAATGAATTTCTAATTAATAAATAAATTAAATAATGAAATTAAATTAAAATTAAAGAAAAGTGTTTTTAATAAATTCTGGCCAAGTGGGCTCAGAATGGAAATTTGGTAAACTACCAAAAAATCTCCTACAACGGTATTGTTATATCGATCGGTAGCAATTAGTATCAATTCCCTAACTCCTAAGTCCTTATATTCAGCCTTTAAACATCGATAAGTTTTTGACAAGGTTGAGTGGAATCGTTCCACTTGCCCATTTACCTCGCTACGGCCTACTGGAGTTAAATATACCCTGACACCGAATTGCTGAATTACATTCATCACGATTGGACTTATAAACCACGTTCATTGTCAGTCACAAGAATGCGTGGTGTTGAAAAATAACTAAGAACTTCGACTATTCTTTCCCTTACTTGCAAGGCTGATCGGTTCCTAAGAGGGAAAAGTTTCCCGAATTTTGAAAATTTGTCTAAAACGCTTATAAAATACTCATTTTGGAGTACAAACATGTCCATATGCAATATTTCACAAGGATAAGAAGGAATTGGTTTTTCCTGGAGCTTAGGCATTGGGGGGTGTCGATCGTACTTGTTAGCTTTGCAGATTTCACAATTCTTCGTATACCTTCCAACAAGGTTATTCATTTTAAGAAAATAGTATTTTTCCAAGAGTTGTAACTTATTTTCGTTTCCATTTCTATGTGCCCTTTTATGCTCCTCCTCTATCAAGGAGTATACTCTAATTGGGCAGGTCACATCCTCCACGAATCTTTGAGTGACTCGTAGCTTATAGCGCGAGAAATGTTCTAAATAAACCTGCTGTAGTAGCCATAAATATTCTTTAGGGATTTTAATTCCATTGAGGACATCAGGCCTGAGTTTTTCCCTAAGAATTCGAATGAGATTTTCTTTGTTCATCTCTTCCAATGATACTACGTGACGTTCATAGCCAGGATGGGGATTGAGATGTGCCACCATATCCGACTTAAATGGTCGAATTATAATCTGGTTGCGAAAAACATTAATTGGGGCTTCGACGTGTGGAATTAAATCTGTGCTATCCTGTTCGGCACTGTGTACGGTGCCTTCGCTAGCCGTTACTGTATTTGAGTCCCCGGTTTCTATTTTACCTTCACTAGCTATTATTGTATCCGAATCTTCATGTTCAATCCTACCCTCGCTAGCTGTGTCCGTAGAAGATTCATTCGCTATGTGGGCACAAAAATCAATAGATGTAGCTCTTGAACCCTGCTCAGCTTCCACTGAGTCAGTTGAGTCTACTTTTAGACGTGATAAGGCGTCCACTACTACGTTCGATTTTCTAGGTTTGTATACCAGTTCGAAGTTATATTCCTCTATCCTGGCCTTCCATCTTTTCAGTTTCGCATTATAATTCCTGTTACTAAGGGCGAAGGTCAGGGGTTGGTGATCAGTGAAATTGCGGATTTTCTTAGCGCCGTATAGGTAGGAACGTAGGTTGTCCAGTGCCCAGACTATCGCTAACATTTCTTTCTCGTTTGTGGCATACGACTCTTCTGTTTTGTTGAGGGATCGGGAAATAAAGGTTATGGGTTTGTCTTTTCCCATCTCCCCCTGGGAAAGTACGGCACCTAGTGCACTGTTAGATGCATCTGTCGTTAAATTAAATGGCCTGTCGAAGTCTGGAAAGGCTAATACCTCCGATTATGTTAGTAATTCCTTAAGGTCACTGAATGCTTGTAATTCATCTTCCCCAAGAATAATTTTAACTTTTTTAGACTGATTGTCTTTCACTTGTGACATCTCGCCGCGAGTAAGGTTGGTAAGTGGTTTGGCTACTTCGTAAAATCCCTGATAAACCTTCTGTAATATGAGGTTAACCCGAGGAAACTTTTAAGCACTTTTAGAGTTGTGGGGGGTTAAATGTCAAGGATTGCTTTTACCTTTCTTCTATCGGGCAAAATACTTTTTTCTGCCACTACATATCCGAGAAATTCGACTTCGGTCCTCATAAACGCTGTTTTTTTTTTAAATTCATTCTGAGGTGAGATTCTTGTTTGCACTGGAATACCCTTTTCAGATTATCCAAGTGCTCTTCAGGAGTGCTTCCATAGACGATTATGTCATCTATGTATACGTAGCAGATTCTTCCTATACAGCCACGCAGAACGTCATCGACCATACGCTGGAATATGGCAGGTGCATTACGTAGGCCGAATGGTAGCCTTAGAAATTCGCACTTGCCGTTCATTGTCGAGAAAGCTGTTTTCGGAACGTCTTTGCGATTTATGGGAATTTGGTGGAATCCCAAAGTGAGGTCGAGGGTTGTAAAATATTTTGCCTTTCCGAGGCTTGCTAGTGTTGAGTTGATCTCGGGGATAGGATAAGTTTCAGGTAGGGGGACAGCATTTAGTCTCTTGAAATCTACCACCATCCTATATTGCTTTTCCTCATTGGGTTTTGGTTTTTTCGGAACCACCCAGATGGGGGAATTGTAAGGACTCCTGGATGGTTGGATTATACGATTTTCTAAAAGTTCCTCTATCTGCCTATCTACCTCTAAACGCATACAAGCCGGGTAAGGATATTGTTTTGAGTATATTGGCTCGTCGGTGGTGCACCGAATCTCAGCCCTAATTGAGGTTTTTATCGCTTGTTCGTGGTCTATTGGGCCAAATATGTGCTTAAATTCGGTAATTAGTTTACTTTAAGAATTCTTTACTAAGGAGACTATTCAATCCATTTACTTCCTGAATTTTGAAGGGAATGCTGATTCCCAGACTGATTGTTAGAAGGTTATTTTTGTGGTCGATTATAGCTTTGAGCTCAGGCAGAGTATCATCACCTATTATACCGTTAAAAGCTGTGAAACCCGGTAATACATAGAAAGTAACTGCGGTATTATTGCCAAATGGTGCAAAAAATTTTCCATTTATTTTTTTTATTAATTTGTATACTTCCTGCCGCAGTGCGGACAGAGAATGGTTTCTCTAACTTAGTTGAGAGATGGGGCATAGGGCTGGCCCGACGAAGTTTTTTGTGGCCCCGGTATCTATGAGAAATTTTAAGGTCGAGCTATCCTGTAACTTGTAGTTTATGTATGGTATGTCGATTGCTTGAATATTTCTATTATCGTCTGCTTCCGGCTCTTGTGTTATGTGGAACATCTTCTGTTGCTTAATGGGGCGTTGGGCTGATCCAGAGCGCACTTGTTTTGAAAAGGCACGTCTTTTGTTATTCCATGCATGGTTAGCATTACTCCTGAATTGTGTGTTGCGATCTATGTGCATGGGTTCAGGTTTATCGGAACCGGACTGCTGTGTAGGTCGCTGTGGACCATATTGTCTGTTGACAAATGGATTAATGTTTTGTTGAGTCTTATTTGGGTCAGAGGAAGCGAAAGCAATTGGGACCTGAATTCCATTTTGAAAATTAGTCGGGTGTAGGTTAACCTGGCTTCTATAGTTGGTATTTCTTAATTCTATGCATTGCGAATACGCTTCTGGGAAGGTTTTCGGCTTCATGAGCATGATCATTTTCGAAAGTTCGCCATTTAGTCCCCTAACGAAAACCTCTAAGGTCCTATTCCTGTATGTTTCATTTAGGACGTCAGTGGTCTCCGCGGAATAGCTTTCCGTTTTTAACTTATTAATAATTAGAGAGAATTGGTGGTTCATCCTGGCATAAAACTCATCTACACTCATTGATCTTTGGTCCAACTGAGTCAGTTGATGCTCGAGAGTTCGAACATCGCGCTTGTCTGCATAATGCAGAGAGATGCAATTTTTGATTAGCGACCAGTCGTCGTCAAAAATGTTGTAGAAGGTAAGAGCTGCATCGGCACTTCCTCTACATTTTCTGCGTATCGCCTCAATTATGGCTCTATATATAGGCTTATGTCGCACAATTTCGTAATCTTTTAGAATACTTTCTACGCTATGTATCCAGGATACATATTGCGTAGGGTCGCCTTCAAAAGGCTGAAGATCTTTTACACAGTCGGGCAACTTTCCGGTTTCATTTAATTCCGCCTCTCTTGCCGGGGCGCGCAGTGGAGGGGGACAGGATGAGGGTCCCTCTTCCCTGACAGTTGGGGAAATTTCAGGCCGATTTTACAATTTTTGGGTTCTTTGATCAAGGGTCTTTAATTGTGTAAGGACCGCATTTAGAGCGCCTGTTAATTCAGTTACTTTACTTTGCAAGGTTTCCATACTTACAGTGGTATTATAGAGGATCTGAAGAGGTGCATAGAAGGTTCAACTATGTGGGGAGCGGAAGAAAGTTCCCTTTAATTTTTTTTCACAGTATTTTGTTTTCTACTTTATCTTTAGCTCTTCCTGGAATAGCTCACAGGATATTTTGTCACAGTATTTTAATTCAAAAATTGGCAGGAGCTTTTTATTTAAAAATTCACAGGGGTTTTTCCCTTTCCTTTTTTTATTTAGAAAAATTTGTCAAAAAAATTCACTGTTTTTTGCTTAAAAATTCAAAAACCCTTTCCTTTTTTTTATTTAAAAAATTCGTCAAAAAAAAATTCACTGTTTTTTGTTTAAAATTTTTGTTTAAAAATTCACAGGGGTTTTTTTCCTTTTTTTATTTACACAGCCCGGTTCCTGCTCGGGCGCCAGTTAAACTTTTCCTTGTACGCTTTATAAAAAAATATATTTTTAAGTGCACCACCGTGCACTGTAATTAAAACGACGGATTTGATGTTTTACAAAAGATTTATTTCGTCAGCACCTCGTTGCTACCCAAAGTTAACTAACTTAAAATTAAAACAAATTTCATTCCATTCCCAGACGTAACCCGATCCTCTTATTTTGTCGTGAGAACATTTAGTTGGCGCGTCAGCGGAATTATTGCACATGCATTTGGTTCATGCATGTATGTTCGTGTTAACTTACATTACAGAAAAAACCCTTAATCACCAAAAACAAACATTAATATATCAACACACATATCAATATATACCCAAGAACATAGGTAAAACATTTGAATCTTCCTTTTTAGGATTTTAATTTTTCTTGCGATCTCCAAAAGACTGCAAAAAGATTTTTATATTTGTTGCTTTGCAAGTTTTGTTTATAAATCTCGCGTGTTTAATTATAAATCTTGCACACAAGATAAAAATCTTTGAACAAAAAACATTTAAATCTTGAATTATCTCTCACGAGCGAGCTTAATATAAGCGCGCTTTCTACCCTGGTTTCAACTAATTTTGGAAAAACTCTAAACTTTTTTGTTATGCAAAACAACTTTTTCAAATATTTTTTCTATGGCATTATTTGAATGAGTTTTAAGAAAAAAAATTATAATTGTTGTAGTATCAATAGTACAACAACGAAAACAATATATACACATTAAATTGCCTGGGCTTACTTAACTAACGCAATTCTTGAAATTTTTTTAAGTCTTTTTTTCCTATGCCTCGGGATGCTGCTTACCGTTATGCGAAATAAAATGATGAATTTTAGTCTGCTATAAGCTATTTTGTGGCTCACTTGTGACAAAAACCAGTATTTCGGACGAAGGAATTGCAACGGATGAGATTTAATGCATTACTTATTTCTTAAAAATTGAGAAGTGTAAATTATGTAACAAGAATGTTAAAGTTAAAAAAGCACTTTACTTAATGGTGATTAAAAGAAGCAAAAGGTTTAACTAAAGTCAGAAAGCAATCGTTTGAGTT
Source organism: Melanophora roralis (assembly GCA_963583895.1). Classification (NCBI taxonomy): domain Eukaryota; kingdom Metazoa; phylum Arthropoda; class Insecta; order Diptera; family Rhinophoridae; genus Melanophora; species Melanophora roralis. Next base: position 37,347,476 of record OY757191.1, read on the forward strand.
AAATACCTAAAAGGAAAAAACATTTAATAGTATGAAATGGGAACTAAACTACGAAGCTTTTGATCATATGTTTAAGGAAAAATGCGAGCAAGAGTGTGATACTGTTTTATGTCACAAAGTTATAAATAAGCCGTTAAAAAAAAGGACAAACGTTAAGAACTACCATGAAAAAATCGCATAGTTCGGTGAAAATATTGTGAAGCCATTCTTTTTAGGAACAGTTGCTCTCTTAATCTCGTAGTGTACGGACGTGTCTACGCGAGTGTATATTTGTAATAGGTGATATTTGTAATAAGTTACAAAAAAAAATTGTTAATATACATTCATACCTACAAGACATAAGTGAGAATCGAAAATAAAAACAAACTAAACAAAACAAAAAAACCAAACGGTTAATGAGTAACAGTAATCGTTGTGACAGTGGGCCTAATAGCAGAAATGCTTACATTGTGTTAAGCTCAGCAAGCGTTAGCAATGAAAACATTAGAGACCCTGAATATAATAGAAACTATTTAAGTGAAAACCCGAAAACAAATACAAATAATTTAAGTGCAAGTGTGCCTAATTTGAATAAATGTACTGAACAAGGTACAAATTTAGCCCAATCTCTGTTTAAAAATTATAAAAAAAAATACCGAGGTGCCATCTTCATCGCGGTCTTCTTTATCAAGTTCTGGTGTCGCACCAACAGCTGCTAAAGGCGCTACGGGCCCAATTTCTGCGTGTGCTCCTAAGATCCAGGTAGGGATGGACAGGTACGTAACAGTTCTTAAAAGGGGAAGAAGCCCTAAATCGGCAGATGCATCTCAACCTGCAAAAATTTTAAAAGGCGATGAAAGGCCAACCTCATCGCAAAATCGTTTTGCAATTTTGCAAGAGAATAATGAGGCCCCTTTTAGTGAAAAAAAGTCCTTTAAGCCACCTCCCATTTATTTGAGGGAAAAAAACTCAAATGATCTCGTCAAGTTTTTAGTCGGTTTGATTGGGGAAAATAACTTTTATGTTTCAAACGTTAAACGCGGTAACATATTTGAGACAAAAATTCAAGTGAACCATGAAAACGCCTACCGCGCCACGGTTTCGGTGCTCGAAAAACTCAGAAAAAACTTCTATACCTACCAACTCAAGACCGCAAAAGGCCTTCAGGTAGTTATTAAAGGCATTGATTCTAACGTTGACCCAGAAGAGATCAAGACCAGTTTGTTAAACAAAGGGTTTATGGTTAGGACGGTATCGAATATGAGAAATAGGGAAAAACACCCCCAACCATTATTCCGAGTGGAGCTTGAGCCTGGTGATATCAAATTGAAAAAAAGTGAAACTCACCCCATCTACGATTTAAAATATATTATGCACCGACGAGTCACTGTGGAAGTGCCACATAAGCGATCTGGGCCCGTACAGTGCTTAAACTGCCAGGAATATGGCCACACTAAAACTTATTGTAAGTTGCCTACTGTTTGTGTTGTGTGTGGGGATCTGCACGATACGACCAAGTGCGACAAGCCAAAAGATGATCCTAGGATAAAGAAATGCAGCAACTGCGGGGGAAACCACACTGCCAACTATAGAGGTTGTCCTGTTTTTAATTTAGTTAAGCGATCAGCTAAGCCGAACATAGTTCCTGCCCCTCCCCAGCCTTTAAATATACCAACTACAAATATGCCTCCATTGGCACAACCAACTACAAATCAAGTTTCTTACGCCGCCGCATTAAAGTCTAACCAGCCTAATTCACGTAAGTCTACCCAGCCTACAACACAACAAGAAGTGCCAACTAGCGAACCAACCGGGCCTAATTTTAGCCGCCTGGAAGCCGTAATTGACAATATGGTCACACAATTTACGCAGATTATGGCGCAAATGGCCAACATGATGCAAGAAATGCAAAAAATGCAGTCTGCTTTTCTGCAGGCTATGCTTAAAAGACCATGAACTGCTTTAGGGTTTGTTTCTGGAACGCAAACGGCATCCGCCAACACAAAAACGAGCTCGAATATTTCTTGATGAACCAAAAAATCGATGTTATGTGTATTTCTGAGACTCACATGACATCTAGAAGCACTTTTAAAATTAGTGGTTATTCTTTTTACGTTTCAAAGGATCCTAGGGATAGATCATGTGGTGGCTCGGCTATTCTAATCAAATCAAGAATTAAACACCAATGGTTGGGTGGCCTCTCGGAATGTTATATCCAAGCTACGAACGTCTGCATTGATGAATTTTTCCATAACCTTGTTATTTCATCAGTTTACTGTCCACCCAGATTCTCCATAACGAAGGATCAGTACAACAGTTTCTACAAATCATTAGGTCCCCGCTTCATAGCTGCTGGAGACTATAACGCTAAGCACACATACTGGGGCTCCCGCCTAATTAGTCCCAGAGGTCGTGTCTTGTATGACTCAGTGTCGGAAATTGGACTTTTCGTTATTTCAACTGGACAACCAACCTATTGGCCAACGGACAATAATAAAATTCCAGACGTAATAGATTTTGGCGTGGCAAAAGGTATATCACCGGACCTTATTGAGGCTGAAGCCTCCTTCGATTTATCTTCTGACCACTCACCCACAATTATCACTATTTGCAGTCCTCACCAAATAGCAACTAGTGATTTTTTCTTATAAAAAAGAGTAAATTGGTTAAAATATAAAAAATATATCAGCTCTCACTGCTCGGAACACATACCACTAAAAACTCCCCAAGAAATCGATGATTGCCTAAATATCCTAAATGAAAACATTAAAAAAGCCGTTGAACATGCTTCTTCAACATACCGTCAGGTCAAATACAACAAAATTTTTTCTGTCGATGTTGAGGAGCTTTTATCTGAAAAAAGGAGAGCGCGAAGAGAATGGCAACAGCATAGATCGCCCCAACTTAAAACGAAGCTAAAAGAGTGTACAAATCGCTTAAAAAACTTGCTGGAGGTACACAGAATTGCATCAATTAAGAAGTATTTGGAAGGTCTAGACGCAACCCCTCAAACAAATTATTCTCTATGGCGATCAGCCAGTCGTCTCAAAAGACCCGTAATCGCAAAACCACCACTGCGCAATCTAAGAGGATCCTGGGCTAGAAATGATATAGAAAAATGCGATCTGCTCGCAAGCCATTTAAGAAACGTGTTCACTCCTAATACATGCACTGACGTGAGGGAATTACCGCCTGTTGTTTCTAGACGTCCTATAGAAATACGTTTCCGATATTCAGAGGTGGTAGAAGCTATTTCTAACCTTAATGATAAAAAAGCTCCTGGCGTTGATAAAATAAGCAACAAAATGCTCATTGAGCTACCTTTTACAGCAAAAAGAATAATTCTTTTTGTTTTTAATGCCATAATTCGGCTTGAACACTTTCCGCCAGTATGGAAAGTTGCCTTAGTGAAGATGATTCCCAAGCCTGGTAAAGACCCTTCTAAGGTGGAGTCTTATAGGCCTATAAGTTTGTTACCAACTTTGTCAAAACTGTTTGAAAAGCTGCTTAAAAACAAGCTTACTCCGATCCTGAATGAAAACAACTGCATTCCAGATCACCAATTTGGCTTTAGAAGTCAACATAGCACAATAGAACAAACTCACAGACTGGTGCAGGTTATAAGAAAAACTTTCGAGGAAAAAAAGTACTGCTCCGCGCTTTTTATAGATGTCTCTCAAGCTTTCGATAAAGTATGGCACGAAGGCCTGTTAAACAAACTAAAGCTAAACCTTCCAGCTAATATTTTCAACCTACTAGAAAAGTACATAACCGGTCGACAGTTTAAAATCAAAGAGGGAAACCAAATAAGTTCTTCTCAAACAATAGGGGCTGGTGTACCTCAAGGGAGTATACTAGGCCCAGTTCTGTACTTGCTTTACACAGCAGATATGCCAACCAATAGTTTTACACACACGTCGACATTTGCTGATGATACTGCTTTTCTTAGTATTCATAAAGACCCTAAAGAGGCTTCAAACCAATTGCAGCAACACGTAACCCAAGTTGAAAAATGGGCAAAGTTATGGGGAATAAAAATAAATGAACAAAAATGTACCCACGTAACTTTTACTTTACGCAAAGAAACGTGCTCTCCAATTCTTATTATTATGGTGCCTCAACGAACCGAGACAAAATATCTTGGTATTCACCTAGACCGCCGCCTCACATGGAAGCCTCATATAGATGCGAAGTTGACGCAAATGAAACTTAAAGCTACACAAATTCATTGGCTAATCGGCAGAAACTCTGTGCTTCGTCTTGATTGTAAACTTCTACTCTACAAATCGATTTTGAAACCAATTTGGTGCTACGGTATACAATTATGGGGCACTGCTTCCGCATCCAACATAGAAAAAATTCAACGCAGGCAAAACAAAATCCTAAGAATGATAACTGGTGCTCCTTGGTATGTTAAAAACAGCAACATCCACAAGGATCTACTAGTTCCACTAGTTAAATGCGTAATCCTGAACTATGTGGACAAGTATTTAAATAAGCTGGAAGCTCACCCAAATCCGCTCGCCCGAAACATCCTGCAACATAGTGGGCACACCCGCCTGAAAAGGAGGGATACTATTGCGCTTATATGAAGCTTGATAATTAATATGAGAACTTAAATTTTAGTCTGGCACTGGCTGGACTTATATTAACTACCTAGTTTTAAGATTTGAACACTTATTGTTAGTTCGCCACAGGCGAAGATTTAATAAAAAATATATGAAACATTCTTTTTAGGATTGATGCTAATAAGCCTTTTTGTCCCTAGAACGTTGTTTTATTTTGCAATTTGATTAAGATTATGCTAAATCATGATACGGTTCTGAATTTAGTGTGTCGGCTGTTTTAAAATATCGTAGTGGTATTTCCACTGTAAAATTTTAAAAATTGTCATATATGGTATATCAGGTGTAGTTGATATTTTTTGATTAGAATGTGGTCGCACAAGGATATTTAAATATTTTGAAGGACTTTTTTTACAAATCGCAAAAAATTTTCGTTCTGAGAGGGCAAATGGTCAACATTTAAGCTTTGTCATGTTATAGCTTAGAGCGCTGTGTGAATATGGTTATAGGTTTTTTGCAAAAAGCGTAAAATACGTCACCTAAGCCCCAAAAAAACATTTTAAATAACACCTAAAGAAAAAAAGGAAGAAAGACTCGCAATATTTTAATTAGGTAAAAAATTGTATTTTGGGGAAAATTAATAAAGGATGTGTTTTTTAAAAGCAAATTAAAAAAAAAAAAATTCTTAAATGTAAAAAAAATTAGTTGACTTAACCAAACAATTTTTTATTTGTTTTTAATAGCTTTGCATGAAGGACCGTGATTTATTGGGAGGAGTAGAATTTGAACACGTTGCTTTAATCCAATTGATTGAAGAAAGATGCAGACACCTTATTGTCATTTTAACAAGAGAATTCTTAAAAAGTCCCGAAAATAAGTTCTTAGTAAACTATACCCAAGCACTGCAAATACGTAAGCACGTAAATTGTTATATCACAAATTTTATAGGTTAATACAACATGTGTTTTCTTAATTTTTTCTCTTTTAAAAGATAACAAAGCGCGTAAAATTGTGCCCCTTCTCTACGAGGAAAATGTTGATATCCCAAAAACTTTAAAAATATACACAAATTTGCGTTACAATCAGGGATCAGCGAATTTATTCAATTTTTGGTCTAAGTTAGCTAATTCTATACAGGACGTTAATATGATTTCGGATGTTTCATCACTATCAATATCATATGGAAAATTTGATGCAAACAGGCAAGTATACATCATGCGTGTAATAGAGAAAAGTTAATAAAATTGGCCTAAAATTGTTTGAAGCAAATCTTTATTTAATAGATAATTGTGTTGCTTTGCGCTTAAATAATATTTTTAATATCAAACGTCAATGACATTATTTATTTTTAAATTAGTTTTTGGGGAAAATAAAATATTTTATTTGCTACCAAGTTGTATTAACAAAGCAGATTGCATTTGATCAGCACATCGTTAACTGATTTGTTGTTCTAATTTTCAACTGTCAAAATTGCTGCTATTTTTCTGTTCATTTAGTTACAAGAAATAAGGTTCAAAGAAAAACGAGCTGACAAAAGAATAAAATAATCTAATAGTTTACCAATTTTTTAAAAATGTTTGCTTTAAAAAAAAAAAATAAACAATTTTAAAATAGGTAAAAAGTTATTAAACAATATTACAATTATCCTATTGCAAACAAAAACATTCAGAATTAAGCGTAAAATTATTCTGTGTTCTCAAAGTTAAAAAAAGCCAAACATGGAGCAACATTTGCCCAAAAAATTTGTTGGCAGCTGCTCATTACTTGATGACCGACTCTTGGCATGAAGCATTTTTATTGCAGAGCTTTGAACTTTGATGAACGAAATTAAACTGCTTACAAAAAAATTATTTTTTTAAATAACGAAAGACAGAAACAGTATAGAGATTTTGCAAAATAAAAAAAAATAGAAATATGTACTTGTAAATTTTAAAATAATATTAAAATAAAGAGCTGGTTTCATAATTACCTTTTTCTTTTTTTAAATTACAAAATATTATTCCCCATGTTCATAAGTATTAAAGTAGTAAACCTACTTATTTGGCAGATGTCTATTATAAGCTTACTATAAGGTTCATTTATACGTGACTTAACCAAACTGGTGTTCGAGCCAAACTTATGGGCAACACTGTATTTAATTATAGGTTACTTACCATTACGCCATATTCATAACCTTAGAAACAAATTGAACTTTGGTTTTTATGACAACGGTTATGGTTATGGTTATGCCGTTATGGTAAGTCACATATAATTGAACCTTTAGTTATTATGAATACGAGCATATGAGTTTAATTGTTAAAGCGAAACAATTAGTGAAGTAGCTGTTAATTTTTAATTTTTTAATAGTATCCTGTATTGATCATTAAAACCCTACAACTTCTTCAAGGAATCGCATTCATTATAAACTTATGTCGGAAAGGATCGGAGAAGTATTATTTGTAGTATTTATTTACAAAGTTTATTATTTTTTTCCATGTTTTTATCATTGAATCTTCGCTAATCCGAACTAACAATAGGTATTCAAAACTTAAAACTAAGTAGTTAATGTTAGTCCAGCCCGTGCCAGACTCAAATTTGAGTTCTCATAACAGCATTAATGAGCTTCATATAAGCCCAATAGTATCCCTCCTTTTCAGGCGGGTGTGCCCACTATGTTGCAGGATGTTTCGGGCGAGCGGATTTGGGTGAATTTCCAGCTCATTTTAAATACTTGTCCACATAGTTCAGGATTTCGCATTTAACCAGTGGAACTTGTAGATCCTTGTAGATGTTGCTGTTTTTAACATACCAAGGAGCACCAGTTATCACTTTTAGGATTTTGTTTTGCCTGCGTTGAACTTCTTCTATGTTGGATGCGGAAGCAGTGCCCCATAATTGTATACCGTAGCACCAAATTGGTTTCAAAATCGATTTGTAGAGTAAAAGTTTACAATCAAGACGAAGCACAGAATTTTTGCCGATTAGCCAATGGATTTGTGTAGCTTTAAGTTTCATTTGCGTCAACTTCGCAGCTATATGTGGCTTCCATGTAAGGCGACGATCCACGTGATGCCAAGGTATTTCGTCTCAAATCGTTGACGCACCATATGGTTGTTAATAAGGACTGAAGAGCACGTTTCTTTGTGTAAAAAAAAGTTACGTGAGTACATTTTTGCTCATTAATTTTTATTCCCCATAATTTTGCCCATTTCCCTACTTGGGTTACGTGTTGTTGCAGTTGGTTCGAGTCCTCTTTAAGGTCTTTATGAATACTGAGAAAAGCGGTATCATCAGCAAATGTAGACGTATGTGTAAAACCATTGGTTGGCATATCTGCCGTGTAAAGCAAGTACAGAATTGGACCTAGTATACTTCCTTGAGGTACACCAGCCCCTATTAGTTGGGAAAAACTTATTTGGTTTCCCTCTTTGATCAAAAATTGTCTACGGGTTAAATATTTCTCTAGCAAGTTGCAAATATTAGCTGGTAGATTGAGCTTTAGTTTGTTTAACAGGCCTTCGTGCTATATTTTATAGAAAGCTTTAGAGACATCAATAAAAAGCGCGGAGCAGTACTTCTTTTCCTCAAAGGTTTTTCTTATAACCTGCACCAGTCTGTAAGCTTGTTCAGGTGTACTATGTTGACCTCTAAGGCCACATTGGTGATTTAGAATGCAGTTGTTTTCATTCAGGATCGGAATCAGCTTGCTTTTAAGTAGCTTTTCGAACAGCTTCGACAAAGTTGGTAAACTTTTGGGCCTATAAGACTCCACCTTCGAAGGATCTTTACCAGGCTTAGGAATCATCTTTACTAAGGCAACTTTTCATATTGGCGGAAAATGTTCAAGCCGTATTATGGCGTTAAAAAAAAAGAATTATTCTTTTTGCTATAACAGGTATCTCTAAGAGCATTTTGTTGCTAATCATATCAACGCCAGGAGTTTTTTATCATTTAGGTTAGCGATAGCCTCTACAAAATCGAAAAACGTTTTTCCATACAGCGTCTAGCAACAACAGGCGGTAATTCCCACACGTCAGTGCTGTATTGGGAATGAACACGTTTCTTAAATGGCTTGCGAGCGGACCGCATTTTTCTTCGTCATTTCTAGCCCAGGATCCTCCCAGATTACACAGTGGTGGTTTTACGATTACGGGTCTTTGAAGACGTCTGGATGATCGCCATAGAGAATAATTTGTTTAAGTCGCGCCTAGAGCTTCCAAATAATCCTTAGCTGATGCAATTCTGTGTACCTCTAGAAAGTTTTTTTATCGATTTGTACATTCTTTTAGCTTAGTATTAAGTTGAGGCGATCTATACTCTTGCCATTCTCTTCGAGCTCTCCTTTTTTCAAATAAAAGCTTGTCAACATCGGCAGAAAAAATTCTTTTGTATTTGGCCTGACAGTAGGTAGAAGAAGCATATTCAACGGCTTTTTTAATGTTTTCATTTAGGATACTCAGGCAAACATCGATATCTCTAGAACTTTTAAGTGGTATGTGTTCCAAGCAGTGAGTGCTGATATATTTTTTGTATTTCAACCAATTTACTTTTTTAGATAAGAAAAATCCGTAGCTGCGATTTGATGAGGACTGCAAATAGTAATTTTAGTAGGTGAGTGGTCAGAAGACAAGTCCAAGGATACCTTAGCTTCGAAAAATTCCGGGGCAATACCTTTTGCAACTCCAAAATCTATTACGTCTGGAATTTTCCATTTTAGATGCGGAATCATCCAAGATACGACCTCAGGGACTAATTAGGCGGGAGCCCCAGTAGGTGTGTTAAGCGTTATAGTCTCCAGCAGCTATGAAGCGGGGACCCAAAGATTTGTAAAAACTGGTGTACTGATGCTTTGTTATAGAGAATTTGGATGAAAAATAAACCGACGAAATAACTAGGTTACGGGTAAAATCATTAATGCAGACGTTTGTTGCTTGGATATAGCATTCAGAGATGGCACATAACCATTGGTGTTTAGTTTTATTTGATTAGTATAGCCGAGCCTCTACACGATCTATCTCTGGTCTCGGAAATCAACATTACATCAATGTTTTGGTGAGTCAAAAAATATTCGAGTCCGTTTTTGTGTTGGCGGTTGCAGTTTGCATTCCAGAAACAAACCCTGAGGCAGCTAATGGCCTTTTAAGCAAAGCCTGCAAAAGAGCAGAATGCATTTTTTCATTTCTTGCATCATGCCAGCCATTTGCGCCTTGAACTGCTTAACCATATTGTCAATTTTGGCTTCCAGGCGGCTAAAATTTAACCAGTTGGTTCGTTTGTGTTGGGGCAGGGCACGCTTGCGGGCTTTGGGCTAGTTAAACTTTAATACGTTAGCGTAAGAAACTTTACTTGTTGAGTCTGTGGTAATGGTGGCATATTTGTAGTTGTTGTATTAAATGGCTGATGAAGGGCTTGAGCTACTTTCGGCTTGGATGAGCGTCTAAGTCAAAAACAGGGAAACCTCTATAGTTGGCAGTGTGGTTTCCACCGCAATTGCTGTACTTCTTCACCCTAGAATCAGCTTTTGATTTGTCGGACTGGGTTGTAACATGCAGATCCCCACACACAATACAAACAGAAGGCAACTTACAATAAGCTTTAGTGTGGCCATATTATTGGCAGTTTTAGCATTATACGGACCTAGATCGCTTATGTAGTACCTCTACTGTAACTCTACGGTGCATAATATATTATACCATATATGATGGGATAAGTTTCATTTTTTTTCAATTTAACATCAACAGGCTCAAGTTTCACTCGGAATAATGGTTGAGGGTATTTTTTCCTGTTCCTAATACTATATAATACAGCTCTAACTTTAAACCCTGTTCTGCACAAACTGGTCTTTATATCTTCCGGGTCAACATTTGAGTCAATACCTTTTGTAAGTACCTGGAGGCCTTTAGCGTCCTCGAGTTGGTAAGTGTTGTATGTTGAGAATTAAGATAAATTAAGCGTGAATGCTATTTCGTTCTGTTCAAATGTCAAGTCTGATTTTATTCAATAATTTTTGGTTCTTATATACTTATTTTACAAACTACACTTATCGTGTAATATTGAGTGACTTCAATATCACTCAATATGTCTAAAGCTATATTACATGAGTAGTCATGAATTTTGTGCTAAATTAAGCGAAAGGGTCTTATTGCCTTTAATGCAGTGGCCGTTGATTAAAGTGGGTCACTTGCATTTGCAAACATTCTCCTTGTTTGCATGCATTTAGTTAAGTGTCGTTGTAAGTAAAGGGTAACCTGACACTTTCTTTAATTGATTATTATTAGCGGTGTGCTACAAAATTCATGACGGTGATAATTTTTGTCCAATCTGCAGTAATTAACATATATTTTTCATTAGGTCATTAGTAAATTCTGTCCCTCTGTCTGACTTAAGCACTCTAAATTGTCCATATCTTAATATAAACTGTTCAACAAGAGTTTTCGCAGTTGTATTTGCATCCTTTGTCGACATTGGATGTGCTAAAACAAATTTTGTCAGCTCGCATTGCATTGTAAGAATGTATCTGCATTCATCTGAAATGCGTAGGGGTCCCACTGTGTCGATAGAGATCACTTCAAAGCTATCATTCGGAGTATCTGTCAACGTAAGTGGTTCTTTGGTGTGTCTTGTCTGTTTGTTTCTGTTACACCTATCACAGCATGAAACTAATTTCCTTACCATTCTGTTCATGTTTTTCAAGATGTATCGTTGTTTCAATTTGATTATCGTCTTTCTAATACCCAAATGGCCTGCCTGTGCGTTGCCATGAAATTCATCAATTAGTTTGTATTTTATTATGTCGTCTTTTATTTTCTTAGGGGCGTTGTATATTAATATCTTAAGTTAAGGACTTACATTATTTAAATATATGGTTTTATAAATTTTGTTTGGTCGTAATAATAATAATAGTAGTAATAATAATAATAACCATGAATTTGATAATATTGGATCTCCCTAATGATACTTACTTTTGAATTTAATAACATTATTGTTAAAGTTAACGGAGTAATACTAGTTTTAAGAGAGTAGGCTTTAGTTGTGAATAAGTATATAAAGTTTTACTTGCAAAGTACATATGAACTAAACCGGTCGGGTTTTTATTGCGAATCTTCACTTTTCCACCAGCTTCCACCATCTTGTCTAAACTATAATCTGTCTAGTTTACCAAACTCCTAAAAACTAGTAGGAGAAAACATTTTGGCGCCCGAGCAGGGACTTGTGAGAAAGTGTAACAAAAACCGTGTATAACTTACTTAAAAAAATAATAAATTATTTTAAATTTTATAAACGATCCACAAATAATTTTAATAAGTTAATTCAAAATTAAAAACATTTGTGATACTAAAAATCATTAAAAAGTGAACAGTCTATTTAAAACATAATAATAAGCCAACAACACAAACAATCAAATAAAGACTTTGAACACGACAGTGAAGTGCAAAACACATCCACAATAACAACCACTGGTATTCAATACATTTCGTCCAGATCCGTAATTCCCGATGCCTCGTCGTTGCCGCTGTATTCTTTGCAGAGCAGGAAAGAACCAGGAGGGTAACTCGGAATCTGAACCAGAGGTAAAAAGTGTAAAAACTATTGTGTTACATATAACCTTAAATTTGTAAATTAATCAAATTTAAGAGATTTTGTAAGTTAATCAAAAATGAATCGCTTTGTTGCAAGTCGAACACAAAAAATAGTTTTTATACTTTGTTGTGAAGCAATTTAGTTATTCAATATATCATAAAAAAGGAAAAAAAAAGATACCCTTAAAATTGAAATAAATATTGTGTTGGTAAATACACACGCACACGTATATTTTGATCTCTACTGTTGAGAGAAATTATGACATTAATGTTACCGTCGGCATTTAAATATACTGTAATATAGTTTTTGATAATTTTGAAATAACACACAAAGATATTCGTGAGTGTTTTTCTAAATTTTTTAACAAAATAATTGACACATTTGTTAATATATTTGTACATATTTATTTGCTGTTTGTAAGTTTGCTAAGATCAGTGTTCTATTTCGTGAGTTCCTATACCACTCGTGTTAATTTGTACAAAATAGCTATTACAGTGTGGTACGTTCACACTAGTATCGAAAAGTTGATTTCCATACAAAAATATAGTGTAAAGAAATTGGTGCGTTTACACTATTGGAAAAAATTCTAATTGCATAAATGTGTAGAATAATAATTATTTTATGCGTTCACACCAACATTTTCTATTCTGATAGTTTGTTAAATTGGAAATTATTCGATTTTGACTTGGTTTACATGAATTTATTCTAACCAAAGGCTGTAAAGTGGTTTAACGCTATATTATTCGGATTTAGAGCAAAGTGATCAAGGTTAACATTTACAATCTAACAAATAAAGTATCTGGAAACCAGAAACCCGAATATTGTGTATCCGACGAGATTAACGAATATTCTGTTCTTGAATACCAACAAGTTAATTTGGCTCAAGTGTGAATTGCTCTGAGAATAGAACAATGACTGGCAAAAAACGCCAAGATTCTCCTTCAAAATTGGAGAGTTTAGGAAGGTTAGTGGCGAAGAAGGCAAAAGTCGTACAAAATATAATGAGAATTCGACAGTCTATTAGGGAAAAGACGATTTCGTTTAATCGTATTGAATTAGAATGTCGTTTGGATATTCTTAGGACTTATATTGACCAAGCTATGACGCTTCAAACAGAGGTGGATAACTTAGATCCTGAGAATGATGACAGAGCTGAGCTTGAGGAGGTTTGTGTGACCACGAAATCGTTGTTTTTAAGTATTTTGTCAAAAAATAGACTGTCTAGTGTACCTGAAACATCATTTAGTGTACAAACACATCAGTCTAGTTTTCCTAACATGAGGCTCCCCAAATTTAGTGGGAAATATTCTAAATATAAAAATTTTAGAAGCCTATTCGAAAATTTAGTTCACAATGATCCGACGTTGACAGATATCGAAAAATTCAATCATCTGATATCATGCTTATCAGATGAAGCCCTAGGTACAGTGAAAGCTTTTCAGATTTCGGAAGAAAATTATCCCAAAGCATTAGCCAGCTTAAGAAAGGTTTATTACAAAGATTGTCTCATATTTTTCGATAACATTTCGAAACTTTTTGATTTACCCGAAATCTGACAAATCTACAAAAAGGCACAGTAAGACTTCACTAAATTGCACTAAATCGAAACAATCTTCTGACAAACGTTTATTCTGCAAATCTGACCGACATGCGATTATGAATTGTTCTTCATTTACTGCTGAGCCGGTGAACCAGAGGTTCAATTTTATTAAATCTTTGCCAGCATGCATAAATTGTTTGAAAAAGGGACATACAGTAGCGAGGTGTACTTCAACTAAATGTAGAGTTTGCAATGGTGCTCACAACTCTCTTTTGCATAGGTACACTACTGATACAAGCTCTAGCAACATTACGTCTGCGAATACGAATTGTGAGCAACCATCAACTTCTCACGCTGCGGTAAACTTTTCATCTTCTGATGAAAGAATTTTTCTTGCAACAGCCGTCATGAAAGTTAAAAATAGCTCTGGTGATTTTATATTCGCCAGAGCCCTTTTAGATTCCGGTTCTCAGCCTAATTTGATAACTGAGGAGCTTGCATAATTGCTACGATTGAAAAGAGACTGGCAGATTAAATTTAAATGGTATTAGCGAAACAAATTCACTGTCGAAATCGTCTGTACAGTTAACTGTCACGTCGAGGGTTAACTCCACTCAATTTAGTTCTAAGTTTTGGGTACTGAGTTCGATCACGAACCTACAGCCTGATCGTAGGATAAATACGACTCGCCAAGACATTCCTAGAAATGTACAATTGGCTGATCCTTGCTTTGATAAAGAAAATTGATTTGTTAATTGGCGCGGAAATATTCTTCGATTTACTTTGTGTAGGACAGATAAAGTCTGGTCCTAGCCTTCCAGTTCTCCAAAAAACTTCACTTGGCTGGATTGTGACTGGAAAGTACAATCAATCCAATATTTCGCATAGCGGTAAAGTTTTTCACTTAAGTACTTGTGTAGAAAACGAGAGCAATGTTGACGCAATTGTCAGGAAGTTCTGGGAACTTGAGGAACTTCCAAATGAGTCAGCAAAAATGTATTCTGGGGAACAGCAAAAATGTGAGGACATGTTTAGGAAATCAATACGACGGTTACCGTCAGGACGATTCGAAGTCTCGTTACCTTTTAAATCTGATGTGAACGCTGGAACTATAAGCGGCAGGAGTGCTTAGTAATACTCAAAATTCCTTTTTTTTCACATCCTTTTTTTCTCAGAAAACCACTGCTTGATCACTACATGGCGATCCTGCGGATAAAATCTTAGATCCTGCGAACAAAATTTAAATCCTATCAAACAAATATCCTGCAAGTTTAAAAAATTAAAATTAAATTTGGATTTTAATATTTTCCGGAAAGTTTAAAAACAAAATTATTCTCCCGAAAAATTAACACCATTCAATGACTTCCAAGGAAGAAATTGACCAAATATTCAAGAAGTGGGAAGACCAGATAGAAGAATACCATCCGAAACCTGTGACAAAGAACATCCAGCCAATACCAAGGTACACAGCTACACCTAAAGAAGCCGGTCCTAAGCCAATCACTATACAACAATATAAGGAAAGGCAAGAAAAATATAAAAATTATTTAAAAGGATTTTACGATCATCAAAAAACTGAGAAAACAAAGAAAAAGAGAGGAGGCAAGAAAAGACGTTTTGAGAGAAGTTGTAAGGAACTTCAAAACGTTATAAACATATCAACAAGTCTCCAAAAGAAAAAACTCATAGCTAACTTACAGAAACTAAAGGAGATCGGGTGGAAAAACTTCGAATGTTGAATATCGCAAACATCACCAAAGGAACTCTAGCACAATTATTTCTAGAAAATATCAAAGCAATGGGTATAGCTGACACAAATCTACAACAGCAAAACAGCAGCTACGCGATTAACAACAACAAAATAACACTAAGTTTAGAACTTATAATAATTTTCTTAGTTATCATTATATTATTAGGAACTTGGCTATTTTTAAAAAATTATATAAAAAAACAAATTGTAAGAAATGCCACCTAACTTTTAATTTTGCAAAAAAAAAAAAAAAAAAAAAAAACTACAATATATATACAAAAAAATTTTTTTTTCTTAATTTTTCTATGGATCAAATTCTTGAAGAAATTCAGATAATAATAATAAATGCAAAAAAATCAAGAGGTAGAAAATACACACAAGAAACTATAAAAGAAAAATACAATTTAATTAAACAACTTAGTAAAAAATTTGGAAAATTAATAGCATATCTACCAGAAACCTTAAAGGAAAAGAAAATCAAAGAATTTAAAACATTAAAAACAACAGCAATTGAGCTTTTAGAGGAACATTCCAACATACCGAATACAAGCCCAAAAATGTCTGACTTTGACAGCAAAAAAGCTTCAGACACAATTCCGACATTTGACGGAAAACCAACACACCTTGATATATTTCTTTCAATGGTGGAAATGGTTTACAATGACCTTAACGAACAGGGTAAATCGAAATCAATAAAATACGTGACAGCCATTAAATTAAGTGATAAGGTTAGAAACATTTTGATAACACAGAACATACCGAACACATTTAGCGAACTAAAAATATCATTATCCACACATTTTAAACCAACAAAAACTGCCAGTTGTCTTCATTCGGAAATCAGAAATACTCGACAGAAAGGTACAGTATCAGGGTATAGGGACAAGATAAATACATTGATTGCAGAATTAACAGTAGTACAATTCACAGATTTAGGAGAAAATTCACGATCTACAATTAGATGCACGATCTACAATTAGAACGATGAATGAAAAATTAGCGCTCGAGACATTCCAGGAAGGGCTACAAGAAAATATTAGAACAGCAGTAGTTGCGGCACAACCTAAAACACTAGCACAGGCAAACGAAGTTGCCAGCACACAGGAAAGATTACTGCAGGCAACAGGTTCATTAAAAATTTTTCACATAAGTGACAAAAGACGACAGAACAATAACAACAGTAATATTAAAAACAGGAATTATGAAAATAATAGAGATAACAGTACAAGAAGACAAAATTTTAACACAAATCAAAATAGATACAATAGAAACTCCCATTATAACAACAACAATAATAACAATAGGAATTATACTGATTACGGTAGGAATCCAAGTAATAGAAACAACCATAATAATGCTTTTAATAGAAATAACAGGAACTTGAATTATACCAATCAGGGACATAACTTCCCAAACGTTCGCACAATCCATCAAGAGGGAAACGAAGAAACCCTGGAGACTCAGTACGAATCTCCAGGAAGGGAAAATTAGAGATTCATACAGTAAACCCTAATGCCTCAAATTTTATTTCTATATCCATTAAAAACTTAGCTTACAAACTGACTTTCTTAATGGATACAGGTTCTGACATTTCCTTATGCAAAGAAAATGTAATACAAAGTTATGATATAATCAATGAGAATACATGTAGATTAAAGGGTATAACAAAAGACTATACAGAGACTCTTGGATCAACTGAACTAGAACTAGTAGTAGGGGAACAAAACATAAAGCATACATTTTACAAAGTAGACAGTGACTTTCCAATAAAAACAGATGGAATTTTGGGAATGGATTTTTTTTACAAATATAACTGTATAATAGATTATGACACACATACCATGAACACTTATATAAATGAAAATAATATAACAATTCCAATAGAGATAAATATGAAACAATTACACAATATCATTATACCACCAAGAAGTGAAAAAATAGTACCAATCAATATAGAAATTAATGAAGATAGTGTAATATGTAATAAAGAAATAGAAAATGGAATTTTTGTATCAAACACAATAATACCGAAAAATGGAAATCGACATGTAAAAATTTTAAATACAACAGAACAACCGGTACGCCTATCAAATCTAAAGATTTCCTTAGTTCCATTAAAACACTATAATATTTTTAAAATTTGTCACCAGGAAAATAAAATATATTCAGAGCAAAGATTTCAGAAACTACTAAAAGTTATAAATTTTCAAGACTTTGACAAAGAGAACAGGGAAATTATATATGATATATTAATACAATACCAGGGAATATTCCATCTCGAGGGTGAACCGCTAACAACGAATAATTTGTACAGACAAAATATTGAACTAAAAGACAACACTCCAGTATACATAAAAAACTACCGCCTACCCCAAACACAATCAACTGAAATAGACAGACAAGTACAAGGACTAATAAAGGAAAATATCATTGAACCATCAGTTAGTCCGTATAATTCACCTTTACTCTTAGTGCCTAAAAAAGGGCAAAATGACATTAAGAAATGGCGCTTAGTTGTGGATTACAGACGTTTAAATGATAAAATAGTAAATGACAAATTCCCATTAACTAGACTAGAAGACATTTTAGATAAATTAGGACGAGCAAAACTCTTTTCAACTCAGATGACGTTAGAAGATTCATAGCATTTTGTAATTATTACAGAAGATTCATACCAGATTTTGCTAAAACGGCCAATTGTCTAAATAATTTGTTAAAAAAGAAAGTAAAATTTGACTGGTCAGAAGACTGTCAAAAGGCATTTGATACATTACGAAATAAACTAAAGAATCCACCTATACTACAATATCCTGATTTTGATAAACCATTTATACTGACTACAGATGCTTCAAACGTAGCGTTAGGAGCAATACTCTCACAAGGTGAAATTGGTAACGATTTACCTATATCTTACGCAAGTAAATCACTAAATAAACACGAAAGAAATAAATCGGTTATTGAAAAAGAACTATTAGGAATTCATTGGGGAATACAATACTTTAGACCATACTTATACGGAAGAAAATTTACTGTTGTGACAGACCATAGACCACTCATTGCATTATTTTTTCACAAAAACCCATCCTCAAGACTAACTAGAATTAGACTCGAACTATCAGATTATGACTTTGATATAATATACAAGAAAGGAGCAAATAACACGAATGCAGACGCATTATCACGTATTGAAATAAATTCCGAAATTTTGAGAAATATGATTCCAATCTATATTGATGAAAAAGAAAAGAAAACTTTAGCAATAACACGTGGCATGATTAAACAAAATGAATTACATAAGAAAAATGAATTAAAAAATGAAAAGAACGGCAAATCTCAAAAGGAGACTGATCAATTCTATATGTGGGAATGCACGTCAATAAATGATATTAAGGAACTGCAGAGAATAAAATTTATATATGATAAAAAGCTTAAGCAAAAACATGAGACAAATGATAAAGTAACGCGTATATTATGTAATAAGAGCGAAAATCCTATGTTTTCCGAAACATTTATGGAGAAACTTTTATTGAAATTAAAGAATTTGAAACTCAAGAAGTACGTACTATATGATGATGATGAAATTTTTAAATATATAACGGCCGATAAATTAAAAGAAGAATATAATAATATGAATAACAAAGATATCGAAATAATTATATATAGAATGCCAAGAAGATATCGTTTAATCTTCTTGGCATAAAACAATATAGATTAATTGAAGAATTTCACAACACGCCACACAGCGGACATTTTGGAATCAGAAAAACACTATCTAAATTAAAACAAAGATACATATGGAAGAATATGATTAGAATGGTCAAAAACTATGTAAAGACATGCAATTCATGCCAAAAAAACAAACAGTATAAACATACAAAAGAACCTTTTAAAATAACAGATACGCCAACAAATAGCTTCGACATTGTAGTAGTAGATACAGTTGGACCGTTACGACCATCAAATAATTTTAGATATATATTAACTATCCAATGCGAATTGACAAAATATGTAACTGCTCATCCCATTGAGTCTAAAGACGCAAAGACAGTAGCCAAAACACTAGTGGAACAAATAATTTTAAAGTATGGTTTGTTTAACGTTCTTAAAACAGATAGAGGTACAGAATTTACAAATGAGTTAATGAAAGAGATTTGTGAATTATTAAAAATAAACCAAAATTTTTCAACTCCTTACCATCACGAAACATTAGGAACAGTAGAGCGAAACCACCGCGTTCTGAATGAGTATCTTCTGAATTTCGTGGAGGATACAAATTGGCACGAATGGATACCATATTTTTTATTTGCTTTTAACACGACACCAAACATTGATACTGATTACTCACCATTTGAACTCGTTTTTGGTAAACTACCTAGACTACCGAGTGACGAATTAAAAGAACCACAGAAAATTTACAATCTTGACAATTACACAAATGAACTAAAAGCTAGACTACATTATTCACTGAAAAGAGCACGTGAATTGATTTTAAAAGTAAAGACAAAAAGACAATTAGAATCAAGGTCTAAACAAAATAGCATAGATATTACAATAGGAGATTTAGTTTTAGTTAAAGTTGAAAGTAGAAGAAAACATGAAAAACCATATAAAGGTCCATATAAAGTAGTAGATATAGATGACTTAAATGTAGTAATACAAACGGAAAATTCTAAATTAAAAACAATCCATAAAAATATGTTAAAAAAATATTTTAAATAAACATGTACAAAAAAAAATTATTTTGTAATATATAATTGTTACCATTTATACGTATACATTTATAAAAATATCAATTTCTTATTATTTTTAATAATACCTAAATCTAAAAGGGTTAGGGTGTAGAGTGTGCACATATAATTATGCGCCGCACTATACACTATTAAATACTTTGCTAATTTCATTTCATTTTTACTTTTATAATCGTCAGCAAAATTATGCTTAAACATTTCTTTAAGCAATTGAACATAATTACGTCAATGAGCTTGAAACAATTCTGTATACAAATGTAACATGAGCACATACTTGAGAATATTTAATTGCAAACACGCTTTTAGAGTTATTTTTGAAGCTCACTATCGTATATAATGACAATATTGTAAAAATGCTTAGATTGCTACACGTTTTATATATTTTAAGGCAAATGAACTTAGGCTTATACAAAATCAATACAAAATTGATTTTAATAGAATTATGCTGTATAAACATAAGATTAGTATATAAGCTCAAGTTTGTATTTAATAAAATCAGAATTAATTTGACAGGCATTCAAAAACTTTCTTTTCAATCCTCAACTAAATCGGCGTGTGAACGCTGGAACTATAAGCGGCAGGAGTGCTTAGTTATACTCAAAATTCCTTTTTTTTTACATCCTACTTTCTCAGAAAACCACTGCTTGATCACTACGTGATCACTACACTGATACTAGCATATTAGGCTCGTCTTTCGAAACCGCCAAAAGGCGCTTTCTTTCTTTAGATCGAAAGCTATCTAAAGATGATGAAATGCAAACGATGTATCATGATTTTATGAAAGAGTATGCAGATTTGGGGCATATGACAATTGTACGGAAGGTTCCAGAGTTTCCCAATTATTTTATTCCACATCAATGTGTATTGCGACCTCAGAGTACAACTACGAAACTTCGGGTAGTTTTTGATACTTCATGTAAAACTTCTTCACAGGTATCACTTAACTACACGTTAATGGTTGGTCCTACGGTACAGGAAGAGTTATATTCTATATTAGTCCGTTTTCGTTTTCATAAGTACGTGATTACAGCGGATATCGAGAAAATGTATCGCCAAGTGTTAGTAAGTGGAAATGATAGAAATTATCAATTGATAATTTGGAGGCAGAGTCCGTCTGATCCGTTAGGGGTTTTCCGGTTGAATACGGTCACCTATGGCACTGCATCGGCTCCATTTCTTGCCATCAGATGTTTAATTCATTTGAGCGACATAAACAGAGAAACCTTACCTATAGGTTCCAGAGTTATTCGAACTGATTTTTATGTTGATGATTTGCTAACTGGAGTGGAAAGCCTCCAAGACCTGAATGTCATTCGTAACCAGGTTACCGAGATTTTGGGTTCAGCTGGATTTAATTTGACAAAGTAGGTTTCAAATCATCCAGACTTGTTAAATTCGATACAGAATGGGAAGTTATTGCAAACCGAGTCCGATTCAGCTAAAGCTCTAGGTATTCATTGGGCTCCAAAGAATGATGTGTTTGAGTTTCATTTGGAAGATGATTTTCAGGATTTGAAGGCGACAAAAAGGAATATTTTATCTATTTCGTCTCGATTATTCGATCCTCTTGGACTTTTATGCTCTATAGTTACGAAAGCTAAAATGTTACTACAAGAGCTTTGGATTCAGAAACTTGACTGGGATGAATCTATTCCTCTGCGACTGAATACGTCATGGGAGACTTTCAAGTCTAATTTACTGGAGATTGCTTCAATAACGATCCCAAGATTCGTTCACACAACTTCTACAGCAAAAATTCAGATTCATGGATTTGCTGATGCCTCAATTCGGGCTTATGGTTGTTGCATTTACATAAGGAGCTCCGATGCTAATAGAGTTGTTTCGAGACTACTTACTGCTAAGTCTAAAGTTGCTCCCCTCAAGACAAAATCTCTTCCGAGACTTGAGTTATGTGCTGCGCACCTACTGGCTAAGTTGTGGAATCGAGTAAAATTAATGATAAACGTCGAAATCGAAAGCGTTAATTTCTGGTCAGATTCAGAAATTACGTTATATTGGATAAGAACGCACCCATCCTCTCTGGCAACATTCGTCTCGAATAGGGTTGCTGAGATTCAAGAAATGTCAGGTGAAGTTGTATGGCGCCATGTGCCAACTAGACAAAATCCAGCTGACATTGTTTCAAGAGGATGTGGAGTCGACGAATTAAAGCATTCGATTTGGTTTGAGGGACCGTCGTTTTTACTACGCAATAGTTCCGAGTGGCCTGTTAACGAACATTTCGAGTAAACAGAGAACCAAAAAGTACTAGAGGCAAGGAAGATGAATGTCTTTACTGTGGTAGAGGACCGACAGAATTGGTTACTGGGTCTAATAGAAAAGTTTTCATCGTACAGAAAAATGCTGAATGTCATATCTTTTGTCTTGAGTTTTATTGACGGTTTAAGAAAGCGGAAAACGGAGAAAACTTCTGTACCTACTGCATCTGAGTTAAAATGGTCATTTTATCGTCTTGTGGAGGCAATCCAGAAATCGAAATTTTCTGAGGAGATATTGAAATTGCAAAAATCTCTTGTCTTACCATTGAATATTCAGAGACTAACACCATTTCTTCACACGTTTACTGTGGAGGAGCGAACATTTTCACTTTTAAGGGTAGGTGGGAGACTGCTAAATGCAGATTTGGAATATGATACCAAATTCCCACTACTGTTACCGAAACGAAACAGTTTTGTCACGCTTTATTTGCGAAAGCTTTGCATCAAAAATTGTCACGCTGGCACGAAGGCTCTATTGACTATTTCGCGGGAGAATATATGGCTCATTAATGCAAAGAAAGAGTGCAACAGAATTGTTCGCAAGTGTGTACATTGCTTTCGCTATAAACCGAAACTTATGTCACAGATAATGAGAAACTTACCTACTAGTAGAGTAAGAGCTACCCGGCCATTTTTAATGGTCGGTGTAGACTTTTGTGGCCCTACTAATGTTTCATTAAGAATCCGTGGTAGACCCCCATTGAAAATGTATATAGCGGTTTTCGTGTGTTTCACTTCTAAGGCGGTACATTTAGAATTAGTGTCTGAGCTGTCGACTGATGCGTTTCTTCTTTCTTTTAAAAGGTTCGTTGCCAGGAGAGGACTACCCCAAACGGTGTTTTGCGACAACGCGACGAACTTTGTCGGAGCCAGGCGAGTACTGAAAGAGCTCCACGAAGCGTTCATCAGGAGCAAGGAAGTCGTCGAGTCATACGCAGCGTCGTCCGGGGTGAAGTTCAGCTTCATACCACCCCGCGCACCCCACTTCGGGGGACTGTGGGAAGCCGCCGTCAAACAAGCGAATTTCCTACTTCTGCGGGCCGTCGGCAACGCGTCGCTAACGCAGGAAGAAATGGCAACAATGCTTGCAGAAGTAGAGGCGGTGCTCAACAGTCGTCCAATTGCACCGCTGTCTCCAGACCCGAACGACGGGGAAGCGCTAACACCAGCGCACCTACTAATAGGAGAGGGTGTGCGTTCGCTGCCGCCAGAATCCGTAGAAGACGTCAAAGGCAAAGGGGTGAAGTTATGGAAGCGCTGGCGTCTGCTTTGCAATCTCAAGCAGACCTTCTGGCAAACCTGGTCTCGCGACTACATCCTGGGGCTCCAAGGCAAGGCGAAGTGGCACGAAGAGAAGCCCAACCTCAGAGTCGGTCAAGTGGTAATAATACACGAGGACAATTGCCCGCCACAATATTGGTTGACCGGGAGAGTCGTCAACGTCGTCGAAGGAGACGACGGCAAGGTCAGGGTGGCGGAGGTCAAAACTCGAAGCGGCGTTTATAAGCGGCCGGTGCAGAAGTTGGCTCCACTGCCAGATGATTGAAGACGTGCAGTCCTTCAGTGGGGCCGGAATGTTTGGTCGTAATAATAATAATAGTAGTAATGATAATAATAACCATGAATTTTATAATATTGGATCTCCCTAATGATACTAACTTTTGAATTTAATAACATTAATGTTAAAGTTAACGGAGTAATACTAGTTTTAAGAGAGTAGGCTTTAGTTGTGAATAAATATATAAAGTTTTACTTGCAAAGTACATATGAACTAAACCGGTCGGGTTTTTATTGCGAATCTTCACTTTTCCACCAGCTTCCACCATCTTGTCTAAACTATAATCTGTCTAGTTTACCAAACTCCTAAAAACTAGTAGGAGAAAACAAATTTCTTTAAATCCCTCCTTCGTCTACGATTTAAATATATTATCATTACTTGATAGCGCTAATTCTCTAATATTTTCTTTACTCATTTTAGATAGCAGTTTCCTCAGGATCGAATCTAGTTTCGCTGATTTATCACTGTATCTTGCATGCATATTTTCATTTTCGTTATATTCATTAGCATTTCCATCTTTAGTACGTGACTTCTTCATGGTCGAAACTGGCTTCGATGAATTATCGTGATGTCCTATGTGAACAATATTATCTTTAATATACATATCCTTAGTACCAAGCTTTGTGTCCTTGATATCTTCATTAAATTTTAATTTCTTCAAATTCCTGACGTCATTATTGGAAGTGCATTCCCATATTTGAATTTGATCAGACTTCTGAGAATGACATTTATCCATTCTTTCTTGTTGCGCATTATCAAATCTTCCTTTAGTCATTATTTCTGCCTCATTTTATTTATTTCTCATAGCCCTTGTTGTTATCAAAATCTTCCTTTCGTCAGTCCTTTGGTATCATTTGTTTCAACATTTCTGAGTCCAATTTTATTCTGGATAGTGCGTCTGCATTTGTATTTGTTGGAGCATATTAATGAATTCTCTATTTTTTAATAATAATAATAATAATAATAATAATAATAATAATAATAATAATAATAATAATAATAATAATAATAATAATAATAATAATAATAATAATAATAATAATAATAATAATAACAATAAAAATGAATTTAATAAACAATACCCTACTAATATAGAAATATCTAGAATATATACATAAAATGTTAAGTATAGCGGTAATGCTGAATTAGCACTAGTTTTAAGAATTTGAAGTAAATAAAGACACTTGTAAAGTATTAGTGAAATCGTTCGGTGGTTCTTTTTCTCAAGTTGTAGTTATTTTCCGAAATCCCGTTTTTTTTAAAGTAAAAATTATAATTTATTTAGTTTTTATAAACTCCTTAAAAATTATTAAGGAAAAACATTTTGGCGCCCCAGCAGGGACTAAGTGAAAATAACAAATAAGCAATTGTGAAAAAATTGAAGTCAAATAAAAGTTGAACAAAAAGTGAAAGTGTTATTATTTATTTAAATTTATAATATATGTATAAACTTTCACAAACAAACTAATTTAAAATAAAAAAAAAAAAAAAAAAGCATTAAATTTGTGTAAAAGTTTTATTAAAAATTAGTTAATAAAACAAACAAACAAATAAACAAAACAATATAACAAACTTTAAGAAACAACAACAACACAGTGAAACATTTGTTCAAAACAATTTGTGCCAAAAGCTTGTCCAGATTTGGAGTGTCCAGATGCCTCGTCGTTGCCGCTGTATACTTTGTAGAGCAGAAAACAACCAGGGGAGTAATTCCGAGTCTGAAACAGAGGTAAAAAGTGTAGAAAATATTTGTGTTATACATAACCTTAAATTTGTAATTTAATCAAATTTAAGAGATTTTTGTAAATTAATCAAAAATTTCCTTTTTCGCTTTACAAATCGAACACAATAAATATTTTCTTAGGGCCATTATTACAAGTTGGCGACAAAGTTGGCGGTAGTAAATGGTAGCGTTAACAGAACATGGCGATAAAGTGGCCGTTAGCAAATTTCCATTATTACAACTTGCCGGTAAAGTTAAATACATATTTCTTATTGTGTGGCAATACCGTTAGCAATTACCGACTACTTTTGAAGGAGTAATAAGATTGTAGTGGCAACGACGCACTTTTGTTTACATTTTGAAAAGCAAAAATTGTGTAACGGATAGTGCTACCATATTAAAATAAAAAAATATGGTAACTTAAACATAAATCCTCCTTGTAAAACTTACCGCCAAGACGAACTTGCCTTTAATTTATCGCTCATTTTTAAGTTAAAAGAAAGTTGTAATAATGAAAATGTTTTTATTCAAGCGATAAAATCTCACTTTAAGCTAACGCGAAGTTGTAATAGTGGCCCTTACACTTCACTGTGAAACATTTTCTTCATTTATAAAATATATTTTATATATTTAAACAAAAAACCACCCTTAAAAGTGAAGGTAATTTACATTGCTTCAATTAACATACACACACACACATATATATTGTTATTATTGCAATAAATTTGTCACAATTGTATATTTCTACCGTCGGTATATTAAACGCGGCTAAGATTTTTTATTTTTATTTTAAAAATATACAAAATATTCGCGGATTTAATTATATTTATCGTACACAAAATATTTAACATTTTCTTCAATTTTCTTTTGTTATTTTGTTTGGCGATCATCAGTGTTCCATTTCGTGCGTTCCTATACCACTTGCATATAACAGCTGTAACAGTGGGGTGCATTCACACTAGCATCGAAAAGTTAATTTCATACGAACTAAATTTGCAAAGTTGTTTGAGTGTTCACACTAGCATCGAAAATTGTTAGTACATGTTGGTGAATATAATTAGGGTGTTCATCAATATTGTATTGCTTCCTACTTTATTGTATTAATAAAATTCGATTTTACTTGATTAAATAATTGTTATTTTTTTAATCAAAGGCTGTAAAGTGGTTTTACGGGAAATTGAACAAGTTATTTTAATTTGGGAACAGCCGATCATATTGAACGATTTTCTAGCGCAAAAGAATAGAATATATGTATATATAGGAAGAAAAAATATTGTGTACGCATTTTGAGAATAAAATTTGATTTTATAATTCTTATAAACCAAAGCAATTTTAATTTTGCATATTCGGCCAATAAATTGATTTGGTAATTGTTAGTTGCTTTGAGGAATAAATTTACAAGATGACTGGTAAAAAACGTCAAGATTCTCCTTCCAAAACGGAATCGCTGGATAAATTATTAACAAGAAAGGCAAAAGTTGTACAAAATATTCTTCGAATTCGTCAGTCGGTTAGGGAGAAAGCCATATCTTTTAATCCTGTTGAATTAGAATGTCGTTTAGATATTTTGAAGACTTATATAGACCAGGCCATGATGCTCCAGTCTGACGTGGATAACTTAGATCCTGATAACGATGACTGAGCTGAGCTTGAAGACGTTTGTGTAACCACCAAATCTTTGTTTTTAAGTCTTTTGTCTAAAAATAGACATTCAAGTGTGCCTGAAACGTCATTTAGTGTACAAACACACACATCAAGACTCCCAAATATGAAGCTCCCTAAATTTAGTGGAAAATATTCTGATTATAAGAATTTTATGAGCTTATTTGAGAATTTGGTCCACAATGATCCGACATTGACAGGTATAGAGAAGTTCAATCATTTGATTTCATGCTTGTCCGATTCAGCTTTAGGTACTGTTAAAGCTTTTCAGATTTCTGAAGAAAATTATCCCAAGGCACTATTGAGTTTAAAGAAGGTTTATGATAATGAGTGTTTAATATTTTTTGATAATATTGCACAGCTTTTTGATTTGCCGGAAATTACAAAACCTTCAGCTACTGCTTTGAGAAGCATGATTGATACTGTTTCTGCTATATACGATTCATTGCTGTCAATTGGTGATGACAGGAAAATTACGAACGCTATTTTGATACATTTGGTGATGTCTAAAGTAGACCCAGCGACCAAATCAAAGTGGGAAGAACAGCTTGACTTCCAGAAGCTGCCACTGTGGTCAGACTGTGAAGCCGCCTTGAACAAACGCTACCAGCATATTGCAGCTGATGAATCTTCAAGTTCAAGACTGAGGTTTGGTAAACAGAAAACTGAAAATTTTACGAAAAAAACTAGCAAAACATCACTAAACTGTACTAAATCGAAGCAATCTGCGGATAAATGCTTATTTTGTAGATCGAACCAGCATACTATAGTAAATTGCCCTTCTTTTGCTGCTGAGTCTGTGACTCGAAGATTTGATTTTATAAAATCTGTGCCAGCATGTATTAACTGCTTGAAAAAAGGTCATACTGTAGCGAGATGTACAGCATCTAGGTGTAGAGTTTGTAATAGTGGTCACAATTCACTCTTGCACAGGTACGCTACGAATGCAAGCTCTAATAATAATAGTTCTTCGAATGCCGATTTTGAGCAACCATCTACTTCTCACGCATCGGTGAATTATTCGTCTTCAGACGAAAGAATTATTCTTGCAACAGCCGTTGTGAAAGTAAGAAATAGTTCTGGTGATTTTATGTCAGCTAGAGCTCTTTTAGACTCCGGTTCTCAACCGAATTTGATTACTGAGGAGCTTGCACAGTTTTTACGATTGAAAAGAGAAAGAGGCAGATTGACTTTGAATGGCATAAGCGAAACAAATTCACTATCGAGGTCATCGAGGGTTAATCATACTCAATTTTCTTCGAAGTTTTGGGTACTAAATTCAATAACAGACTTGCAACCTGAATATAGAATAAGTACGACTAACCTAAAAATTCCTAAGAATATAGAATTAGCTGATCCTTGCTTCCATGAGCCGCGGAAAATTGATTTACTTATTGGCGCAGAGATATTTTTCGAGTTACTTTGTGTTGGACAAATTAAATCAAGCCCAAGCCTTCCGATTCTCCAGAAGACCTCGTTTGGATGGATTGTTACTGGAAAATATAACCAGTCAAAAGGCTCTAGTAAAACTAACAAGGTATTTTGTTTAAGTACGTCAATAGAAGACGAGAGCAATATTGATTCCATTGTTAGGAAATTCTGGGAATTAGAAGAATTGCCGGATGAGTCAACGAAGTTATACTCAGAGGAACAGCAAAAATGTGAGGAAATGTTTGAGAAAACGATACGACGTATACCGTCAGGACGATTTGAAGTCTCGTTGCCTTTCAAGTCTGATACGAAAACACTTGGTGCATCTTTCGAGACTGCTAAAAAGCGATTTCTTTCATTGGAACGAAAACTCTGTAAAGATGTCATTATGAGAGAAATGTATCATGATTTTATGAAAGAGTATTTGGACCTAGGTCATATGTCAATAGTGGACAACATACCAGATTTTCCACACTATTTTATTCCACATCAATGTGTTTTGCGACCTCAGAGTACTACTACAAAACTTCGGGTAGTTTTTGATGCTTCGTGTCGAACGTCTACACATGTATCACTTAACGATTTGTTAATGGTTGGACCAACAGTGCAAGAAGAGTTATATGCGACCCTGATCCGGTTTCAATTTCATAAATATGTTATCACTGCAGATATTGAGAAAATGTATCGTCAAGTATTAGTTAGCGAAGATGATAGAAATTTTCAACTGATCCTTTATAGACAAACGCCATCTGATCCGATAAACATTTACCGTTTAAACACTGTCACTTACGGCACGGCCTCTGCACCATTTTTGGCTATTAGATGTTTAACTCACCTGAGCGATTTATATAAAGAGACGTTACCGATTGGTTCGAAGGTTATTCGCAGTGATTTTTATGTTGATGATTTGTTAACTGGAGCGGAGACCTACCAAGACCTCACTAATATTCGTGACCAGGTCACTGAAATTTTGGGTTCAGCTGGTTTTAGGCTTGCAAAATGGTTTTCAAACCATCCGGAATTCATGGGCTCATTACAGAATGAGAAATTGTTACATAGCGATTCCGATTCAGCGAAAGCTCTAGG
Source organism: Melanophora roralis (assembly GCA_963583895.1). NCBI lineage: Eukaryota > Metazoa > Arthropoda > Insecta > Diptera > Rhinophoridae > Melanophora > Melanophora roralis. Next base: position 37,377,357 of record OY757191.1, read on the forward strand.
CATACACTGGTCTCCAAAGAATGATTCATTCAGGTTTCATTTGAAGGATGACTTTCAAGGGCTAAAAGCAACAAAAAGGAACATATTATCGGTTTCTTCTAGATTATTTGATCCTCTCGGACTGTTATGCCCTATAGTAACAAAATCCAAGATGTTGTTGCAGGAACTATGGATTCAAAAACTTGACTGGGATGAATCAATTCCTATGAGACTGAATACATCATGGGAAAATTTCAAATATAATTTACTGGAAATTGATTCAATTAAAATCCCAAGATTCGTACACACAACTTCAACAGCGAGAATACGTATTCATGGATTTGCTGATGCCTCAATTCGGGCTTATGGGTGCTGCATTTACGTTATAAGCTCCGACTCAGAGAAAACTGTGTCGAGACTACTTACGGCAAAATCAAGAGTTGCTCCACTCAAGACAAAATCTCTTCCGAGACTTGAGTTATGTGCTGCGCACCTACTGGCTAAGTTGTGGAACCGAATTAAGTTTATGTTCAATTTTAGAATCGAAAGTGTTAATTTCTGGACAGATTCAGAAATAACGCTACACTGGATTAGGACCCATCCATCCTCACTATTAACTTTCGTTTCGAATCGTGTAGCTGAGATCCAAGAGTGGTCAGACCAAGTTTCATGGCGTCATGTACCAACTAAGGAAAATCCAGCTGATATTGTATCAAGAGGATGTGACGTAAATGAATTAAAAAATTCTATCTGGTTTGAGGGACCGTCGTTTTTATTAGGCGACAGTTCCGACTGGCCTGTTAACGAGCATTTCGAGTTAACAGAGAACCAAAAATCATTGGAGACGAGAAAAGCAAACGTATTTCTTGCAGTAGAGGATCCGCGGAACTGTTTTCTGGATCTGATAGAAAAATTTTCATCGTACAAGAAATTGCTGCGAGTAACATCTTTTGTACTTAGATTTATTGATGCTTTGAAAAAACGTAAAATATATAAAGATTCTGTACCTACTGCAACGGAATTAAAGTGGTCATTTTATCGGCTTGTAGAGACAATCCAGAAAGGTAATTTTGCTGAGGAAATTTCTAGATTGCAGAAATCTCTGGTCTTGCCGTCAAATATTCAAAGATTGACACCATTTATCCATACATTTATGGAAGGGAAACGAACATTTTCACTTATAAGGGTAGGTGGGAGACTGCTTAATGCAGATTTAGGGTATAATGCGAAGTTCCCACTTTTATTACCGAAATCAAATGGTTTTGTCACACTTTATCTGCGAAATTTGCATTTCGAAAATTGTCACGCTGGCACAAAAGCGCTAATAGCCCTTTCGCGGGAAAATATTTGGCTTATTAATGCGAAAGAAGAATGCAGTCGAATTGTTCGCAAGTGTGTACATTGCTTCCGCTATAAACCAAAACTTATGTCCCAAATAATGGGCAATTTACCCACTAGTAGAGTGAGAGCTAATCGACCATTTTTAATAGTCGGTGTAGATTTTTGTGGTCCTATCAACGTTTCATTGAGAATTCGTGGTAGAGCTCCATTAAAGATGTATATAGCGGTTTTCGTGTGTTTCACTTCTAAGGCGGTGCATATAGAATTAGTGTCTGATCTGTCGACTGATTCTTTTCTTCTTTCTTTTAAAAGGTTTTCTGCCAGGAGAGGACTTCCGCAGACTGTGTTTTGCGACAACGCAACCAATTTCGTCGGAGCCAGCCGAGCGCTCAAGGAGCTTCATCAAGCGTTCGACAGGAGCAAGGAAGCCGTAGAGTCGTACGCAGCGTCATTCGGGGTGAAGTTCAGCTTCATACCACCCCGCGCGCCCCATTTCGGAGGACTATGGGAAGCCGCAGTGAAGCAAGCGAAGTTCCTACTTTTGCGCGCCGTAGGCAACGCGTCGCTGACGCAAGAAGAAATGACGACAATGCTTACAGAAGTAGAGGCGGTGCTCAACAGTCGACCCATTGCACCGCTGTCTCCAGACCCCAACGACTGAGAAGCCCTAACACCGGCGCACCTGATAATAGGAGAGGGTCTGCGTTCGCTGCCGCAAGAATCCGCAGAAGACGTGAGCGGCAAAGAAGCGAAGTTATGGAAACGTTGGCGTCTGCTTTGCGCTCTCAAGCAGACATTCTGGCGAATTTGGTCTCGCGACTACATCCTGGGACTTCAGGGCAAAGGCAAATGGTGCCAAGAAATGCCCAACCTCAGAGTCGGTCAAGTGGTAATAATCCACGAAGACAATTGCCCGCCGCAACAGTGGTTGACCGGCAGAGTCGTCGATGTCATCGAAGGCGCCGACGGCAAGGTCAGGGTGGCGGAGGTCAAAACGAAAAGCGGCACTTATAAACGTCCGGTACATAAGTTGGCTCCATTACCTGATGGTTGAAGATACTTCAATGGGGCCGGAATGTTGGAGCATATTAATGAATTCTCTATTTTTTAATAATAATAATAATAATAATAATAATAAAAATGAATTTAATAAACAATACCCTACTAATATAGAAATATCTAGAATATATACATAAAATGTTAAGTATAGCGGTAATGCTGAATTAGCACTAGTTTTAAGAATTTGAAGTAAATAAAGACACTTGTAAAGTATTAGTGAAATCGTTCGGTGGTTCTTTTTCTCAAGTTGTAGTTATTTTCCGAAATCCCGTTTTTTTTAAAGTAAAAATTATAATTTATTTAGTTTTTATAAACTCCTTAAAAATTATTAAGGAAAAACAGTATTCATCTTCCCTTTTTTTGTATATTATAGAGAAATCATAATCACTTAGATCCAATCTGATTCTTGTCATCTTAGATGACGGATTATTGTGTGTAAAGAGTGAAATTAAAGGTCTGTGGTCTGTAACCACAATGAACTTTCTGCCGTATAGATATGGTCTAAAGAAATTTATTCCCCAATGAATTGCTAGTAATTCTTTTTCAATAACTGGTTTATTAATATCATGTTCCTGTAATGATTAACTTGCATAGGAAATTGGTAAATCTTGACCTACTTCACCTTGAGATAAGACTGCTCCTAATGCAAAATTTGAAGCATCTGTGGTTAATACGAAGGGTTTCTCAAAATCTGGGTATGGTAGTATTGGTGGGTTCATCAATTTCACCTTTAAAGTTTCGAAAGCATGTTGGCATTCTTTTGACCATAGAAATTTCGTCGATTTTTTTAACAGTGCATTTAGATTTTTGGCAATTTCCGCGAAGTTTGGTATAAATCTTCTGTAATAGTTGCAGAATACAACGAATCGTCAAACTTCGTCAGCGTTGTTTGGAAGGGTCGGTTCTTACACCATCTTTTGTTATTAAGTGTCCCAGAAAGATTACTTCTTGTTTTAGGAAACAACATTTCCTTGGATTGAGTTTTAAATTGTATTCTTGTAATCTGTCTAAGACTTTTATTAAATTCTGATTGTGGTGTTTCAAACTGCATCCGTATACTATTATGTCATCTACATAAAGAAAAGCTTCTGAGTCTAGTCCGGAAGTGCTATAGTGAGCATTCTTTGAAAACTATTCGATGAGGTTTTTAGTCCAAATGGTAGTCGTTTAAACTGATAATGCCCTTTAGGGGTGGAAAAAGCTGTCATTGGTCTTGAATTTTCTTCAAGTTTAATTTGGTAAAATGAACTTGTCATATCAAGTGTGGAGAACCATGTTGCTCTGCCTAATTTGTCTAAAATGTCTTCTAATCTAGTCAGTGGAAACTTGTCGTTAATTACACTGTGTGTAATTTTTTAAGTCATGGAAAAATAACCATATACGGACACCACTACGTGAAAGAAGACCAAAAAAAAGACCCGTCTCTCCCAGTTTTGCCCATAGTCATACACTTTTTTTTATGGGCTCCCAAAGATTTGGGGCCTTGGTGTCATTTTTGCAAAAAGTAATAATTTTCTCAGGCTAATATCTTTCAAACCGTTCGGAATTTTAATTTACTCTTTGAGGCAAAATCGCAAAAAACTTTAAAAAGTTCGAATTTTGTTTACCTTTTTTCCCCTGTTCAGGTCTATAGGTAGCAAACCGCTCAAAATTCAAGAAAATAATCAACTACAAAAATTTACCTAATATCCCAAACTTCCTAGGAATGATTCTTAACAATGTTTAGGTAGCCGCAAAAGTTAAAAATTTTGCGAAAATGTATGCATGTACATACATGTAGTTAGTTAAAAATGCGAACTCTCTTAAGTTGAGGATAAAAATCGTCGTCCAAATCTGACTCTGATTCAAACCTTATGGTTCACACACACGTTGCTTCCAGACTGCCCTCCATCATCAGCTTTTTCTTCTTCATATACCCTATTAATCCCAATTACAAAAAAAAACAAAAGAATTTTGGAAAGCCGCCCTTAATGATGATCCCTTGCAAAATATTGATGACCTTCAAATCACAGCAAATTTTCCATTTATTTTCGTAGGCTTTCGGTTCGACACTTGCAACAACACTGCTTTCAAGCTTGAAACAGAATCATCAATTAATATACTCCGCTCACTAGCGATGTAGTTCATTCCAATTTTTACCATCAAAGCTTTTATATCGTTGAAGTAAGCGAACGAATTTTCATCATTTAGAGTGTAGAGGGTCTGAAATTCAGCTTGCCGTTTGCGGTACGCGGTAGCATCAACACTAGCATGTGTAAGTTTTCTTTGCTTAAAAACGCAGTTCAAAATATGGCAAGTCGCTGCGATAGTCCCAATATGGCCACAATGAAATCCTTTTTTATTTGTTGTATTAGTTGTGGTCCATCTCTTCCCTGTTGGGGTTAATAATCGGTATCAAATCGATCTTGATAGGTAACACCACTTGCTGTAGTCATTTCTGTAAATTCTGTCCTACGATCTGGAGTTGGCGGCCTTGGGAATACAAAATTTTCAGATGCAAGCACTGGCAGTGTGGCCGTTATAATTGCTTTATGAGTTTTGTTCTTCTCAGCATGTCGATTCATACAAGATGTGTAATTAACGCATGCATAGCAACTGGTTGCATTATGATCACGTGCGCGATTAATCCAGTTTACCGGTCTACAGTACTTCAGACTACGTTTGCTATCGCGTCGCTTTTATATTGTGAGCTGCGCCCCTTGATTCGTGTTCGGTAGGTGCGTGATCGCGTGAGTTATTTTGTAGTTGATTTCTTGATAAGCTTGGGTGCAATAATTTCCTCTTTTTAAATTTATACAATTACTATTTTCTTTTGGATTGTCACTTATTACAAAAAGAGGTAGTAGGTACAAAGGTAATTTTTTGGTGGTATAAACAATCTTTATTAAAAAGTAATAAACAAAACAAAAAAAAAGAGTATGTACATAATTTAACTAAGGCCATAAACGATAATTTTTGTGAATTGTGTATGATGTATTTTGTTGTTTGGGGTTTCAATCAATTTTAATGTTTGATTACCTGTTTAAGTTGCAAGACTTTTCGCGGCTATCACACATGCATATTCACATATTAGAGTTCTCTAATACACAAAAGACATACAATATACGTATTTAAGGCAATTTGATTAAAAGTAAGGATGAGATAGATTCATAACTACATGTATGTACATACATACATTTTCGCAAGTTTTTAACTTTTGCGGCTACCTAAGCGCTACCTAAACATTGTTAAGAATTATTCCTAGAAAGTTTATATGTTCTAAAAAGTTGTTTATTGGGATATAAGGTAAATTTTTGTAGTTGGTTGTTTCCTTGAAATTTGTACAGTTTGCTACCTATGGACCTGAACAGGGGAAAAAGGTGAAAAAAATTCGAACTTTTTAAAGTTTGTTGCGATATTGATCTAAAATGACTTTTTTTAATTTTTTATGTTCACAATTTTTGTTCTTTATAAAAAGGGCTACAACTTTGCCTCAAAGAGTAAATTAAAATTCCGAACGGTTTGCAAGATATGAGCCTGAGAAAATTATTACTTTTTGCAAAAATGACACCAAGGCCCCAAATATTTGGGGGCCCATAAAAAAAAGTGCATGACTTTGGGCAAAACTGGGAGACACGGGTCTTTTTTTTTTGGTCTTCTTTCACGTAGTGATGTCCGTATATGGTTATTTTTTTCGTGTTGCACTGTGTTATCTTCCCGTTAAATTTTCTAAAGTCAACCACTAATCTCCATTTCCTCTTGTCTTCTACATTCCTTTTTGGTACCAAAAGAAGTGGGGCATTGTAAGGGCTGGTTGATGGTTCTATTATATCTTCATTCAACATTTTCTGAACTTGTTCATTTATTATGTTTGTGTGAGTGTGTGGTAGTCTGTAGTTTTGATATATGCTGGTGTGTTGTCGGAGGTGGTTATGTTTTGATTATAGAAATTGTTGGCGCTTTATTTTTCGTTTTCCAAATAAAAAATGTTCTGATATTTTTGGAAAATGTTTATTAATTCAGAGTTTACATATTCATCATTTATGTTTAATTGTAATTCACTCGGTACTTGTTGGAAACGTATATCATTATCTACGTTCTGTTTTCGTTTGCTGTAATTTAATATGTTGTAGTTTTTAAGTGGGTCAGTGTGTAGTTCAATGTCTTCTAAAGTTACTGTTAGTTGTATTTAAAATTTTTATGTGTGTCATGCCGTTTTTTGATGCTATCGCATTGCTTAGGATAATACCTTCCTTTAACTCTTTGTTAAGTATGAGGCAATATTCAGTTAGATTCAATTTCAGTGGTTGTATTATTTCACTTATAGGTGGATATATTAGTTTTAAAGTATGAAATGCTTTTGCATGCATTGGGATTGTCGTTGTCTTGTTATTATTATAAAACAAAAGTGTGAATGTTTCTATAGCACAACTGACAATTCGTTTACATCATGCGTTGGGAGTGAACACGTTCCTTAAATGACTTTCGAGCAGGTCGCATTTGTTTTGTCGTTTCTCGCCCGGTTACGCAGTGGTGGTTTTGCGATTACGTGTCTTTTAAGTCGTCTGGCGGATCGCCATAGTGAATAATTCGTCTGAAGAGTCGCGTCTAGACCTTCCAAGTGGCCTTTAGTAATGCCGTCCCGTGTACCTCCAGCAAGTTTTTTAACCGGTTCGTACATTCTCTCAGCTTAGTTTTAAGTTCTGGCGATCTATAATTTTGCCATTCTCTTCGAACTCTCTTTTTTTTTTAGATAAAAGTTCCCCCACATCGGCAGAATAAATTTTTCTGTAGTTGGTCTGACGATAGGTAGAAGAAGCATGTTCAACGGCTTTTACAATGTTTTCATTAAGGTCGTTCAGAAAATAATCGATGTCTCCGGATGTTTTTTAGCGGTTGGTTTTCCGAGCAGTGGGTGCTGATACATTTTTTTATATTTCATCCAATTTACTCTTCTAGTTAAGAAAAAATCACTAGTTGCTATTTGGTGAGGACTGCAAACAGTGCTTATTGTGAGTGAGTGGTCAGAAGATTAATCCAACGAAGCTTGAGTTTGAAAAAGTTTTGGGGATATAGCTTTTGCTACGCTGAAATATATGACGTCTGGAATTTAATTATGGTCCCTTGGCCAATAGGTTGGTTGTCCAGTTGAAATAACGCAAAGACCCATTTCCGACACGGAATCATACAAGACACGACCTCCGGGACTAATTAGGCGGGAGCCCCAGTACGTGTGTTTGGCGTTATAGTCTCCAGCAGCTATGAAGCGGGGACCTAGTGATTTGTAAAAACTGTTGTATTGATCCTTCGTTATGGAGAATCTGGGTGGACAGTAAACTGATAAAATAACAAGGTTATGGAAAAATTCATCGATGCAGACGTTCGTTGCTTGGATATAACATTCCGAGAGGCCACCCAGCCATTGGTGTTTAATTCTTGATTTTATTGGAATAGCCGAGCCACCACATCTATCCCTGGTATCCTTTGAGTCGTAAAAATAATAGTCACTTCTTTTAAAAGTGCATCTGGAAGTCTTATGAGTCTCAGAAATCAACATTACATCGATTTTTTGGTTTATTAAAAAATACTCTAGCTCGTTTTTGTGTTGGCGGATGCCGTTTGCGTTCCAGAATCAAACCCAGAGGCAGTTCATGGTCTTTTAAGCATGGCCTGCAAAAGTGCAGACTGCATTTCTTGCATCATGCCAGCGATTTGCGTCATAATCTGCGAAAATTGTTTGACCAAATTGTCAATTACGGCTTCCAGGCGGCTAAAATTGAGCCCGGTTGGTTCGCTTGTTGGCACTTCTTGTTCTGTTGTAGGCTGGGTAGACTTACGTGCAATAGGCTGATTAAACTTTAATGCGTTGGCGTAAGAAAGTTAATTTGTAGTTGGTTGTGCTAATGGAGGCATGTTTGTAGTTGGTATATTAAAGGCTGGGGAGGGGCACGAACTATTTTCGGCTTAGATGAGCGCTTAACTGAATAAAAAACAGGGCAACAGGTGCATTATATATTTTAAATGATATATTGGTTAGTCTCATTTTTTCTTATTTTGACATCAACAGGCTAAAGCTCTACACGGAATAATGGCTGAGGGTATTTTTCCCTATTTCCTATGTTTGATACAGATTTGTCCTTAAAACCTTTGATGCATAAACTGGTTTTAATCTCATCCGGGTCAACATTTGAGTCAATGCCTTTTATAACTACCCGGAGGCCTCTTGCATTCTTAAGTTGGTAAGTATACAAGTTTTTCTGGAGTTTTTCCAGTTCTGTTACCGTGGTGCGGTAAGCGTTCTCGCGATTCACTTGAATTTTGGTTTCGTATATCGTACCACGTTTTATGTTCGACACATAAAAATTATTCTCACCGGTCAATTTGACTAATAACTTAATAAGGTCATTAGAGTTTTTTCCCCTTAAATAAATGGGAGTTGGCTTAAAGGCCTTTTCAGTAACGGGGGCATTGTTATCCTCTTGCGGGATGGCAAAACGATTTTGTGATGAGGCTGGCCTTTCATCGTCTTTTAAAATTTTAGCACGTTAAGTTGCTTCTGTTGACTTCGGGCTTCTTCCTCTTTTAAGAACTGTTACGTACCGGTCCATCCCTACCTGGATCTTAGGAGCACATGCAGAAATTGAGCTTAATGCGCCTTTAGAATCTGTTGTGATAATTTCAGAACTTGATAAAGTTGAGTTGAGGATCGTGCCTCGGTATTTTTTTTTATAATTTTTAAACAGAGATTGGGCTAGATTTGTCCCTGGTTCAGTACACTTATTTAAATTAGGTGCACTTGCACTTAAATTGTTTGTAATTGTTTTTGCTTTTGCACTTAAATAGTTTCTATTATATTCAGGGTCTCTAATATTTTCATTGCTAACGCTTGCGGAATTTAACACAATGTACAAAATGCGACTATTGGGCCCTCTGTCACGACGATTACTGTTACTCATTAACCGTTTGTTTTTTTTATTTAGTTAGTTTTTATTCTCACTTATGTATTGTATGTATGTATGTATGTATATTTACATTTTTTTTAGTTATTACAAATATTTTCATTTTAAATACATAAAACTCGCGTAGACACGTCCGTTCACTACGAGATTGAAAACACGACTTTTCCTGGAAATAATAACACGAATTTTTTCCACCTTGCATGTTGTACACGACACACTGTGCGCAGTCGACAAATTCAACCAATTTTTAAATTGTCTTTCTGGCTAAGCTCTCGCTGGCGTTGAACCATTCCAAGTTACAGATGAAAGGTATTCAAGAGCTTTACAGACGTTAAAGGAACACTATGGTAACCAGGAACTAATTTTTCTTGAGCACATAACTTCTCTCTCTAGTATTCCTGAAAAGTCAAAGGGGGATAGAAGCTCTTTGCGTAATATAATTGATGCTGTGCCCGCAATTTAAGAGTTCGCTTCAATCGCTTGGTACTGCATTTAACATAATGAATGTATTTATTGTTCACATGGTGCTATCAAAGTTGGGCAATGCATAGCAAATCAAAGCAAAATTATGATGAAACCAATGATTTTAAATCGCTTTCCTCCTAGGATGCTTGCTACGAGATTTTGAGTCACCGCTGTCATGTTTTCAAAAGCCATGGTAACAAAAATAAGGTAAGTAATTATAGTGGTGCAAAACCAAAATCTTAACGCCATGCAATCACATATGTTATTTTAAATTTCAATACCAGTTGATTGCTTAGTAGTAGTACTGAACATCACATCGCCAAATGTTCTTCGTTTTTGGTCGCTTTTAGTTTCTGAACGCTTAAGTTTCATAAAACGTAATGGACACTGCATTATTTGCCTTCGAAAAAGGCAATTTAGTTTCAAAATAAATTTCATGTTAGAAGAATCTGCTAAAAGGCTAAACTTAAAGTTCCAAGCAAGACGTCATTTGTAAATGTAACAGTAAAGTCTCGTCTAAATACTTTCAAATGGTCTTCAGTTTTCGCAGTTTCTAAATTAATTTCTTCTCGACAGTCTGGTGAATGTATTAAATCCTCTCAGTGGAAAGTTTTAAAAATTTTTTAGGTAGTCTATTCCTTATTCTATAAACCTCAAAAGTTCGATCTGCTTATTGATACAGAAGTGTTCCTCAACTTATTGGTATTACCTTTTTCTACCAATTTGGTAGAAGGTCGAATTTCATTGGGAGACGAAGGGCCCACATTCAAAATTACAGTGTTTATTTGGATTGTTGGTGGCAACTTTACATTCCAATCATCTGTCGTGATAGTAATTTGCAATTTAGCTATTGGAGCTACTACAGATCCCCTTGACGCGACAATGCGAAAGTTCTGGGAAAATCACCCTCCTAACTCACCGAAGAAGAAGAGGCATGCGAACAGCATTTTGTTAAAAATGTTACTGTAAAACCGAATTGTAGAATACAACTAAGCTTACCGTATAAAAAAATTAACAGAACTTCTTGGAAACTCTAGAAATGGCTTTAAAGCGTTGTATGTTAGTCGAAAACGAAAAATCAATGTATGTCAAGTTTATGGATGAATACTTATCACTCGGTCATATGTCACCGTATACACACTCCTTATCTGGTTCAAATTTTGTTATCCCTCATTATTGCGTGTCCTCAGATCATACAACAAAACATTTTTTTCATATTTTTTATTATTGAATCTTCGCCTTTGGCGAACTAACAATAAGTATTCAAATCTTATGGCTATATATTTAATATTAGTCCAGCCAGTGCCAGACTAAAATTTTAGTTCTCATAAGCGCAATAGTATCCCTCCTTTTTAGACAGGTGTGCCCGCTATTTTGCAAGATGTTTCGAGCTAGCGGATTTGGATGAGTTTCAAGCTTATTTAAGTACTTGTGCACAAAGTTTAGGATTTCGCATTTTACTAGTGGAACTTCTAGATCCTTGTGGATGTTGCTGTTTTTAATATACCAAGGAGCACCAGTTATCATTCTTAGAATTAGGTTTTGACGGCGTTGAATCTTTTCTATGTTAGAGGTGGAAGCAGTGCCCCATAGTTGTATCCCGTCGCACCAAATTGGTTTCAAAATTGAGCTGTAGAGCAGAAGTTTACAATCAAGACGTAACACAGAGTTTCTACCAATTAGCTAGTGGATTTAGACCGTTATAAGTTTTAATTGTGACAACTTTGCATATATGTGGGACTTCCATGTGAGGCGGCGATCCTAGTGAATGCCAAAATATTTTGTTCCAATACGTTGAGGCACCGCATGGTTGTTAATAAAAATTGGGGGGCACGTTTCCCTGCGTAAAGTAAAAGTAACGTGGGTGCATTTATGTTCGTTTATTTTAATACCCCATAAATTTGACAATTTTTCTACTTGGGATACGTGATGCTGTAGTTGTTTCAGAGCTGATGGCCTAAGAAGCTAGCGCTCAACTTACTTTATAACTTTATAATAATTTATTATTAAGTTATCAAATAAATAAATAAATAAATGTTTCGAGGCCTCTTTAGGGTCTTTATGAATACTGAGAAAGGCAGTATCATCAGCAAATGTCGATGTATGAGTAAAATTGTTTATGGGCATGTCTGCAGTGTAAAGCAAATACAGAATTGGATCTAATACACTCCTTTGAGGTACCCCCGCCCTTATTGGTTGTGGACAGCTCAAGCAGTTTCCTTCTTTTACCATAAATTGTCGGCCAGTTATGTAACCATTCAAAAGGTTGCATATATTCAGCGGCAAGTTCAGCTTTAGCTTGTTCAACGGGCCTTCATGTCAAACTTTATCAAAGGCTTGAGAGAAATCAATAAAAACCGCTGAGCAGTACTTCTTTTCTTCAAAAGTTTTTCTTATAACCTGTACTAGTCTGTTGGTTTTTTCGATGGTGCTATGTTGACTCCGAAAGCCAAATTGGTGATTTGGAATACAGTTATTTACATTCAAGATCGGGGACAGCTTGTTTTTAAGCAATTTCTCAAACAATTTGAAAATCGTTGGTAACAAACTTATAGGCCTGTATGACTTCACCTTTGAAGCATCTTTTCAAGTCTTAGCAATCATCTTTACCAAGGCAATTTTCCATACTGACGGAAAATGCTCGAGCCGTAATATGGCGTTTAAAATAAAAAGAACTATTCTTTTTGCTGTACAAGGTAGTTCCAAAATCATTTTCTTGCTTATTTCATTAAAACCAGGAGATTCTTTTGCATTTAAACTAACGAAAGCCTCTACAACATCCAAGAAATGAAATTTAATCTCTTTAGGACACCTAGCAACAACCGGCGGTAGTCCCCTCACGTCAGTGCATGGATTGGGTGTCAACACGATCCTTAAATGACCTTGCGAGCAGATCGAATTTCTCTTCATCATTTCTAGCCCAGGATCCTTTCATATTACGCAGTGGTGGTTTTGCAATAACAGGTCTTTTAAGATATCTGGCTGATCGCCATAGGGAATAATTTTTCTGAGGAGTAGAATCCTGACCTTCTAAGTGATGCCCTTCTGTGTACCTCCAGCAAGTTTTGTAATCGGTTTGTACATTCTTTCAGCTTAGTTTTAAGTTGGGCTTTTGCCATTCTCTCCGGGCTCTCCTTTTTTCAGATAAAAGCTTTTCCACGTCTGCAGAATAAATTTTGTTGTACTTGGTCTGACGGTAAGTTATATGGCTTTTATACTGTTTTCATTTAAGCCGTTTAGATAATCATCGATGTCTCCGGGTGTTTTTAGCGGTTGATTTTCAGAGTTGAGGGTGCTGATATATTTTTTATATTTTAACCAGTTTACTCTTTTATTTAATAAAAACTCACTAGTTGCAATTTGGGGAGGACTGCAAATAGTGATTATTGTGGGTAAGTGATCAGAAGATAAATCCAAGGAGGCTTGGACCTCAATAAGCTCCGTAGATATGCCTCTTGCTACGCCAAAGTCTATTGCGTCTGCAATTTTCTTGTGTTTCGTTGGCCAGTAGGTTGGTTGTTCAGTTGAAATAACGTGAAGTTCCATTTCAGACACGGCATCATACAAGACCCGACCTCTGGGACTAATTAGGCGGGAGACCCAGTAAGAGGGCTTGTCGTTATAGTCTCCAGCAGCTATGAAACGGGGACCTTAAGATTTGTAAAAACTGATGTACTGATCCTTCGTTATGGAGAATCTGGGTGGACTATAAACTGACGAGATTATGGAAAAATGCATCAATACAGACGTTTGTTGCTTGGATATATGATTCGAATAGGCCACCCAACCATTGGAGTTTAATTCTTGATTTAATTAATAAAGCAGATCCACCACATGATCTATCCCTTGAATCCTTTGCGTCGTAAAAAGTATAGCCACTTATTTGAAAAGTGCTTCTAGATGTCATATAAGTATCAGAAATTAGACTTTAAGACATTGGCATAAGAAACTTGACTTGTTCTTGGCTGTATAAGAGGGGTCATTGTAGTAGTGGTTATATTTAACTGCTGAGGACAGGCAGGAACTACTTTTTGCCTTGATGAGCGCCTTACTAAATCAAAAACAGGGCACCCTCTACAGTTAGCAGTGTTATATCTACCACGATTGCTGCATTTCTTCACCCGAGGATCATCTTTCGGTTTGTCGCACTTTGTCTTAGCATGCAGGTCTCCACACACAACACAAACAGAAGGCAACTTGCAATAAGTTTAGTGTGACCATATTCTTGGCAATTCAAGTACTGTACGGGCCCAGATCGCTTATGTGGCACTTCAACAACAACTCTACGATGCAAAATATATTTAAGGTCATAGATAGGGTGAATTTTTTTTTTCTTCACTCTTACATCAACGGGCTCAAGCTCTACTCGGAATAAAGGTTGACGTTACCTTTCTCTGTTTTTAATGTTTGACACAGATTTGGCTTTGTAGCTTTTTGCTGCAGAAACTGGCCTTATTTTTCTTCGGGGTTCACATTCACATCAATACCCTTAACAACAACCTAGAGGCCTTTTGCGTTCTTAAGTTGGTAGGTGTAGAAGTTTTTCTTATGTTTTTCAAGCTCCGAAACCGTGGTGCGGTAAGCATTTTCGTGATTCACTTGGATTTTAATTTCATAAATGCTACTACGTTTTATGTTTGACAACAAAAGTTCGTGTGGTTTTTCACGGTTCAACTTGTAGTTCATCAAATATTTCCCTGAACGATATTCTTATAGTAGGCCCTACTATTCAGCAGTACCTAATTGCTACGCTTTTTCCATTTTACCTAACAAAGTTTGCCATAAAAGCTAATATTCCCAAAATGAAGAAATTGATGAAAAAGATCGTAAATACTAATTGGTTTTGTCGAGAAATAACAAAGAAAATAAGCTTAAAGTGTTCCAACTTAACAACGTCATATATGGGTTATCCTCGGCTCGTTTTCTAGCAATTAGTAGTTTTTTTTTCTTAACCTTCGTCTCATAAGCACTTTAAGAGTATATTTATGTAGATGATATCTTAAATGGTGCAAACGAAATTGAGACATTGTTAAAAAAGGAATCCGAACTGGTTAGTATTTTATGTCTGCATGGGCTCGAGCTAGCAAAATGGAGCAGCAACAGGCCCGAAATTACCACTAGTCCTGAAACCAAAGTCGCTATAATGAGTGGCGAAGATAAAGTCATTAATACGTTTTTTATTCCCAATGACTTTGCCCATTTCTCAACTTAGCTTACGTGTTGTTGCAGCTGGTTCGAAGCCTCTTTAGAGTCTTTGTGAGAACTAAAAAGGCAGTGTCGTCAGCAAATGTCGACGTGTGTGTGAAAGCATATCTGCTGTGTAAATCAAGTACAGAATTGGACCTAGTATACTCCCTTGAGGTACACCAGCCCCTATTGGCTGAGAGGAACTTATTTGAATTCCCTCTTTCATCATAAATTGTCTGTCGGTTAAATATTTTTCTAGCAGGCTTGAAATATTAGCTGGTAGATAGAGTTTAAGTTTAATTAATAGGCCTTCGTGCCATACTTTATCGAATGCTTAAGAGACATCGATAAAAAGCGCTGAGCAGTACTTCTTTTCCTCAAAGGCTTTTCTTATAACCTGTATCATCCTGTGGGTTTGTTTGATGGTACTATGTTGACTTCTAAAGCCGAATTGGTGATTTCGAATGCAGTTGTTGCCATTTAAGATCGGGGCCAGCTCGTTCTTAAGCAGTTTCTCTAATAATTTGGCATTGTGGGTAATAGACTAACAGGTCTATATGACTCCACCTTTGAAGGATCTTTACCAGGTTTAGGAATCATCTTAACTAAGGCTACCTTTCATGTTTGCGGGAAGTGTTCAAGCCGTATTATGGCATTAAAAATAAAATGAAAAAATTTTTTAGTAAAAGGTAGCATTTTGCTTGCATTTTGTTGCTTATTTCATTAACGCCAGGAGCTTTTTTTTCCATCCAGACTAGCGATAGCCTCTACAACATCCGATATCGGAAACGTATTTCTATAGGACGTCTGGCAACAACAGGCGGCAATTCGCTTACGTCAGTGCATGCATTGGGAGTAAATACGTTCCTTACACGGCCTGAAAGCGAAACGCATTTTTCTTGGTAATTTCTTGCCCAGGATCCTTTCAGATTTCGTAGAGGTGGTTTTGCGATAAAGGGTCTTTTAAGTCGTTTGGCGGAACGCAATAGAGAATTATTTGTTTGGGGAGTCGCATCTAGTCCTTCCAGGTATTCCTTCATTAATGACATTCAATGTACTTCTAGCAAGTTTTTAATCGATTTCTTCATTCTTTTAGCTTATTTTTAAGTTGGGGTGAACTATACTTTTGCCATTCTCTTCGGGGTCTTCTTTTTTCAGATAAAAGTTTTTCCACATCGGTTGAATAAATTTTGTTGTATCTGGCCTGACGGTAGGTAGGAGAAGCATGTTTTACGGCTTCTTTGATATTTTCATTGAGACTACTTAGGCACTCATCGATGTCTTTGAAAGTTTTTAAAGGTCAGTGTTCCGAACAGTGGGTGCTGATAAATTTTTTGTATTTGATCCAATTTATTCTTTTTGACAAAAAAAATATCACTAGTTGCAATTTGGTGAGGACTATATATAGTGAATATAATGGGTGAGTGATCAGACGATAAATCCAAGGAGGCTTGAGCCTCAATAAGCTCAGGGGATATACCTTTTGCTACGCCAAAATCTATTACGTCTGGTATTTTATTGTGGTCAGCTGGTCAATATGTTGTTTGTCCAGTTGAAATAACGTAAAGGGAATAAAAATACATGAACAAAAATTTGCACACGTAACTTTTACCTTACGCAAAAAAACGTGCCCTCCAATCACTATTAACAACCATTTGGTGCCTCAACGATCCGAGAAAAAATATCTTGGTATTTATCTGGACCGTCGCCTTACGTGGAAGACACATATAGATGCGAAGGTGACACAAATGAAGCTTAAAGCTACACAAATCCATTCGCTAATTGCTAGAAACTCTGTGTTACGTCTTGTTTGCAAACTTCTACTATACAACTCGATTTTAAAACCAATTTGATGATATGGTATTCAATTATGGGGCACTGCTTCCGCCTGTAACATAGAAGGAATACAACGTCGTCAAAATAAAATTCTAAGAATGATTACTGGTGCTCCGTGGTATGTCAAAAACAGCAACATCTATAAGGATCTAGTAGTTCCACTAGTTAAAGACGAAATCCTAAATTATGTGGGCAAGTATTTAAATAAGCTGGAAACACATCCAAACCCGCTCGCTCGAAATACCTTACAACAAAGTGGACACTCCCGTCTGAAAAGGAGGGATACTATTGCGCTTAGAAGAAGTTAACTAATTCTATTATAAGAACTAAAATGTTAGTCTGGCACTGGCTGGTCTACTAATAATTACTTAGTCTTAAGATTTGAATACTTATTGTTAGTTCGCATAAGCAAAGATTCAATAATAAAACATGAAAAAAAAACTAATACGTTGGGTATGTTTTGGAACACATAACAGGATAAATTTTGTTATCACTTTGATTTGCCTGGCATTATCGAGCCGACAAAAAAGTCAGTGCTCTCTTTCATTGCAAAAATTTACAACTTACTCGGAACTTTGAGTCCAATCGTGATACGATGTATAATCTTGCTTCAGGAAATATGGGTTAAAACTTTGACTGGAAAGATAGCTTAAACAAGTTCCTCAAATCTTTGTGATTCGAAATAGAAGAACCTTAATTTTTTTAAATTCTTGGAAATATATGATTTCGCAAATGCATCCCAGCATATGGATGTTTTATATATTTTCGAGGTATAAAACAACTTTATCAATTGTTAAATCGAAGGTGGCCCCAATAAAGGCACAATCTCTTCCACGTCTCAAAATGTATTCTGCTTTGTTGCTCAGTAGAACGTTGCATAAAAACAAATTTTTAAATGGAGGGTTTTGTATCGACAGTGTTTATCTGGACCGCATTTAAAATTGTTCTTCAATTGCTTCAACTGCACTCATCCACTTTAAACTGTTTCGTTGCCAAGCGTGTCTTCCAACTTCAAGATTATACCAGACGTATTATTAGAGTCACGTCCCATCCAAAAGTAACCAAGTGGATAATGTATGAAAGGGTTGTATTGCACAAAATCTGTTAAAGATAATGTGGTTCACTGGGCCTCCTTTCCTTCAAAATCATCACTCGATTTGGTCTCAATCTGTTTAAACAATTTAATCAAAAACTTTTGAAAAACGAAAGATAGCAGTTTTCAAATGTACAGGTGTCCATACCATTGCACACTTCAACCCACAAATTGCTGCTTACACTTCTATTGCAATAATTTTTGTCTTGTTGATCCCACAAAGATCAATTAATCTTTCAGCGTTCATTTTTAACAAATGATAACAAGCGACCAAAAACAAACAGAAGCGATCTATCGAATTTGGTAGTGCGAATTCGCATCGATGGCAGCGGTAAGCATAAACAGTCTAATTGAAACGACTATGTTTAACTTAGTAGCTAGTGATAGCACATGGCAACGTCGCTTATGGCAGCGCTAAGCGTAAACAAGGCCTAAAGGACAAGTTTTAAATCCACCTCTGCAGAAGCTTACACCATTCTTACATTTAAATGATATTGGTAATAACACAGTGCCAATGCTTCGTGTTGGTGGACGGTTATCAAACGCCCATATTCCTTATGATGCTCGATTTCCTGCGTTGGTTCCAAAAAATTTCATAATAGTTTTGAATATTTACATCGCATTTATCTTCATGCTGAGTCAAAGTCGCTCCTAAGTATCATTCATAAAAAATTTTGGATTATCAACGCTAGAGACGTTTTTTGTCATATTTTTATTATTGAATCTTCGCTAATGCGAACTAACAATAAGTATTCAAATCACATTGCAATGTGAGTTTAATTTTTTCTTAATTTAACATCGCCAGGCTTAAGTTCCACTCGGAATAATGGTTGAGAGTATTTTTCCTGTTTCTCATATTAGATACAGCTCTAACTCTAAACCCCCTTGCTGCACAAACTGGTCTTTATCTCTTCCGGGTCAATATTTGAGTCAATAACTTTTATAACTTCCTGGAGTCCTTTAGCGTTCTTAAGTTGGTAAGTATAGAAATTTTTTTTAAGTTTTTCGAGCTCCAAAACTGTGGTGCGGTAAGCGCTTTCGAAATTTACTTGAATTTTTGTCTCGTATATGTTACCACGTTTAATGTTAGTAACGTAAAAGTTGTTTTCGCCAATTAAACCGACTAAGAACTTGATGATTTCATTAGAGTTTTTTTCTCTCAAATAAATGGGAGGTGGTTATTTTTTCCGTAACAGGGTCATCATTATTCTCTTGTAAAATAACTTACAAAACGATTTAGCGAAGAGGTTGGCGTTTCATCGTCTTCTTAAATTTTCGCTGGTTGAGATGCTCCTGCCGACTTAGGGCTTCTTTCCCTTTTAAGAACTGTTACGTATTGGTTCATTCCTACCTGGATCTTAGGAGCACAAGGTGTGTAATTGGGCTTATTGCGCCTTAAGCAGCTGGTAATACAACTCCAGAGCTTGATAAAGATGAGCGCGGTGAGGGTGGCACCTCGGTATATTTTTTATTATTTTTGAAAAGAGATTGGGCTGAGTTTGTCCCTTGTTCAGTACACTTATTTAAATTAGAAGCACTTGCGCTTAAATTGTTTTTGGTTTCGCACTTAAATAGTTTCTATAATTATCTTTTATACTTACCAGTTTTGAATATTTTTAGTACTTAAGCTTATATATTCCCTTAAATTGCAATACTTACCTTTAATTATATTAGTATTGAACTCTTATACGTAATATTTTATATGTTAAAATTTTTATTTAAAAGTTGCCCGCACTGAGTGCTTTCTATCGGCCGCCAAAAGTTCGGCTGCAAAAACCCGAACAAGCGGGCAGATTGGAAGAAACTATAACTTGCCAAGCTACCACTAGTGCGAGCAACTTCTACTTTCCGAAATGTCCCAAAATTCTTTAAATGGTAACTTCACTTTTACCTAAATAAAACATATTAAAGAGATTAACTTTCTTCTTTTGTGTTTTATTTTCCCGCCACTCCCGCAATATTATATTTATTCTTCGAGTAAATATAATTTTTTAATAATCAATCATTTTATATTTTTGTGTGTCGTCTACACACACAAAAATACGCGGTCCTTTGCCCGCTAACCAGCGCTTTAGTGATCGAAGTTAGGTTCTGGAAGTGGAAGAACATTTATTTAAAAGGGCGAAAAACATATGTAAAAACAAAAAAGAATTAAAAAAGTGTTTGTTGTTTGTTTATACACACAAATTTACTTACCATGATTATTGTTTATACACACAAATTTACTTTGATTATACAAACAAGCTAATGATCATTATAGCTAAGTGTATTTAAAGTTGGCTATGGTGATCATGAGCAACAAATGCAGGCTAAGCGTTAATTTACTTTTGTTCATAACCAAGGTCTGCTTGCTTGTTTACAAAAGAATTCATTGACTTCTGACGAAAGTGGGTCAACTGCTTGGCTTGCATTTGATGACTAAAAGCATACTAATTAACAAAAAAACGCACAATAGCAAAACCAAATTGTTTCCTGTTTACTGTTAATAAACTTATGTTTTGGTCAGCAGTAAAATTGTGCAATAATTTTACTGCTGACCTTCCCAAATTAAATTAGCATAAGAAAACCTGTAAGTAAGTTTAGTATATAAGAAAATAAAATCCAAATAAAATCAGCAATCAATCATTTAATGACTTATTGTTCTCAAACCCTTTCCTTGCTTAATTGACACAGTTAACACGGTTCAAGTGCCGCTTGTTAACTCCCCTACACACGATCAATCCAGTTTATGTGCTGCGATTGAACTCCTCAAATTACACATTATACTTAACATTTTGGTGACCCCGACGTGATCCTGTGCAGTCGCAGGAATAGCAGCTAGTGAACCGCACCAGGACACTAACAACTAACATTCAGTATCAACTGGACTCTCAACCTCTCAAGAAACTCCTACGCGGTCCAAGGAAGAAAGGCATCAGCAACCATGGCTACATTCGAAGGACTAGTCAGCAGCCAAAAGCAGACAGGCGAGCGAATTGAAGCCATAATTCGCAACTTTAAGAAGGACTCAGCTTCAAGGAAGAGTTCGGCCAGCTATTTCGAGGAACGACTCAGAAGGCTGGAAGAGGAGTGGCCCATGTTCGAAGCAACGGATAACAAAATCCGTGTGATTGAGAATCTTCAGATGGAGCACAGCTATTTCACTGAAGATTACTACGCCGCCATAGCAAATATCGTCCACCAATACAAGGAGATATTCGAGGCGTCTCTGTTGAGGGTGGCTCCAAGTGCAGCAAAAAGTCAGAGCCCATCAACGCACCAACAACATCAACCAGGGCTGCCAAACGAAGGATCGAGCGAAGCTACCAGGCTCATCCGCCGACAGGCAGCAATGATGGCATCATTAGAACGACTCCTTCAAGGGGAGTTCGCAGCCAACGAAATGAAAACGGCAACCACGTTGTGGCAGAATGTCGAAGGGATGCACTTCCAGTTGTTTGAGATTTGTGCAAGCCCGGAGGCAATTGGCTACGATATGCATAGATTCGTCAAGTTAGAAGGTAGTGTTCGACGGGCCATGAAGGATGCAGCAAGTAGTCCATCAACCAATCAAGGTCCAGCACCCCCTTCCAGGCAAGTGGAACCAATTCCAATGCCAAAACTTACGATACCAAAATTCGATGGAATATACCTCAACTGGCAGGAATTTCATGATATCTTCTCATCATTAATTTTGCAACAAAACATACCCAAGGTCCAGAAAATGTGGTACCTCAAAACACACGTGGTGGAAGAAGCCGCCACCCTGATCAAACATTTCACCGCCACAGGAGAAAACTTTGATGCCGCATGGGGAATGATAGTCGAGCGCTACAACAACAGAAGACTCCTAGTCAACAAATTAGTGCACGAGCTTGCCACTGGCCCAACCAAACCGGTGGCCGACAATTACAAGGCGCTGCATGACAGAACACAAGAGTGTCTGCTAGCGCTACAAAATCTGCAAATCGACACTTCGTCGTGGGACCCGCTATTGCTTCACCTGCTACTAAAGAAGCTAGATCAGTCAACACGACTTCGTTATGAGCAGTCACTGTCGCACCCCCGAGAAGTGCAAACCATCAAGGGCTTCCTCGACTTTCTAGAAACCCACTTTCAATCCATGGAAGCAATGGAAGACAACCACCCAGTCAAGCCAAAGACGAAGGTGTGCACTTCCATCACATCCGAACCCCACAGCCATACATCCTGCAGTATGTGCAAAACCGGCAGTCATCCATTATTCATTTGCAAGGCATTTCTGGACTTGTCTCCACCCTTGAGACTTCAACACGTCCAAAAGCAAGGGTTTTGTGTGAACTGCCTAAAGCCTGGGCATGTTGCCAAAATGTGTACCCTCAGAAGCTGCACGAGGTGCACTAAACGCCATAATACGCTCCTGCATCTAGAGCATCCAAACAATCAAGCAGCAACAAATCAGGTAGCAGTACCAGCATTATCGTCAACCTCCACCCAAAAAGCTGCGTCGCTCACGGCAGCTCAACCTTCTAGCACCAACCACTATGTATTTCTTAGTACGGCTAGGATCACTATCAAAGCAAATAACAAGGAGGTACAATGCAGAGCGATCTTAGATTCAGGCTCCCAGCTCAATATTGTAAGCGAGCGATTGATAAGACGCCTTGGAATCTCACCGAAGCCAGTATCCATTAACATAAGTGGAATTGGATCCCGCAACACAAAGGTGCAGCAACGGATCAACGCGGAATTCCACTCTCTAACCAACGACTTCAGCACACGATTCGAGGCAGCTGTACTCCCGAATATAATTTCACCACAGCCGTCACAAGTTATCAACATCGAGCATTGGCGAATCCCGAAAAACATCGCTCTAGCAGACCCAATATTTAATCGGCCCGACAAAATAGACGTGCTACTGGGAGCAGAATTCCATCATATGTTGATAACAGCCGGACAAATCAAGCTGGCAGATGAGTTACCTCTGTTACAAAACACACGACTGGGCTGGGTAATTGCAGGAAAGGTTGGGGAGCATCATGCCGAAAACGCAGCATGTGGTATATGCACGGAAGGTGAACCCAACTTAGAAGAATCGATCGCTCAGCTCTGGGAGCTAGAGCACCTCAACACAGCGGACAAGCCTAAGACTGCATCCGAAAAATATTGCGAGGAGCATTTCACCCAAACCCATTCAATAACCGAGAGTGGCAGATTCATGGTCAAACTTCCATTTTGCGACAACCCAGACACGCTTGGCGACTCGCACGGAATAGCCGTTAACAGATTTCTGTCACTTGAACGCCGTTTGGGAAGCAACCCTACCATAAAAACACAATATTTACAATTCATGGAAGAATATGAGTCACTAGGACACATGACAGAAATTGAAATCAAATCTACTGATAAACCACACTACTTCATTCCACACCACTGCATCCTCAGGCCAGAGAGCCTAACGACCAAACTCCGAGTAGTGTTTGATGCTTCTACTAAAACTTCCTCAGGTTGTTCGCTAAATGACACCATGCACACAGGACCAACAATACAAAGCGAACTCTTCTCCATCTTACTTCGTTTTCGTTTGCCACGATTCGTCTTTACAACAGACATCGAAAAGATGTACCGTCAGATACTGGTGCACCCAGACGACCGAAGATTCCAGACCATCATCTGGAGAAAAGATCAAACTGCCCCAATTAAATACTATCAACTTAACACCATCACGTATGGGAGACGAGCTGCACCATACTTGGCAACAAAGTGCTTGAACCGAATAGCCAAAGAAAACATCAGACGATACCCATACGGAGCTCAATTCCTACTCAACAGCTTCTACGTCGACGACGGCATCGGCGGAGATAATGATTTAACCACAGCTTTAGCAATCCAGCAAGAGCTGACCCACATATTACGAAAGCATGGGCTAAACCTACAAAAATGGAGTGCCAACCACCCTCAGTTACTTCAAAACGTCACACGCAAGGATGAGCAGGAAGTAAATATCGACTTCAGAGATGAGGAGAAACAGGCAGTAAAAACACTAGGCCTGATTTCGATGCCGAAAACTGATCAGCTGTGTGTTAAGGTACGTCTAGGGCAACTAAGCCAAATCACCAAGAGAACTGTCAGCTCAGACATGGCAAAAATATTTGACCCTTTAGGAGTGCTGGCACCCATCGTCGTGACCGCAAAAATTTTTATTCAAGATCTCTGGCAAAGAAAGCTAGCGTGGGATGAAGCACTGCCAGCTGAACTCCAGATGAAATGGATGAACTTCCGCAACGAGTTAGAGCACGTGAATAACATGAAAATTCAACGGCACATCTTTGAAGGACGGACACCATCAAAACTCCAAATCCACGCCTTTGCCGACGCATCAGAAAAGGCATATGGCGCAGCGATTTACATCAGATCAACATTTAAAGACAACCAGGTCTCAGTCAAACTACTGTGTGCGAAATCACGGGTAGCCCCCCTACAGCGGCAAACACTACCGCGCCTGGAACTTTGTGCAGCCCTATTGTGTGCTCAGCTGGCGGCCAGGGTAAAGCAGGACGCGAGACTTGAAAACACTCCCACATACTTGTGGACCGACTCAGAAATCGTATTGGCATGGATTACCTCGCAGTCATCATCATACCATACGTTCGTGGCCAACCGTATCTCAGCAATACAAGAGCTGTCGTTAGTGGAACAATGGCGACATGTACCCTCAAAGGACAATCCTGCGGACGTACTGTCAAGAGGTCTTTCACCAAGGAAGCTGTCAACATGTAGCCTGTGGCTGTACGGACCCATTTTCCTGCATGGAAAACAGGAAATTTGGCCACAACCCTACAATAGAGCTCAATGTACACATACCAATGACGTCACCATGGAGCGAAAGAAAGTAACCACGACAGCAACTGACACCTCAAACAACATAATCTACACAATACAACATAGCGGCTCATTTAGAACGCTACAGCGAGTTGTGGGCTATATGCTGAGGTTCATCAACCACACCAGAAGGCGGACAAAGCAATCCAACCTAACGTTAAGCGTACAAGAATCAGAACAGGCACTCGTAACCATCATTCGGGCTATGCAACAAGCAGATTTTGCACCAGAACTACACAATTTGAAGAAAAATAATGCAGTACACAGCGGGAGTGCATACAACAATCTTACCCCCTTCTTGGACCCCAACGGCGTTATCAGAGTAGGAGGACGATTGAACGCATCAGAGCTATCATACGACGCCAAGCATCCAATGTTAATTCCATACAACGATCCAATCGTGAAATTACTCATTCAAATGATCCATGAACAAAATCGACACTGTGGACCTCAAGCACTGCTGGCACACGTGAGGCAAAGATTCTGGCCAGTCAAGGGAAAATCTGCAGTACGATCCATTGTCCAACATTGCATACGATGCACCCGAGCCAAGCCACAACTTCTCAATCAAATCATGGGGAACCTGCCAATTACTCGATTAGCGCCATTACCACTCAACCACACGGAACCAGATACTCCGCACGAACCTCACACGAATGACTCGAATGACTCAGAAGCACATCAACGTGAGAGACCCGAACGTGAAAGGCCCGAAAGCACAAAAAAAAGAAGACGCACGATCAGCACGCACAGTGCCTTAGCCCCAACACTGGCTTAACTTAACAGAGCTACAGACCTCACTCACAGCCCAAGAAATCCTCCAGCGCTCAAACAAGCTCAACACACATCACTACCATCATGCGGCAATCGGCTACTCAGCACTCATCATCACCGCTGGCATTTTGGTATATCTATTGGTCAGCAGAAAACCGAATCAACAGCCAGCTCCAATAACAGCAGTTCGTAACCAACGCCAACCAACATTAGCAGATTTTACCGTTCACATCTAATATCATCACAACACACAACTAAAACGAAGCAGCAGCCGTCATCAGAACTGGAACCAAATGCAACCTCAGCATAGCCAGCACAGATTCAAAACCCTAAACCATTTAGTTATGTATACAACTTAGTTTTACTATAACATTGCATTCATACTGTTGAGCTTCACTCAACGGGGGGAGCATGTTTATACACACAAATTTACTTACCATGATTCTTGTTTATACACACAAATTTACTTTGATTATACAAACAAGCTAATGATCATTATATCTAAGTGTATTTAAAGTTGGCTATGGTGATCATGAGCAACAAATGCAGGCTAAGCGTTAATTTACTTTTGTTCATAACCAAGGTCTGCTTGCTTGTTTACAAAAGAATTCATTGACTTCTGACGAAAGTGGGTCAACTGCTTGGCTTGCATTTGATGACTAAAAGCATACTAATTAACAAAAAAACGCACAATAGCAAAACCAAATTGTTTCCTGTTTACTGTTAATAAACTTATGTTTTGGTCAGCAGTAAAATTGTGCAATAATTTTACTGCTGACCTTCCCAAATTAAATTAGCATAAGAAAACCTGTAAGTAAGTTTAGTATATAAGAAAAGAAAATCCAAATAAAATCAGCAATCAATCATTTAATGACTTATTGTTCTCAAACCCTTTCCTTGCTTAATTGACACAGTTAACACGGTTCAAGTGCCGCTTGTTAACTCCCCTACACACGATCAATCCAGTTTATGTGCTGCGATTGAATTCCTCAAATTACACATTATACTTAACATTGTTATTTGCACAAGTGTACCTATGTAGAAGTGGCCATTTAATAAAACAAGATCCCTACAAATATATGTACATATAAGTACTTATGTATGTAGTTCTTAATTTGGATTTTACAAAGAAAGTAAAAAGTCCAAATGGTTTAAAAATTCATTTTTACGAAAACCCCATTACGGAAAGCAGTTAAAGAAAATACACATAGTACTCTTACTCCCTTAAATTTTTCTAACACTTATGTACATAAGTACGTACATATAATAAAATCGCTTATTTAACTTCTCTTAAGAAATAAATTCATCACTTACATACAGACCAGAGTGCTGCTTCGAGTATGTACTAAACTTTGTGTATTCACTCATTTACTCTGATTTTTTGTGATTCTCACTGCTTTTGTTTAATCACAAGAAATGAATTTTAACTAAAGAGCTCATTTCAAGTACGCACATTGAGTTTTTGTACTCGAAGTAAACATGTATGTTTGTAAATCTTTTGTGCGGTATGGTACGAGACTCAGCAAGAAAACAAAGCGGTGTTTGATTACTCTTGTAATATTAGTTTTCAAACCAAATATTATGTTTAGTCAGCTGCAGCATGTATGATTGAGTCGTATCATCCAGTAGAGCTTAAAATTGAGTACAAACAAATCATGTATGCTACAGTTTTGTTCTCTTTCGAGTGTGTTGCAAAAAATATTTTATGCATATGTATAAGCTGGGTTTTGTGTGCTAAAATACAAATGTTAAGTAAGACGTATATATATATATATATACATAGATGCTGTTTTCTTTATGTTGTTAATGTTTGTATTGGTATGTTAACTATGTTATGTGCGGTTTTGAATTTTTTTGGATTTAAGATACCAATTATAATTTTTTTTCTTGATTTAAAACCCTTAGATGAAGCTCGATGACTCAAAGACATATCTTACTTACCCAGGGCGAAATGCCCTACTTCAAGCTTTATATTCTCGCTTATAGAAACAAGATAACTCTTCTCTATCCCCCTTATAGCCCCTAACTGGATCAGTTAGATATAAATATAGGCGTATTTTATATTGCTCACTTGCAATGCAATGAATATATCCTAATCCAATACGCGTTGCAAGTTATATATTCACCTAAATAATTCCCACATTGAAAAGAGATTCCTAGCTAATAACATTATTTTTATTTCTTTTCTTTTACCCAAATTGTAATAACTCTTCACGATTGTAATTTTTTCTTGAAAATTTTGTTTTACTTACAAACTCAGTAGCCCTTTCTAATTTTTTTATTGAGAGATCACTTTCAACATTTTTGTATCCGCAAAATACACAAGAGAGATTATTTGCAATTATTTTGTATGGAACATATACACAGAAAAAAGATCATTGGCATCATTTGCATATTTTCTCACATATACAAATGCACCTTGTGTATTTCCCATAAATACAATGTACCCGCAACTCACCTATTGCCAAATGTCATAACCCGTTGACAACAATATAAATATTTGATATAAAAATATTTCAACTGAAATTAAAATTTCAAGTTATTTTGACAACATATTACGTAAGCTATTTCTTTAAAAAATCATTCTTTGCAATATTCAAACCTTTTATTTTTTAAAAAAGCCAAATAAGTTTTAAACGTAAGGACTTCAAGCTCTATTTTCCAATATGGCGTATAACTCGAAAAGTTCAAAACCATCTTCTAAAAAGCGATTTGATTTTCTCAGTGATCACTTGAATGCAATTTGCTGTAAATTTTCTGAAAACTCCAAAATATGCCATTCAAAGTCATATTTAAAGTGGTACTAAGAGATTTGAATAGAAGATGGAAACTTGGCTATTTCCTATGAATACATCAAATTTTCCGGTCAAGAAACAGACCAAATCACACGAAGGTTTAACGCATGCTTATGCTGTTTTCACTCATGTCAAAACAAGATTGAGAAGTCACCTAAAGAATCCCGCATTATTACATCGTTTAATATTTTAGGTGCTTCCAAACATTCTCCATTAATTATTTGTACAAAAAGTATCCCCAATAATAAAAAAGCATTCAATCCCAACTCTTAAAGCTGGAGCGAACAAATCACGCAAGTTCCTACAATAAGAAAAAGCTGCTCGACTCACTTTACAAACTCACTACGTGATAGTGGTAATGAACTTCTGCTTCCAGAAAGTTTGAACGAATGTGAAATGAAGGACAGGTCAACTTTCCAGCTTCCCAGTTTTTTTTTCATATATTTATTATTGAATCTTCGCCTATGGCGAACTAGCAATAAGTGTTCAAATCTTAAAACTAGGAAGTTAATATAAGTCCAGCCAGTGCCAGACTAAAATTTGAGTTCTCATATTAATTATCAAGCTTCATATAAGCCCAATAGTATCCCTCTTTTTCAGGTGGGTGTGCCTACTATGTTGCAGGATGTTTCGGGCGAGCGGATTTGGGTGAATTTCCAGCTTATTTAAATACTTGTCCACATAGTTCAGGATTTCGCATTTAACTAGTGGAACTTGTAGATCCTTGTGGATGTTGCCGTTTTTAACATACCAAGGAACACCAGTTATCATTCTTAGGATTTTGTTCTGCCAGCGTTGAAATTTTTCTATGTTGGATGCGGAAGCAGTGCCCCATAATTGTATACCGTAGCACCAAATTGGTTTCAAAATCGATTTGTAGAGTAGAAGTTTACAATCAAGACGAAGAACAGAGTTTCTACCAATTAGCCAATGGATTTGTGTAGCTTTAAGTTTCATTTGCGTCAACTTCGCATCTATATGAGGCTTCCATGTGAGGCGGCGCTCTAGGTGAATACCAAGATATTTTGTCTCGGTTCGTAGAGGCACCATATGGTTGTTAATAAGAATTGGAGAGCACGTTTCTTTGCGTAAAGTAAAAGTTACGTGAGTACATTTTTGCTCATTAATTTTTATTCCCCATAATTTTGCCCATTTCTCTACTTGGGTTACGTGTTGTTGCAATAGGCACGAAGCCTCTTTAGGATCTTTATGAATACTGAGAAAAGCATTATCATCAGCAAATGTAGACGTATGCGTAAAACAGTTGGTTGGCATATCTGCCGTGTAAAGCAAGTACAAAATTGAACCTAGTATACTCCCTTGAGGTACACCAGCCCCAATTGGTTGAAAAACTTATTTGATTTCCCTCTTTGATCAAAAATTGTCGACCGGTTATGTACTTTTCTAAAAGGTTGAAAATATTAGCTGGAAGGTTAAGCTTTAGTTTGTTTAACAGGCCTTCGTGCCATACTTTATCGAAAGCTTGAGAGACATCATTAAAAAGCGCGGAGCAGTACTTCTTTTCCTCAAATGTTTTTCTTATAACCTGCACCAGTCTGTGAGTTTGTTCGATTGTGCTATGTTGACTTCTAAAGCCAAATTGGTGATCTGGAATGCAATTGTTTCCATTCATGATCGGAGTCAGCTGGTTTTTAAGAAGCTTTTCGAACAATTTTGACAATGTTCGTAAAAAACTTATAGGCCTATACGACTCCACCTTCGAAGGATCCTTACCAGGCTTAGAAATCATCTTAACTAAGGTAACTTTCCATATTGCCGGGAAATGTTCAAGCCGAATTATGGCAATAAAAATAAAAAGAATAACTCTTTTAGCGATAAACGGTAGCTTGACAAGCATTTTGTTGTTTATTTTATCAACACCAGGAGCCTTTTTATCATTTAGGTTAACGATAGCCTTTACAACATCTGAAAATCGGAAACGTATTTCCATAGGGCGTCTAGCAACAACAGGCGGTAATTCCCTCACGTGTTGGGAGTGAACACGTTTCTTAAGTGACTTGCGAACAGATCGCATTTTTCTTTGTCATTTATAGCCCAGGATCCTCTCAGATTTCGCAGTGGAGGTTTTGCGATAAATATTTATTCAGTGATGCCATTCTGTGCACCTCCAACAAGTTTTTTAATTGGTTTGTGCATTCCTTTAGTTTATTTTTAAGTTGAAGTTTTTCAAATAAAAGCTTTTCAACATCTGCAGAAAAAATTTTGTTGTACTTAGCCTGACGATAAGTAGACGAACCATGTTCAACGGCTTTTATTATGTTTTTATTAAGGCTGTTCAGACAATCTTCGATGTCTCCGGGTGTTTTTAGTGGTTGGCTTTCCGAGCAGTGGGTGCTGATATATTTTTTATATTTCAACCAATCTACTTTCTTAGTTAAAAAAAAATCACTAGTTGCTATTTGATGAGGACTGCAAATAGTGATTATTGTTGGTGAGTGGTCAGAAGATAAATCCAAGGAGGCTTGGGTCTCAATAAGCTCCGGGGATATACCTTTTGCTACGCAAAAATCTATTACGTCTGGTATTTTATTGCGGTCTGTTGGCCAATAGGTTGGTTGTCCAGTTGAAATAACGAAAAGTCCCATTTCAGACACGGAATCATACAAGACACGACCTTTCGGACTAATTAGGCGGGAGCCCCAGTACGTGTGCTCAGCGTTATAGTCTCCAGCAGCTATAAAGCGGGGCCCTAAAGATTTGTAAAAACTGTTGTACTGATCCTTCGTTATGGAGAATCTGGGTGGACAATAAACTGACGAAATAACGAGATAACTTTCGGAGAGACCACCCATCCAGCTTCCTAGTTATTTCTAAACGATTTCCTGAATCAAAATCCTTAACAAAGGCTGATAAACTGTTGCCATATGCCCATTGCCAGTTTTCTCGGTGGATTTCGCTAATTTCTCTATTCACGAAACACAAATGGAAATAAAAATTGTTTTTTGTGCTGCTACCTTAATCAAGAGAGATTAATTCCCAGTACACATCCTAGAATTGATATTTAGTCATTTTTCGTTGAGGGCAACCCCCAGCTATTTTTTAAATTTATTTTCTTCCCTCTTAGGGCAGATCAGTAACTAACTTCAACTCAACAGATTCAACGCCCATTACCATTGAACTCTTATACGTAATATTTATATATGTCAACATATTTATTTAAAAGTTGCCCGCACTGACTGCTTTCCATCGGCCACCAAAAGTTTGGTTGAGAAAACCCGAACAAACGGGCAGGTTGAAAGAAACTCTGACTTGCTAAACTACCACTGGTGCGAGCAACTTCTACTTTCCGAAATATTGTTCCCCAAAATCCTCTAAAAAGTAACTTCACTTTTACCTAAATAAAACATATTAA
This sequence comes from Melanophora roralis, assembly GCA_963583895.1. NCBI lineage: Eukaryota > Metazoa > Arthropoda > Insecta > Diptera > Rhinophoridae > Melanophora > Melanophora roralis. The sequence continues at coordinate 37,409,037 of OY757191.1, forward strand.
AGAGATTAACTAACTTCTTTTGTGTTTTATTTTTCCGCCACTTCCCAAAAATTATAAATTATATATTATTATTATTATTATTATTATTATTATTATTATTATTATTATTATTATTATTATTATTATTATTATTATTATTATTATTATTATTATTATTATTATTATTATTATTATTAGTATTATTATTATTATTATTATTATTATTATTATTATTATTATTATTATTATTATTATTATTATTTTTTGGTCTGTGGTCATTCGACGTGTTTTATTTGAAAAAGTAGGAAATCACCTATTACAAATATAGTCGTATTATTCATACTTAAGCCATCGTTTCTGAGGCCCACGCTTAATTAAAGGCATCCTCGGAGACAGATAAGTGTGAATTAATCCACACGGCATGGACAAAATGCCTTACATCAACGCTGGCGATACTAATGGTAGTACCGCAGAGGAAAATGTGGTCGCTTTCAGGAGGAGCTCCGTTATATTGCGAACACCTCCATTTCATACGGATGATATTTCTCCCAACATTTCCACAACAGCGGTAAAAAACGCAGCAGAAAGTGGTGCAATGCCATCAGCAAAAGCACCTCAGCAGTCACAAAGTAAGGTTAAAACAAATGAAGAAAAAATGGTATCTGCTAAAAATACGAACGCGCTTCGTGGCCCTGTGTGTAGGCAAGCACTTCTATCTGGAGGAGTCGAAGTGGAATCTACCCCCATCACATCTTTTGCACCGAGTACAAAAATCCAAGCCGAAAGTCAACCCAGTTCGCCAAACCAAGAGTTTATCAACAACAAGAAGGAAAGCAGAGGCCATTATAGCCAAACCATGCCAAGGACACACTTACGCAGACGTGCTGAGGACCCTGAGGAACCAAACGGGGTATGAAGGTGTCAATAAAGTTAGAACCGTCCGAAAGACGAAAAGGGAGAAAAAATCAATCCAGAACTGCTTTTGAAAGTAAAAGAAATCCTTAAGGAATCCGCGGAAATAAAAAGTGTTGCGCCAAAAACTACCATTGAAATACGAGACCTAGACGTCTTTACGACAGCGGATGAAGTCGAAAAATCCATTCGAGGCATAATGCAAGCTTTCAACGAACCTATAGAGATTCGAATCACGAAACCTAACAGCAGAGAACTCGTTCGAGCCTTTGTAACCGTATCTCAAGATATAGCCGAAGAACTCCTGAAAAACGGCCATATCAAAGTCGGTTGGTGCCGGGTGAGATTGCCAAGATATGAGGAAGTTAAAAGATGTTTTAGATGCTTCGGCACAGGGTATGAACAATGGAACTGCACAGGACCCGACAGGAAAAGTAAAGGGATATGCATTCTATGTGGATAAGCTGGACATGTCATGAAGGCATGCAAAAATGAACCAAAGTGCTGTCTTTGTACTGATGCGGGATACAGTGATTTCAACCACATAGCAGGCTCAAGAAAGTGCCAGACGACCAATTGAGGCTCAAAATGAAAATACTTCAAGCCAATATGCATAGAAGCAAAACAGCTGATGCCATTTTGGATCAGCTTATTATAGAAAAAAACGCTGATATAGTGGTTATCAGCGAACAATATGGGAAACCGAAAAATGGCATTTGGATCGAAGACACCATCAAGACAGCAGCTATATGAATACCGACATGCAGTAACGTAACGATTGAGAACAAAGGCTCCGAAACCGGTTTTGTTTGACTCAAGATAAACGAATTTACGTTATTTAGCTGCTTTTTAACACCGAACGATGAAGTGAAGGCTTTTCGAGTCAAACTACACAGCATAGAAGATAAGGGCTTAGAAATTGGAGGGTCTCTGTTAATTGCAGGGGACTTTAATTCCCATGCATAAGAATGGGGCTCGCGATCAACAAGCCGGCGAGGTGAAATGGTGCTGGACATGGTAGCCAGAATGGGACTTGTCATCATAAATAGAGGGAATGTCGCCACTTTCAGAAGACCAGGGGGGTTACTCTCTATTGCGATGCGAAAGCAAATTCGATGCGAAAGGTAAATGCGTTAAGAGTATTATTTGGTACTCTGTAACTCTTTCGCAAACGCTTTTGAGATTTTTGTTTTAATGTATGCAACACTGACTAACATTGATATTATGAACTGTCAAAATAAAAAAAATTAATTACATTTTAAAACAAGCTTAAAGCTTTTGTGAGTTATTTTATAAATATTATCTTATAAATATTATTATTTTATAAATATTTTTATTTTATAAATATTTCATAAATATTACTAGTGCAAAATAAAACTGTGATGGATTCCGTAGCGATATGGATGGCAGATGAAAACGAACCTGTTGCACGAATTACAAGAAGAATCTTAAGAAGTAGGTGCGATATACTCTCATTAGATGACCGCATGTAAGAAACAAATAATTTGCTGTGGAGCGTTGAGGTCATCGGACAATTTCGTCCACAAATTATTTGTGGTTTGTTTTGCATTTGCTGTCTGCAAATGCCCCTTCGCCAAATCACTTCGTTGCACCACGAATTCAACTAGAATTTCAAATTGCCGCTGTTTTTTCAACAAATTCTTTATTTTTTCCCTAAAAATAACAATTTTATTATCAAAAGTAAAAAATTTTAAGTATGTACTTACATGCTTTTCTTCCTTTGCGTTTGCTATTTGGCTGTCGCAGGTATTTGTGTGTATAAAATATTTTTGGCATGCGCTATCGTATTACAGAGTACGGTGCTACCAGACTTGCGAAAGAGAAAAATAGTAGATGCGAAAGCCAAACGTACAATCGTATTAAAGAGTACCAATTGTTCGTTTTCGCTCAGATTTTCTTACGCATCGCAATAGAGAGTAACCCCCCAGGATGCGAAGGAACCATTCCAGACATTACATTGGCTTCAGAAAATTTTACAAGCAAGGTTATAAACTGGACCGTTCTAGAAGATTACACAGGGAGCGCTTATCAGTACATTATGTGAAGTGTAGAAAGCAGTAGACCATCTGACCAAGCTCATATCGCGCATCCGCACGAGAAGAAGGTGCAATTGAAAATACTCCAAGCGCTGAATATGCAGTTTGTAAAACTATGGAACTTATTAAGGTGGCATGCAATGAAGCGATGCCTATGATGGGTAGAAGGCACTGGAAAAAAGCGGTATACTGGTGGACTGACGAGATCTCCAATCTACGGAGGGCATGTCTTAGATGCAGAAGGAGATACACTAGGGCTAGAAGATCCCATGCCGCCACATCAGAAGCTGAATCATATAAAAGCGCTAAGGAAGATCTTAAAGCTGCTATACTTGAAAGTAAGAAACAAAAATGGGAAGAGCTGAGATCAGACCTTAACTATGATCCCTGGGGCCTAGGATATAAATTGGTCATGCGAAAACTTGGAGCACGTATGTCAACACCAGAGCTAAAATAGGGCATAATGGAAAGCATTGTAAGCACCCTTTTCCCCACATCAGAGTGCCGCAAGTTGAAGGCCCGCAATCTAACAGAGATCCCCCACCACTCTTCACAACTATGGAACTGCAGAATGCAGCGAAGGCGCTAAAACCCAGAAAAGCCCCAGGTCCGGACGGAATACCAGCAGAAGTTCTCAAGATAATCGCCCAAAACAAACCACAATTATTATTAAGAATGTATAATAAGTGCCTACAAGAAGGCGTTTTTTCAAAAGCCTGGAAAAGACAAAAACTTTTATTAATAAGTAAGGGTAAGGGTCATCTAGAATCACCATCAGCGTATCGACCTTTGTGTATGCTAGACACAGCTGGAAAACTTTTAGAAATGTTACTCAAAACAAGAATGCAGGCGGCTGTGGAAAACGCTGGAGGACTTTCCACTAGACAATACGGGTTTAGACATGGTAAGTCAACAATAGGTGCTATCGAAGATGTAGTTAAAGCAGTACAACAAGCACAATCGGGAAACCATTTCTCAAGATGCATCACCCTTTTGGCGACCCTGGCTGTAAGAAATTCCTTTAATAGCGTTAGGTGGAATGATATGATTGAGGTTTTGGAGACACGGTTTAGGTCACCGGCATATATCATGAGAATGATCAGAAGCTACCTTGGAGATCGGTTACTTATATACAACAATGCTGGAAGAACTTGTGAAAAAGAAATTACGGCTGGGGCAGCCCAGGGCTCTATTTTAGGCCCTGAGCTTTGGAACATCAGATATGATGACATTTTTCATATCGAGATGCCAAGCGACTCCTACATGGTTGGATATGCGGATGACATTGCAGCTGTGATAGTCGCTCGAAACATGGAAGAAGCCCAGAGCAAATTGAACCAAGTCATGCTTAGGACAAAGACATGGATGGACTCCCATAGTCTCACACTCGCCACTGAAAAAACCGAGCTGCTTCTATTAACTAGAAAGCACATCCCTCTAGAAGTAGACATGCGGGTCTTGTCTGAAACAGTAATGACGAAAAATACCTTGGGTTAAGGTTAGATTCCAGACTAACTTTTAGAGCTCAACTAGAACATGCTGCAACAAAAGCCGCCCAAACAACCGTTTCTCTTAGCCGACTTATGGCGAATATTGTAGGACCACGCTACAGCAAAAGCAAACTGATAATGACGACCGTTCAGTCAATATTATTATATGACTGCGAAATCTGGGCCGACACCTTAGAAGCAAAGTACCAAAAAAAGATGTTGGCGACTGTTCAACGTACTGCTGCCCTCAGAGTAGCCGCTGCATATCGCATAGTGTCGGAGCCTGCAGTCCTCGTAATAACTGGTACTATCCCAATTGACCTTTTGGCTGCAGAGCGGAGAGAACTATGGGTGAAACGAAACCAAACCGGAAGAACGAACGTTGAAACGGCTATGTCAGCACGAAGGCAAACTATGCAAAAGTGGCAAGAAAGATGGAACAGCGACCCACGCAGCAGATGGACAGCGAAGTTAATACCTGACCTAAGTAAATGGACAGCTCGAAAGCACGGCGAAATTAATTACTTTGTAACACAAATGCTTTCGGGCCATGGGTACTTCCTACAATACCTGCACAGGATGGGAAAAGTGAATACCAATATCTACATCTATGGAGACAACTGCGTGGATGACGCAGAACACACATTTTTTAGATGCGCAAGATGGAGCTCGGAACGACACACCCTTGGAGTGAGAATAGGTGAAGCATCTCCAGAAAACATGGTAGATGTCATGATGGAAAATAAGGGCAATTGGAATCATGTGGTGGCATACATAGAAAGAATATTGCGCAATCAAAAGCGGGACTTAGACGTAGGCACAACAGCTGTTGTTCGGTAGAAACAAAGGAGGAGCCCCACCCCGAAGCAATGCGAAAGCGGTACCGGGGTGGAGCAATGGCTCAAAGAACAAAAAGGGGGGGTTTTTAGTGGGTGCGATCCCTACCAGAGTACTGCAGACGGTGTTTCAAAAACAAGTAAGTCTTATTCAACACACAAAAAAACAAGTAACTTCTACTTCATGTTTTAAATATGCCGTAGCACTCCTTATGTATAATCATTTTAAATACATCAGAATAATGATTGTGTGTCAACTTTGCACAAAAAATCATGCACAACATGTAACTAAATCATACCGAGTGTTTACCACATTTTCAACTATGCATGTTCGACACTCGATTTTAATATGAACGCTTGATTTAATCATTTAGAGTTGATAATGAAATTTTGAACAATGCATGTTTGATACTCGGTACAAATTATCATACTTTTTGCGTTGTTTGGTATGATTAAAATTGAAAAACGAAGTACAACATGCAATAATGCAAAAATATAGAAATGAAAGAAGTCATTGTGTTAGCATTAAATAACACTGTGTGTAATTTTTTAAGTCATGGCAAAATAACCATATACGGACATCACTACGTGAAAGAAGACCAAAAAAGAAAAGACCCGTGTCTCCCAGTTTTGCCCAAAGTCATGCACTTTTTTTTATGGGCCCCCAAAGATTTGGGGCCTTGGTACCATTTTTACAAAAAGTGATAATTTTCTCAGGCTCGTATCTTGTAAACCGTTCGGAATTTTAATTCACTCTTTGAGGCAAAGCTGTAGCCCTTTTTATAAAGAACAAAAATTATGAACATAAAAAATTAAAAAAAAAAAATAATTTTAAATCAAAATCGCAAAAAACTTTAAAAAATTCATTTTTTTTTTACCCTTTTCCCCCTGTTCAGGTCCATAGGTACCAAACCGTTCAAAATTCAAGGAAACAGTCAACTACAAAAATTTACCTAACATCCCAATAAACAACTTTTTGGAACATATAAACTTCCTAGGAATGATTCTTAACACCGTTTAGGTAGCGCTTAGGTAGCCGCAAAAGTTAAAAATTTTACGAAAATTTTTGAATTTCATTTGTTTTTTATTTTCTTCAACATTGAGATACTGTGCTGTCTATTACGAAAAAATAATAAAAAAATATTCGTATTATTTTTATAAAGTTGATGGCCCTGGACTTGCAAATCACGCTCTCTTAAGTTGAGGATCCAAATCGTCGTCCGAATCTGACTCTGATTCAGAACTTACAGTGTCCACAGGCACGTTGCTTCCAGACTGCCTTCCATTATTAGCTTTTTCTTTTTAATATACCTTATTAACATCATAAGGGTTATCTTGTGACTCCACCAACATACCTGAAATGAATTAGAAAAGAAATCAAAAATAATGCAAAACCATCCAATAATAAAATTGATATTACCTCTGCTCTCTTAATCTCGTAGTGTACGGACGTGTCTACGCGAGTGTATATTTGTAATAGGTGATATTTGTAATAAGTTACAAAAAAAAAATTGTTAATATACATTCATACCTACAAGACATAAGTGAGAATCGAAAATAAAAACAAACTAAACAAAACAAAAAAACCAAACGGTTAATGAGTAACAGTAATCGTTGTGACAGTGGGCCTAATAGCAGAAATGCTTACATTGTGTTAAGCTCAGCAAGCGTTAGCAATGAAAACATTAGAGACCCTGAATATAATAGAAACTATTTAAGTGAAAACCCGAAAACAAATACAAATAATTTAAGTGCAAGTGTGCCTAATTTGAATAAATGTACTGAACAAGGTACAAATTTAGCCCAATCTCTGTTTAAAAATTATAAAAAAAAATACCGAGGTGCCATCTTCATCGCGGTCTTCTTTATCAAGTTCTGGTGTCGCACCAACAGCTGCTAAAGGCGCTACGGGCCCAATTTCTGCGTGTGCTCCTAAGATCCAGGTAGGGATGGACAGGTACGTAACAGTTCTTAAAAGGGGAAGAAGCCCTAAATCGGCAGATGCATCTCAACCTGCAAAAATTTTAAAAGGCGATGAAAGGCCAACCTCATCGCAAAATCGTTTTGCAATTTTGCAAGAGAATAATGAGGCCCCTTTTAGTGAAAAAAAGTCCTTTAAGCCACCTCCCATTTATTTGAGGGAAAAAAACTCAAATGATCTCGTCAAGTTTTTAGTCGGTTTGATTGGGGAAAATAACTTTTATGTTTCAAACGTTAAACGCGGTAACATATTTGAGACAAAAATTCAAGTGAACCATGAAAACGCCTACCGCGCCACGGTTTCGGAGCTTGAAAAACTCAGAAAAAACTTCTATACCTACCAACTCAAGACCGCAAAAGGCCTTCAGGTAGTTATTAAAGGCATTGATTCTAACGTTGACCCAGAAGAGATCAAGACCAGTTTGCTAAGCAAAGGGTTTATGGTTAGGACGGTATCGAATATGAGAAACAGGGAAAAACACCCCCAACCATTATTCCGAGTGGAGCTTGAGCCTGGTGATATCAAATTGAAAAAAAGTGAAACTCACCCCATCTACGATTTAAAATATATTATGCACCGACGAGTCACTGTGGAAGTGCCACATAAGCGATCTGGGCCCGTACAGTGCTTAAACTGCCAGGAATATGGCCACACTAAAACTTATTGTAAGTTGCCTACTGTTTGTGTTGTGTGTGGGGATCTGCACGATACGACCAAGTGCGACAAGCCAAAAGATGATCCTTGGATAAAGAAATGCAGCAACTGCGTGGGAAACCACACTGCCAACTATATAGGTTGTCCTGTTTTTAATTCAGTTAAGCGATCAACTAAGCCGGAAATAGTTCCTGCCCCTCCCCAGCCTTTTAATATACCAACTACAAATATGCCTCCATTGGCACAACCAACTACAAATCAAGTTTCTTACGCCGCCGCATTAAAGTCTAACCAGCCTAATTCACGTAAGTCTACCCAGCCTACAACACAACAAGAAGTGCCAACTAGCGAACCAACCAGGCCTAATTTTAGCCGCCTGGAAGCCGTAATTGACAATATGGTCACACAATTTACGCAGATTATGGCGCAAATGGCCAACATGATGCAAGAAATGCAAAAAATGCAGTCTGCTTTTCTGCAGGCTATGCTTAAAAGACCATGAACTGCCTCAGGGTTTGTTTCTGGAACGCAAACGGCATCCGCCAACACAAAAACGGGCTCGAATATTTCTTGATGAACCAAAAAATCGATGTTATGTGTATTTCTGAGACTCATATGACATCTAGAAGCGTTTTTACGATTCAAAGGATCCTAGGGATAGATCATGTGGTGGCTCGGCTATTCTAATCAAATCAAGAATTAAACACCAATGGTTGGGTGGCCTCTCGGAATGTTATATCCAAGCAACGAACGTCTGCATTGATGAATTTTTCCATAACCTTGTTATTTCATCAGTTTACTGTCCACCCAGATTCTCCATAACGAAGGATCAGTACAACAGTTTATACAAATCATTAGGTCCCCGCTTTATAGCTGCTGGAGACTATAACGCTAAGCGCACATACTGGGGCTCCCGCCTAATTAGTCCAAGAGGTCGTGTCTTGTATGACTCCGTGTCGGAAATAGGACTTTTCGTTATTTCAACTGGACAACCAACCTATTGGCCAACGGACAATAATAAAATTCCAGACGTAATGGATTTTGGCGTGGCAAAAGGTATATCCCCGGACCTTATTGAGGCTGTAGCCTCCTTGGATTTATCTTCTGACCACTCACCCACAATAATTACTATTTGCAGTCCTCACCAAATAGCAGCTAGTGGTTTTTTCTTATCTAAAAAAATAAATTGGTTAAAATATAAAAAATATATTAGTGCCCACTGTTCGGAAAACCAACCGCTAAAAACTCCCGGAGACATAGACGATAGTCTGAGAGTCCTAAATGAAAACATTAAAAAAGCCGCTGAACATGCGTCTTCTACCTATCGTCAGGTCAGATACGGCAAAATTTTTTCTGACGATGTGGGAAAACTTTTATCTGAAAAAAGAAGAGTCCGAAGAGAATGGCAAAAGAACAGATCGCCCCAACTTAAATCTAAGCTGAAAGAATGTACTAACAAATTAAAAAGCTTGCTGGAGGTTCTTAAAATAGCTTCACTTAAAGAGTACCTCGAAGGTCTAGACGCGACTCCTCAGACAAATTATTCCCTATGGCGATCAGCCAGACGTCTTAAAAGACCCGTTATCGCCAAACCACCACTGCGTAATCTGAGAGGATCCGGTGCTAGAAATGACGAAGAAAAATGTGATCTGTTCGCAAACCATTTCAAAAACGTGTTCACTCCCAATACTTGCACAGACGTGAGGGAATTACCACCAGTTGTTGCTAGACGTCCTTTAGAAATACGTTTCCGATTTACAGATGTTGTAGAGGCTATTGCTAACCTAAATGGTAAAAAAGCTCCTGGCGTTGATAATATAAGCAACAAAATGCTCTAAGAGCTACCTTTTACGGCAAAAAAAATAATTCTTTTTATTGTTAACGCAATAATTCGGCTTGAACATTTCCCGGCTATATGGAAAATTGCCTTAGTAAAGATGATTCCTAAGCCTGGCAAAGATCCTTCAAAGGTAGAGTCTTATAGGCCTATAAGTTTGTTACCCACAATGTCAAAATGGTTCGAAAAATTGTTTAAGAACAAGCTGACTCCGATCCTGAATGAAAACAACTGCATCCCAGATCACCAATTTGGCTTTAGAAGTCAACATAGCACAATCGAACAAACTCACAGACTGGTGCAGGTTATAAGAAAAACCTTTGAGGAAAAGAAGTACTGCTCCGCGCTTTTCATTGATGTCTCTCAAGCTTTCGATAAAGTATGGCACGAAGGCCTGTTAAACAAACTAAAGATACACCTTCCAGCTAATATTTTCAACCTTTTAGAAAAATACATAACCGGTCGACAATTTATGATCAAAGAGGGAAACCAAATAAGTTCTTCTCAAACAATAGGGGCTGGTGTACCTCAAGGGAGTATACTAGGTCCAGTTCTGTACTTGCTTTACACAGCAGATATGCCAACCAATAGTTTTACACGCACGTCGACATTTGCTGATGATACTGCTTTTCTTAGTATTCATAAAGACCCTAAAGAGGCTTCAAACCAATTGCAGCAACACGTAACCCAAGTTGAAAAATGGGCAAAGTTATGGGGAATAAAAATAAATGAACAAAAACGTACCCACGTAACTTTTACTTTACGCAAAGAAACGTGCTCTCCAATTCTTATTAACAACCATATGGTGCCTCAACGAACCGAGACAAAATATCTTGGTATTCACCTAGACCGCCGCCTAACATGGAAGCCTCATATAGATGCGAAGTTGACGCAAATGAAACCTAAAGCTACACAAATTCATTGGCTAATCGGCAGAAACTCTGTGCTTCGTCTTGATTGTAAACTTCTACTCTACAAATCGATTTTGAAACCAATTTGGTGCTACGGTATACAATTATGGGGCACTGCTTCCGCATCCAACATAGAAAAAATTCAACGCAGGCAAAACAAAATCCTAAGAATGATAACTGGTGCTCCTTAGTATGTTAAAAACAGCAACATCCACAAGAATCTACAAGTTCCACTAGTTAAATGCGAAATCCTGAACTATGTGGACAAGTATTTAAATAAGCTGGAAGCTCACCCAAATCCGCTCGCCCGAAACATCCTGCAACATAGTGGGTACACCCGTCTGAAAAGGAGGGATACTATTGCGCTTATATGAAACTTGATAATTAATATGAGAATTTAAATTTTAGTCTGGCACTGGCTGGACTTATATTAACTACCTAGTTTAAAAGATTTGAACACTTATTGTTAGTTCGCCACAGGCGAAGATTCAATAATAAATATATGAAAAAAAAAAAAAAAAAAATATTACCTCTGCAAGCAATGCGTCGAATTTTTTGGCTTTGTACCGTTTTTCCATGGGCATTGTGGTTTGGTGAAACCGTTCTCCTTGCTTACCGGATTCGGTTGGGAGTTCTTTAATAAAGTCGTCAGAATGAAAATAAAGAAAATGCAGCTTTAATGTCATCAATATGCCGATTTTCTTAAAATAATACAGCATTTCTTTCACCCAATGTCTTGCTTGCGGTTCCGCGTCTCGATCCCCTCCCAAGACTCTGGTGCATACAGGCTGAATGTTAATCCGTGCCATTGAATGATTTTCTTCAAGCGATGAATCAAATTTGCTCTTGAATAGCTTTCTAATGTCAGGGCCATTAAGTACGCCTATTAAATGAAGACAAATATAAGGGCAGAAAAGAATACATTAACATAGTGTAAATAACTATAGTACAACGAATTAAACAAAAAATCGTTCTAAATTTACTGCAATAGCTTTTTTAATTTTGTCATCGCTACGCTTTGAGAAAACGCTTTTCAAATAGTCGAATGCGCTTGAACAATTAACAACGGCCACTTCAATGAATTTTTTAACAATTCCTAATTTTATATGGAGCGGTGGCAGCAAGATGTCTTGAGTATTGTGAATTAGAGGTGCATTCTTAAGTCTATGTTGTTTCAATTGTTCCTGCACACTCCCTCTTTGGCTCCAATAATTACATTGGCATTGATTTACAGGTGAGCGCAAATCCCAATTACAAAGAAAACAAAAGAATTTTGGAAAGCCGCCCTTTTCGATGATTCCATGCAAAATATTGATGACCTTCAAATCACAGCAAATCTTCCATTTATTTTCGTAGCATTTGATTTTTTATTAGTTATAAGTTTTGGTCTATCTCTTCCCTATTGGGGCTCATAGTCGGTATCAAATCGATCTCGATTAGTAACACCACTTGCTGTAGTCATTTCTGTAAATTCTGTCCTACGATCTGGAATTTGCGGCCTTGGGAATACAAAATTTTCAGGTGCAAGCACTGGTAGTGTGGCTGTTACAGTTGCTTTATAAATTTTGTTCTTCTCATTATGTCTATTTAGGCAAGATGTGTAATTAACGCATGCATAAGAACTGGTTGCATCATGATCACCTGGGCGATTAATCCAGTCTACCGGCTTACAATATTTCATACTATGTTTGCCTCCATTCAACCATGCTATGAGATTATTATAACATTGGCGACACACTGTGTTAGGTGTGTAATTTTTACTGATCAAATCTATTTCGTCGAAAAATAACTTATATACTTTTTTAAATTCAGTTAAAAGATTCTTTTCCTTTTGAAATCTTGTAGAATTATATTTTCTGATTTGATGACCGCAAATGTAGCAAAAGAAATAAATCTTTTTACACTGCATATTGAAATTGTCAGTTGCCAATGTTGTGTGCGAATTATGCTGTAGAACTTTCTCTATAATTTTTACCGCTGAGATCTCGTTGACGTTGCGCTGTGTAATGCCTCGATGTGAGAGTCGCGTCGCTTTTATATTGTGATCTGCGTTCCTTGATGCGTGTGCGATCGTTGCGTGATCGCGTGAGCTGTTTACTGAAATCTTAGGTAAATTTTTGTAGTTGATTTCTTGATAAGTTTGGGTGCAATAATTTCTTCTTTTTAAATTTATCCAATTGCTATTTTATTTTGGATTGTCCTCACTTATTAAAAAAATTGGTAGTAGGTACATATGTAAGTAATTTATTGTTGGTATAAACAATAATTATTAAAAACAAGTAAGAGCGCTATATTCGGCTGTGCCGAATCTTATATACCCTTCACATTGACCTTTCGCAATCCCAAACTTTTTTTAGTTTTAACCATTTTTTTTACTTATGAAATATTTCTAATTTTTAAATAGGCTCTAAGGCCAACTCTAAAGAAGTTGTGGGCATTTTCATATCATTTTTGTAAATTTTGTATGGCAACCCCCTCAGGGCGTGGAGATAGGGGGTAAGTATGTTCTAGGAATATGTTTGGGAGAGCAAACTAATAGGGGTCGGTCGTACACTTTATTGCTCTAAGGCCAACTCTGAAGAAGTTGTGGGCATTTCATCATTTTTGTAAATTTTGTATGGCAACGCTATTAGGGCGTGGAGATAGGGGGTAAGTATGTTCTAAGAATATGTATGGGAGGGAAAACTAATGGGGGTCGGTTGTACACTTTATTGCTCTAAGGCCAACTATGAAGAAGTTGTGGGCATTTTATCATTTTTGTAAATTTTGTATGGCAACCCCATTAGGGCGTGGAGATAGGGGGTAAGTATGTTCTAAGAATATATTTGGGAGGGCAAACTAATAGGGGTCGGTCGTACACTTTATTGCTCTAAGGCCAACTCTGAAGAAGTTGTGGGCATTTTATCATTTTTGTAAATTTTGTATGGCAACCCCATTAGTGCGTGGAGATAGGGGGTAAGTATCTTCTAGGAATATGTTTGGGAGAAGAAACTAATAGGGGTCGGTCGTACACTTTATTGCTCTAAGGCCAACTCTGAAGAAGTTGTGGGCATTTTTACATAATTTTTGTAAATTTTGTATGGCAACCCCCTTAGGGCGTGGAGATAGGGGGTAAGTATGTTGTAGGCATATGTTTGGGAGGGCAAACTAATAGGGGTCGGTCGTACACTTTATTGCTCTAAGGCCAACTCTGAAGAAGTTGTGGGCATTTTATCATTTTGTAAATTTTGTATGGCAACCCCATTAGGGCGTGGAGATAGAGGGTAAGTATGTTCTAGGAATATGTTTGGGAGGGCAAACTACTGGGGGTCGGTCTTACACTTTATTGCTCTAAGGCCAACTCTGAAGAAGTTGTGGGCATTTTATAATTTTTGTAAATTTTGTATGGCAACCCCATTAGGGCGTGGAGATAGGGGGTAAGTATGTTCTAGAAATATGTTTGGGCGAAGAAACTAATAGGGGTCGGTCGTACACTTTATTGCTCTAAGGCCAACTCTGAAGAAGTTGTGGGCATTTTATCATTTTTGTAAATTTTGTATGGCAACCCCCTTAGGGCGTGGAGATAGGGGGTAAGTATGTTGTAGGCATATGTTTGGGAGGGCAAACTAATAGGGGTCGGTCATACACTTTATTGCTCTAAGGCCAACTCTGAAGAAGTTGTGGGCTTTTTATCATTTTTGTAAAGTTTGTATGGCAACCCCATTAGGGCATGGAGATAGGGGGTAAGTATGTTCTAGGAATATGTTTGAGAGGGCAAACTAATAGGGGTCGGTCGTACACTTTATTGCTCTAAGGCCAACTCTGAAGAAGTTGTGGGCATTTTATCATATTGTAAATTTTGTATGGCAACCCCATTAGGGCGTGGAGATAGGGGGTAAGTATGTTCTAGGAATATGTTTGGGAGGGCAAACTACTGGGGGTCGGTCGTACACTTTATTGCTCTAAGGCCAACTCTGAAGAAGTTGTGGGCATTTTATAATTTTTGTAAATTTTGTATGGCAACCCCATTAGGACGTGGAGATAGGGGGTAAGTATGTTCTAGAAATATGTTTGGGCGAAGAAACTAATAGGGGTCGGTCGTACACTTTATTGCTCTAAGGCCAACTCTGAAGAAGTTGTGGGCATTTTATCATTTTTGTAAATTTTGTATGGCAACCCCATTAGGGCGTGGGGTAGGGGGTAAGTATGTTCTAGGAATATGTTTGGGAGGGCAAACTAATAGGGGTCGGTCGGACACTTTATTGCTCTAAGGCCAACTCTAAAGAAGTTTTGGGCATTTTTACATCATTTTTGTAAATTTTGTATGGCAACCCCCTTAGGGCGTAGAGATAGGGGGTAAGTATGTTCTAGGAATATATTTGGGAGGGCAAACTAATAGGGGTCGGTCGTACACTTTATTGCTCTAAGGCCAACTCTGAAGAAGTTGTGGGCATTTTTACATCATTTTTGTAAATTTTGTATGGCAACCCCCTTAGCGCGTGGAGATAGGGGGTAAGTATGTTCTAGGAATATGTTTGGGAGGGCAAACTAATGGGGGTCGGTCGTACACTTTATTGCTCTAAGGCCAACTCTGAAGAAGTTGTGGGCATTTTATAATTTTTATAAATTTTGTATGGCAACCCCATTAGGGCGTGGAGATAGGGGGTAAGTATGTTCTAGGAATATATTTGGGAGGGCAAACTAATAGGGGTCGGTCGTACACTTTATTGCTCTAAGGCCAACTTTGAAGAAGTTGTGGGCATTTTTACATCATTTTTGTAAATTTTGTATGGCAACCCCCTTAGGGCGTGGAGATAGGGGGTAAGTATGTTCTAGGAATATGTTTGGGAGGGCAAACTAATGGGGGTCGGTCGTACACTTTATTGCCCTAAGGCCAACTCTGAAGAAGTTGTGGGCATTTTATAATTTTTGTAAATTTTGTATGGCAACCCCATTAGGGCGTGGAGATAGGGGGTAAGTATGTTCTAGAAATATGTTTGGGCGAAGAAACTAATAGGGGTCGGTCGTACACTTTATTGTTCTAAGGCCAACTCTGAAGAAGTTGTGGGCATTTTATCATTTTTGTAAATTTTGTATGGCAACCCCATTAGGGCGTGGAGATAGGGGGTAAGTATGTTCTAGGAATATGTTTGGGAGGGCAAACTAATAGGGGTCGGTCGGACACTTTATTGCTCTAAGGCCAACTCTAAAGAAGTTGTGGGCATTTTTACATCATTTTTGTAAATTTTGTATGGCAACCCCCTTAGGGCGTGGAGATAGGGGGTAAGTATGTTCTAGGAATATGTTTGGGAGGGCAAACTAATGGGGGTCGGTCGTACACTTTATTGCTCTAAGGCCAACTCTGAAGAAGTTGTGGGCATCTTATAATTTTTGTAAATTTTGTATGGCAACCCCATTAGGGCGTGGAGATAGGGGGTAAGTATTTTCTAGAAATTTGTTTGGGAAAAGAAACTAATAGGGGTCGGTCGTACACTTTATTGCTCTAAGACCAACTCTGAAGAAGTTGTGGGCATTTTTACATAATTTTTGTAAATTTTGTATGGCAACCCCCTTAGGGCGTAGAGATACGGGGTAAGTATGTTCTAGGAATATGTTTGGGAGGGCAAACTAATAGGGGTCAGTCGTACACTTTATTGCTCTAAGGCCAACTCTGAAGAAGTTGTGGGCATTTTATCATTTTTGTTAATTTTGTATGGCAACCCCATTAGGGCGTGGAGATAGGGGGTAAGTATGTTCTAGAAATATATTTGGGAGGGCAAACTAATAAGGGTTGGTCGTACACTTTATTGCTCTAAGGCCAACTCTGAAGAAGTTGTGGGCATTTTATCATTTTTGTAAATTTTGTATGGCAACCCCATTAGGGGGGGGGGGGGGGGAGATAGGGGGTAAGTATGTTCTAGGAATATGTTTGGGAGAAGAAGCTAATAGGGGTTTGTCGTACACTTTATTGCTCTGAGGCCAACTCTGAAGAAGTTGTGGGCATTTTCATATCATTTTTGTAAATTTTGTATGGCAACCCTCTCAGGGCGTGGAGATAGGGGGTAAGTATATTCCAGGAATATGTTTGGGAGTAGAAATTAATGGGGGTCTGTGATACATTTTTTTCCTCTACGGGCAAGTCCGGGGAAGTTATAGCGGTTTTTACCTTATTTTTTAAAATTTTGTATGGCAACCATGTCAGGGGCTAGAGATAGAGGGTAAGTATGTTCCACAAAAATGTTTGGATGGAAAAAATAATTCGGGTCGGTCTTACATTTTACCTTTGTAGGAGAACCCTGGAAGCCGTAGGAGCGATTTTAAAAATGTTTAAATTAAGCTTTGTATGGCAACGCTGTTATATGTATGAACACTAATACTAATAAAATTTTTGTTTTGGGTGTGTTTCAATATTATAGACATGACTGATTCTGTTTTTTTCTTTTTTTGTTGTTTTTTTATTCTTACATGTAAAAGTATGTTCTTTGTTGTTGTTGTAGACTCAAAAAACCGAGGTAGTCGTGGTTTTTTGCTTATATCTCGGTTATTTATCGGGCGATTTTGCTGAATGTCAATACCGATTTTCTCGAGACTATCTGTGACAGTTTGATACCACATTCGGGTCTATGCGATATCGGGGGGCTTCAGAAAGTTGATTTCAACCATAACACGGACAGACGGACATCGCTAAATCGGTTTCCCTATCTATAAGGATCCAGAATATATATACTTTATGGGGTCCCAAATGGATAATAAAGGAATGACAAACTTATATATACCCTTATCACTTATGTGAACGGTATAATTAATAACAAAGCAATAAAAAAAGTATGTACATAATTTAATTAAAGGCCGTTAACGATCATTATTGCGATTTGTGTATGATGTATTTTGTTGTTTTAATGTTTGCCTACCTGTTTATGTTGCAAGACTTTTCGCGGCTATCTCACATGCATATACACATATTAATGTGCACTAGAGTTCTCTATTACACAAAACACAGATACAATATATGTAATTAAGGCAATTTGATTAAACGTAAGAAAGAGATAGCTTCATAACAACATGTATGTACATACATACATTTTGGGGAAATTTTTAACTTCTGCGGCTACCTAAGCGCTACCTAAACGGTGTTAAGAATCATTCCTAGGAAGTTTATATGTTCTAAAAAGTTGTTTATTGGAATGTTAGGTAAATTTTTGTAGTTGATTGTTTCCTTGAATTTTCAACGGTTTGCTACCTATGGACCTGAACAAGGGAAAAAAGGTAAAAAAAATTTGAATTTTTTAAAGTTTTTTGCGATTTTGATTTAAAATTATTCTTTTTTTAATTTTTTATGTTCACAATTTTTGTCCTTTATAAAAAGGGCTACAACTTTGCCTCAAAGAGTAAATTAAAATTCCGAACGGTTTGCAAGATATGAGCCTGAGAAAATTATCACTTTTTGCAAAAATGGCACCAAAACCCCAAATCTTTGGGGGCCCATAAAAAAAAGTGCATGACTTTGGGCAAAACTGGGAGACACGGGTCTTTTCTTTTTTGGTCTTCTTTCACGTAGTGAAGTCCGTATATGGTTATTTTTTTTCGTGTTGCACTGTGTAATTTACTGCCTACAAAAAAGAAGTGAATGTGTAAGTGTGTAATGGTAGTTTAGTTGTTTAAAAACATTTCGTCGTAAAAAATCTTTTTAAAATTAGATAGAGCATCTCTTTATTTTTGTAATAAAATATTTTACCCCATTTTATAAAAAAAAATTTATTGAATTTTAGCATTAAAGTAAGAAGTACTTGTTACACTTTTCATGTAAAGAAACCCCATTTTATTTTTGTTTTAATATTTGCTTTTTATTTTAGAGAAAAAAATTAATGCCTGATTTTCCCCCTTATTTTCTATGGAAAAGTTTACTAAATTTTAATTTTTTCCATACATTTGTTAGCGTTATAATGCGTTGCGTTTTACGTAATTAGGCCCTTTGATTTACCGCAGAACATTGCTCATTAATGTCTAGAATATGATTTAACGCCTTTTGTATACATACGTAAGTATGTATTTGTATTGTTAATACTTTTAAGTTCGTTTTTCAACTTTAATCATACCAAACAACGCAAAAAGTATGTTAATTTGTACCGAGTATCAAACATGCATTGTTCAAAATTTCATTATCAACTCTAAATGATTAAATCAAGCCTTCATATTAAAATCGAGTGTCGAACATGCATAGTTGAAAATGTGCTAAACACTCGGTATGATTAAACTGCATGTTGTGCATGATTTTGCCCGCAAGTTTTCAGTCGAGTGTCGTGATCGATTATATATGAAAATTTGTGTGCATGCACAAATCAACAAAAATGTGATTTTTGCAGATCACTGATCCCTACATACCAGAACTGTGACGACAGTTTCTGAGATGCGTTAGGCATTTTCCCTCCCTACCCGAAAAAAAAATTATTATTATATCTATTATTATTATTATTATTATTATTATTATTATTATTATTATTATTATTATTATTATTATAATTATTATTATTATTATTATTATTATTATTATTATTATTATTATTATTATTATTATTATTATTATTTTATTATTATTATTATTATTATTATTATTATTATTATTATTATTATTATGCTTGAATAGCCATGTTCAAACCTAAAAAAGAATTGGTCAACGGTGGTGATTTTTTGGTTATAATAATAATAATAATAATAATAATAATAATAATAATAATAATAATAATAATAATAATAATTTAATAAAAATAATAATAAAAATAATAATAATAATAATAATAATAATAATAATAATAATAATAATAATAATAATAATAATAATAATATCAACAACAACAACAACAACAATAATCATAACAATAATAATAATAATAATAATAATAATAATAATAATTATTATTATTATTATCACACCCCGCTGTGTGAGGAACATGAACCCGAAGTCGGTGGAACACTTATCCCCTTCACTGAAGAAGAGCTAAAAACCGCAGCGAGATGTCTTAAAAATGGCAAGGCCCCCGGTCCGGATGGAATACCAGCCGAGGTACTTAAATTGCTGGCTGAAAGCCGACCAGAACCGCTACTTGCAGTATATAACGCGTGCATGGCCCAAGGTGTCTTTCCTAGACAGTGGAAGATACAAAAGCTCGTGCTGATTAGTAAAGGAAGAGGTGATCCGGTACATCCGTCATCATATCGCCCCTTTTGCATGCTGGACAGTGCCGGAAAACTACTGGAGAAGCTACTGCAACGTAGATTGGCAGAGGCTGTGGAGATAGCGGGGGGACTATCGGAAAGACAGTATGGCTTTCGGCAGGGCAAATCGACTATTGGCGCAATTGAGGATATAGTGAGACGTTTTGAACACGCCCAATGCAGACGTTATTACCCAAAGCGCACGATCGTGCTGGCCACACTTGACGTACGAAATGCTTTTAACAGCCTTCGTTGGGTGGACATAATGAGGGCACTACGTGAAAGATTCCGCATCCCCGGATACCTGCTAAGAATTCTTCAGAGTTACCTGAGAGACCGCGAGCTCCTCTTCGACACGCCAGAGGGCCAGAGAGCTAAGACGGTCACGTCCGGCGCAGCGCAAGGATCTATCTTGGGTCCTGATCTTTGGAACCTGAGTTACGACGAGGTCCTGAGCATGGACATGCCTGAGGACACACAACTTGTGGGGTACGCAGATGACATAGCGGCGGTCATTTCAGCGCGAGACATGGACGATGCCAGGAGAAAGTTAAACCAAGTCATGATAAGGACTAGGATATGGCTTGAGGACCACGGTCTGGAGCTCGCTGCAAACAAGACTGAGGTCATCCTTATGACTAGGGGCCACATGCCACTTGAAGTTGATTTCCAGTTTGGCGATATTTCTTTGGTGACGCAGAAGGCAGTGAAATATCTGGGCGTGAAACTAGACTGCAGGCTCACGTATTGGGCTCAGATTCAACACGTGGCCACCAAGGCAGCGAAAGTGACTGGTATGCTAAGCAGACTGATGGCAAATATTGGCGGCCCAACACAGGGCAAAAGAAAGCTGATCATGGCAACAACTAACTCAATATTGTTGTACGGCAGCGAAATCTGGGGAGATGCGATGAAGTCTAGAGGCAAGCGCAGGGCACTGGAGGCGGTACAGCGCACAGCGGCACTCAGGGTGGCCTCGGCCTACCGCACTGTCTCAGGCGCGGCAGTTTTCGTGATTAGCGGAGAGATACCTGTCGACCTCTTGGCCCGTGAGCGGAAGGAGGCATGGGATACAAGAGAGGACAGTGCTGGTATAAGTGCCACAGAGCGGAGATCGCAAACCATCCAGCGATGGCAAGCCAGATGGAGCGCAGAAACGGTCGGCAGATGGACGCAAAAGCTGATCCCCAATGTAGAGAGATGGACCCAGAGGAATTTTGGAGAGGTTAACTACTTCTTAACCCAATTCCTCTCAGGACACGGTTACTTCCGAAAGTACCTGCATCGCATGGGGAAGGTAGATGACGCCGGATGCATCTACTGTGGAACGCCGAACGATGATGCGGAACACACTTTCTTTAATTGTGCCAGATGGCAAGATGAGAGAGATGCCTTAAAGGAGCAGATTGGTGATTTTAACGTCACCAATATAATTGACAAAATGCTCGAAAACGAGGACAACTGGAGCGCGGTGAGAAGATACTCTGAGTGCGTCCTTCGGAATAAGAAGAGAGACCTCGACGCATCACAAACCGATGCCCCCCCTAACAGAGACACAAGAAGACGAGCCAATAGCATGATGCTGGCTACAAACCTGGCGGTCCCAGACGTGGGAGAGTAGAAAATAGTCCGTCTTAGGACGTCGTTTCTGGGCCCTTCCCGAAGTAATGCAGAAAGCGGTTCCGGGAAGGGAGTCTCACCAGAAGAGGAGGAGGGATTGTTTTAGTGGATGAAACACCACATAACGCAGCTGACGACGGTCACTGTAAATGCGAAAGCATTTTAAACCCTACCTCACCTGCCAAAAAAAAAAAAAAAAAAAAAAAAAATTATTATTATTATTATTATTATTATTATTATTATTATTATTATTATTATTATTGTTATGATTATTGTTGTTGTTGTTGTTGTTGTTGATATTATTATTATTATTATTATTATTATTTTTATTAAATTATTATTATTATTATTATTATTATTATTATTATTATTATTATTATTATTATTATTATTATTATTATTATAACCAAAAAATCACCACCGTTGACCAATTCTTTTTTAGGTTTGAACATGGCTATTCAAGCACTGTTTAAAAATCCATAAAACGCAAATCGCACAGCAGAAAATAAAAATATTTTAATATTTTACGAAAGATTTTAACAAATTTCGGTTCTTTTTGAGGCAATCTTAAGGATTGTTTGGTGCAAGGAAGGTTAAGCGAACTAAGGAGTAAGATTGCTTCACTCCTATGTCACTCTTCACCGGGCCTTATTTTTTGTAGTTTTTCAATCTTTTTTTTTATTAGTACTAATTTCAGTAATATTTTGTTACCTAAAACTATCTTTTAAATTTATTTTAGCATTGATCTATTCTTGAAAACAAGATCACCCCCAATAGCCCTGACCACAGCCGGTTTATAAAGGTAGCAATTCGTTTTCGCCAGAATAAAAACTCAGTTCGTCCGTTACAGTATTTACCAATGTATCTGGTTTTAATATCAATGAATTTGCATTCGTATTGTATCCGAACTGTGATGGGCTTCAGGAAGTAATTTCAGAAAATCGACTGTCGAACATTACTAAATCAATCGAGACAAAAAAACAAGTTTACATATTTTATTCGGTCACCAGTGGCAAATTAACGTATAATTTTATTAATAATTGGCGAATTCACAAGGTCTTGTGAAATCATATGTTGTGAAATAATATAACCAAAAAATATGACTGTTGTGAACAACCTCTCTATATTAGCTGATAGGACTAAACGAAAACACAATTGTACAATTTGCTGCTATAATGCCAATACGTTTCGCCTTTGGCGTAAATTAATAATAATTATTAATTACATATATATATATATGTATACACAATTTTCTATATCTTACCTGGTTACTATCTCTATAATCCATGGAAATATGCTCCTTTTTCTTTCCACACACTTTTAATACAAAAACGCCAAAAAAAATTGTTATATTTTACATAAACAAGAAACGGCCAGAGACCAGTGTCGTCTACGTTTGCCGGCGGAGACGGCTAAAGTAATCTTGTTCGGTGGTTTTGCCTAAGATTCTAGTATTATACATTTTTACGGGTGGCGAGTGCCAGCGGCTTCCAAAAATTTAATAGAAAACTCGCCGTTTCGTTTTAGGCGCTTGGCGCATGACTTTGTATATAATACGACATCACAATAAACATATCAAACAAAGTTGTATTGTTTCACAACAAGTTTCGTATGAAAAGCAACAACAAAGTTTTTATGCTATTGTGAAATTATATGACAATAATACAATATGCTATAATGTGTTAATTAAAAAAATTTGAGCATTCATTTTATTTTATCGTATGAAAATATTTTCTCAAAACGAGTTTAAAAATCTGTACATTTGAAGATTTCGGTCACGTCTCTGAATTTTTTACATTAGTCCATTAAAAATTTCAACACTACATTTGAAAAAAAGGATTGCTTTATGATATTTATTTTTGAAACTTTAAACTCAATTTTACAATCAAGAATTTAGATGATATACATATGATTAGATAAATTCCGGATGATAATGATGAAATGTATGTGTGTACTTTTAATATTCATAATTTTCTCATTACAGAAATTCAACTATAAGAAAACATGAATCAACTACGACGAATTTCAAATCAAGTTGCTTACTAAATCCACAAGCCGACGTTTTATCCTTAACAACCTCACAACAAAACGATCATGAGGAATCTATAGAACAAGAAAGAAGTAAACTAAAGTTCGTGGAAACGCAAACACACAAAGCCGGATTTCCAACTAAAAATCCCATCGCTTTGCAAAATTCTCGATTTATAGGCCAGTTGCATTCATCAACGCACACCAAAAATGCGACTAGCATGTCTGATCTATCAACGTCTTTAAATCACAGCGAAGCCAAAAAGAAAAATAAGTGGTCAAGTAAAATTTTAAAAAAGGTTATTAGTCGCAGCAGCTCTAAGCTGCATGAAGTATAAGTAAAATTTTATGTTATAAAATTTTTTACTCTTTAAATGAGCTATTTGTTATATATTTTTTTTACATAGTTCACATTTTTCTGATAGATTTATTAAAATATTGTTGCGATAATAAAAAAAAACTCTAACTCAAGTTTTTAAATCGTGTTCTGGTTTCCTATTAAAACATGCAGAAAACTCGGTAAAAAAAAATAAAGCACGGTCTTTTGAATAGGTTTGCGATATGTTTTACATTCTTATTATTTAGCATGAATTTATAAGGATAATACTGTTAAGTTTATACCTTTTATAAACGTTGGTTTATTTCCTTTAAATAAACCGGGGTTCTTTTTATTGCAAAAGTAATAATAAACAACACTTGAAATACATTTTATGGTTATTTATTTGAACTTTTCTATATATCTTATAATTATGTCTATTTATTCGGCTTAAGTTCGTTATTAAAAATGTGATAGCTAAGAATGGAAATTTAATTAAAAATTAAGTAATTCCGATACTAGGCGAGTGTAATACATTTTTTAAATCAGCTACGATTTCTCGTCAGCACTCTTTCTATTTGGTACTACTGTAAGTTGAATGTTGATTTGTTCTATTTAAACAAACTTTAATTAGAATTTGAATACTGGAATTCTATTCATATTTCTTATTGTTTAGACCGAACTAAATCCACATACAACCCTATGTTCTCTTATTCTCATTCTATTTGCATTTATCGCTAGTTACTTCTATTATTTATTTTTATTTTCATTTTGCTTTATGCCATCCATTGGATGACACTAAATTTATTTAATAATGAACTTCACTTTTTAATAATGAACTTAAGCTGAATAAATAGACATAATTACAACACTTAAACACACTGTCGTATACTTATTTACAACCTTCTTTATAACACTTAATGTTATTCACCTTTATTATTTAGCAATTTACACTTATTCAACTCTACGGTTAAACTAAAACTGATTGTGATATTCGTGTTGCTCGACTATTTTAGTGGATGATAGTAGTCTGTAATGTTTCACAAAGTTCGAAAACACCCTAGCACTTTCTGGCAGTTTCATTTAAATTAAGTCATCATGCTTTTAGCCACAATTTCGAAATAAATTCTTAGCGCAGACAACAACCGCCAATAATGCCCCACAACTTATAAAATTATCATGTTACATTCCCAGTCAACATTTAACTCGGTAACACTACCGCCCTCTTAAGCGTGTTCGTCCCGAACAGGCATAGATTCACTTTTTTTGTAATTGGTGAGGCGCTCGAGATAAACCACTTTCATCCTTGATATTGGGCTTTTTTAATTTTCGAATTCTATACACGACATCATATATTCTTTTTATCACCTTATACGGTTCATCCCAATGGGTTTGTAGTTTAGAAGATAATTGCTTTTTCCGTTGTGGGTTATATGGTAGAACCAGCTGACCCCCATTAAAACCTTCGGAATTCGCTGCTAGATTCTATCTGGCTTTCATTTTGTCACTGGTCATTTTTATCCGGCCACGTACGAATTCATGAACTTCGTAAAGATCTTTTTGTTCCCTTGAAGAGACTTTTCCGGGCTCATCTGTAGTTGTGGGCTTAATACCGAATTCTAAATCACCTGGCAGTTTTAGCTCGGTTCCAAACATAATTATTGCAGGTGTTCTGGAGGTAGAGTCATGAACGGCTGACCTGTATGCCAACAGAAATTTAGGTATGTGCTCATCCCAGTCCCTTTGGTGTGCACTGACCACTTTTCTCAGGTGTTCTTCTAACGTGCGGTTAAATCTTTCGAACATGCCGTCAGACTGTGGATAAAGTGCCGTAGTCCTCGTTTTTTGGATACCGTATAGCTCGCACATTTCCTGGGATATCGAAGATTCGAAATGTCTATCCTGATCAGAAGATAATTCTAGCGGAACACCATAGCGGCACATCCAGTTGTTTACAAACGTGTTTACGACAGTTTAAGCCTCTTGGTTTGGTATAGCGTATACCTCTGGCCATTTGCTAAAATAGTCGATTACCACTAAGACGTAATGGTTTCATGCCTCACTGATAGGAAAAGGTCCTGCTATATCCATCGCTATTCGCTCAAAGAGAGCATCTGAATTATACTGCTGCAGTGGTCCCCTACTTCTTACTGGGCCTTTGGCTGCGATACATCGTCCACAGTTGGCTATCCAATCAGCAACAGATTGTTGACATCCAACCCAATAGAAACGGTGTTTAATCTTCTCTACGATTTTTGTTACGCCAAGGTGACCACCGCTAGGACCATTATGAAACTCCTCCACTACCTCTTCGATTTTAGAGGATGGCACCACAATTAAATTCGTTTTCGATTTACCATCAGCACTTTCCCATTGGCGATAAAGGCATCCGTTAATTAAACGCAGACTATTCCACAGCGCCCAATATGATTTCATCAGTGGACTTTCTGCTGATATTTGGTTACGGGTTAGCCTTTTATCTTGCTTCTTTGCCGAAATAATTTTCGCCAGTACGGGATCGTCCCTTTGTGCCGCTGACCAGTCGTCACTTGTCTCTATGCGTGTGAGTCAAACATCAACGACGCCTTCTTTTTCTTCAGCTTTTAGGCAATATTTGCATTCCCATCTGCAAGGTCTTCGGGAGAGTGCATCCGCATTTCGATGCTTAGTACCTTTTCGGTGCTTGATGCTGAAATCGTAGCTGTGGAGACGTTTAATCCAACAGGCTAGCTGCCCCTCTGGTTGTTTAAATTGTAGCAACCACCTGAGTGTGGTGTGATCGGTCCTTTTTTCGAAGTGTTGTTTGTACAGGTATTTGTAGTAATGTTTTACACACTCTACCACTGCCAGAAGCTCTAGCCGTGTAACACAATAATTTGTTTCAGGCTTTGAGAGTGTTCGACTGTAGTAGCCTATAACTTTTTCTGTACCGTTGACAACTTGTGAAAGAACACCACTTATCCCGTAGCCACTCGCATCACTATCCAGCACAAATTTCTCTCCAGCAATTGGATAGGCCAGGACTGCTGCTACGCATAATAGCTCCTTGAGCTTCTGAAATGCTTGTTCTTGTGCGTCAGCCCACACAAACGGTTGTGACTTCTGCGTAAGCTCATGTAGACTGGCAGCGACACTGACAAAATTTGGCACAAACCTCCTATAATAGGTACAAAGACCAAGAAGACTGCGTAACTCATGCAGATTGTTTGGGCGAGGCCAGTTCTTCACGGCTTGAATTTTATCTTCGTCAGTTGATATACTCTTTTCTGCGACGCGATGGCCCAAATATTTAACCTTCTTTTGGAACAATGCACATTTTCTCGCACTCAATTTAAGTCCAGCCAATGATATCCGCTTGAGAACTTCTAGATTTTTCAAGTGGTCGTCAAAACTTTTCCCCATGACAATAATGTCATCAAGATATACCAGGCATGTCTTCCAATGTAGTCCCCTCAATACACGCTCCATTAACCGTTCGAATGTGGCTGGGGCACTGCATAGCCCAAATGGCATTACGTTAAACTGTCACAGCGCATCACTTGCACTAAAAGCTCTTTTCTCCTTATCTTTTTCAGAGATTCCTAATTGCCAATAACCACTTTTCAGGTCTAATGTGGAGAACCATTTCGTTCCAGCTAGCGTGTCCAGCGTGACATCTATACTTGGTAGCGGGTAACTGTTCTTCTTGGTTACGTCATTCAGTTTTCTACAATCGACGCAGAATCTGGTGCTGCCATCTTTCTTTTTAACCAACACAACCGGGGAGCTCCAAGGGCTTGAAGAAGGTTCTATTACTCCACTCTGCTCCATTTCGCTGACAAGTTTTTTTTCTTTGTTGCGTTTTGATAGAGGAATACTTCTGGGAGCTTGTTTTATTGACCTTGCATCTCCTGTATTTTTCTGATGTTTCACAAGTGATGTTCTTCCTTGCTGTTGTCCTTTCAAGGCGAAGATGGAGGCGTGCTTTCTAAGCAGTTTTTTTGCTTTATTTTTATCGGACGAGGTTAACCCTTTAACCCATTTCTCTATGCATTCTGCTAGCATCTCCTGCTATTTGTTTGACATACTGACAGGACCCGAATCCATTTCGCAATTTATTATTGCCTCAGCTGTAGCACACTGGCCCACTTGGCAATTCGGACTGACGACTTTTTCGCATGTGGAAAGGTTCAGCACTCTAACAGGGACTCTTCCATTGTTACTGGTTCTCACGAGGGCTTTTGCTGTTATTAAGTCACTTTTTCTATCTGTTTGTTCTACCACTCACAACCAGTTGTCGACACAATCTCCCTCTATACGCGCCCATACTACACCTTCTGACTGTGGTGGTATTTTCTCTTGTTCTGTAGCAAATAGCTTCCTTACAGGCGATTTATATTCGTAACCAACATCCAGGGGTATTTCAATATTCTGCCAAACCATTGTCTTATGTCCCATATGCAGACTAATTCCATGATTGATCATAAAGTCTGCACCGATGCTTACTTCGTCCACAATGTCGGCAACAATGAATACATGATTTACACTTATGTTGGCAATAGTTACTTTTACGTTTATTTTACCATAGACAGTAGCAGGCTCTCCAGTTGCTGTTTGTAGACTTACGCCATATAACGGTTCAATTGTTTTCTTGACTAATGATAATGGATTGCGATGCTCCTATGTCTATAGTAAAAATATGTCTTCGACCATTAATATACCCACAAGCAGTAAGGTTCCTATTTTTCTGTTGCATGACTGATATGGAGATTGTGGGGCCCTCGGTTATGGGAGCTAGCTCTTGCCCCGTAGTGCTAGCTCGTGTTAGTTTAACGGTGACTCGTTTGCTGATTTCATGTTTACACGTTTGCTGTTTCTAGGTGGTGAAACAGATCAAGCCTGCTTTCTTGATGCTTAACAATTTCGCTGAAAATGCCCGCTCTTACCGCAGTTTTAGCATTTGACTCTGGCTGGACCTCGCTTTTCTTCCAACGCTCGTATAACTGCATTTTTTATCTCATCGAAAATATTTCCGTCTTTTTCTGCCGTAATTTCGAGATTTCTCACCTTATGTATTTGCGGCTTAGAGAGTAATTTTGCGGTCTCCTGTGTCAGCGCGTATGGTACGGTTTCAGCAAAAGTAGACTTTTGTGTTCCAAACACTGCGTGCTTGATCTCAGGATCACGTATTCCACTCACAAACGTGATTATTTTAAATTGATTAAAAATTGGATGGTTCTCGCCATATATATCAACTGCACCAACCGCTCGATTTCTGTTGCAAACTCAGGTAACGATTCGTTGGCTTTCTGTATTCTACCTCGCAATTCCATTCGGTATATATCTCGTTTGTTCTCACCGCCATACTTGCGTTGTAGTGCAACCTATATCTGCTCGTAGTTTTCTCTGCAGCCAATAGGTATGCTTTCCAGAACTTGTGATTTAAGGCCAAAATCAACTCTAAGGCCTTTTCTTCATTGTTCCACACATTTATATTGGCAACTGTTTTGAACTGGAACTGAAAAACATTAAATGGTGCACTACCGTCAAAAGTAGGGGCCTTAATTCTGTTTGACATTTCTTGCTTGTCCAACCATGCCATCTTCAAGGTGAGATAGTTGTTTATTGATTTTAATAACTTCCTTTACTATGACCTCTACTCTGTTGTTCACAGCTTCAAAAATTTCTTGAAGCTTTAACTCCATAGCTCTAGACGATTCCTGAACTTCATGAAACTTCATTTCTATTTTCTTATTATTAACTCTAAAAGTTTTCTGAACTCCCTGGAAATTCATTCTAGAAGTTTCCTGAGCTTCTTGGAATTTCATTTCCATTTTTACTATCATAGCAGCAAGCATTGTGCCTATATCGACATTGTTTGCTGTTGTGCAGGTAACAACCTCCAGTTCTTCCTTTTTTTCAAACTCATAAGCATCAATGTCGATGTTACACCGCTTAAAATCTTCAATCAGCCTCTTTTGCAATTCTGCTTTATTACCTGCTGTCGGTAATGTTAGCTTGCTCAACTCTCTCTTGAGCTGCTCAACTTTAAGCTCTTCGAATCTCATGTCTGCTTATTAAATGATGTCCCGCTTCTGACACCAATTGTGAAGTTTATACCTTTTATAAACGTTGGTTTATTTCCTTTAAATAAACCGGGTTTCTTTTTATTGCAAAAGTAATAATAAACAACACTTGAAATTAAAATGTTTCTCAATTAAATAAGTACAATATTTTACAAAACAAATAGTTGTATCTTTATTCAAATAAATTCTTGAACTAAACCCAAAATATTTTTTAAAAATATTTGACAGACAAGTTTTCTAATTACAAAGCATACATGAGTATTTAAACATTTTTAGGAACAAGTAACAGCATAATATAAAACATATCATTTCCTCCTCGTCTAATTACAAACATGGTGACTACGGTGTGTAGCGCACAGATTTCTTTTTAGCTCGGTTTGATTTGCGTGGTTCTTGTTCTACTGTTTTCATAAAAGGTTCCGCTAGTGATGACTCTGAATCGGGATTACGAGCACAATCGGTGCCATTCCCGCTATTGCTTACATGTGGCTGTTCACTTCCTTCCAACTGGGATTCTTGTTGCACCGGTTGCATCCCTTCCACTAAAAACAAAGCTAATTGAGATACATTTTTAAAATTAGAACCATTTAATAATTTATTTATCCGAATTTGATTAATGTGGCGTTTCACAGTTCTGTCCTCTACTTTTATTAGGAACATCATGCCTCCAAGGCGTTTTATTATCTTCCCAGGAACCCATTTATCCCCACGTGAAAAATTTCGACACAAGACACTGTCATTAACTTGAATATGAGCTTCTTGGCTAATCGACCCCGAGGTGTGAGAAACACTAGGGCTCAAGAGAGACAAAATCGTACGCGGTTTTCGACCATGTAAAAGTTCTGCTGGTGATTTACCGGAATAGTTCGGACTGGATCTGTACGTCGTCAGATATGCAAGAACGGACGCTTGCAAACTAGAACCATCTGACATCTGTTTCTTTATAGATGTCTTAAATGTTTGTACAAACCTTTCTGCATTACTGTTTGAGGCAGGATGAAAAGGTGCTGTAGTAAGATGCTGAATGCTATGTACCTTACAAAACACTTCAAAATCATTTGAAATAAATTGTGACCCATTATCGGTAACAATTGTTTCGGGCAACCCTTCTATTGAAAATACATTTTGTAATGCATTGATCGTTGATATTGTAGTACTATTATTCATTTTAATAACATAAGGAAATTGCGAAAAAGAATCAACAACAATTAACCACATGAAGCTTTCAAATGGCCCTGCGTAGTCCAAATGTATGCGTTGCCATGGTAAAGTAGCCTTTGGCCAAGACGAAAACTGCTTGGGAGGATTTGCTGAGTGCAAATAACACGGCCGACAAGCCGAAACAATTTCAGTTATATCATCGTCAATTTTTGGCCACCAACAATAACGTCTTGCTATCTGCTTCATCCTAACCATTCCCCAATGACCTTGATGTAATAGTTGAAGTACACGTTTCCTCAATTTTTTGGGAATCACCACACGGTTTGAATCATTGAGCAAGATTATAACATTTCCATTAAACGTCAAACTGTTTCGATGACGATAGTATGGTATCAATTCTTTAGGGTATCTTTTAATATTTTCCGGCCATCCATTTTTTATAAAATTTAATACCATTTTTAAAGTTTCGTCTTCTATTGACAACTTCGCAATGATTTTCCAATCTAATGGAAAATTACTTAACTCCTCTTCAACTTTAATTTCATAGATATCTATTAATTTGTCGAAATCTTCGTCTTCTTTGTACGGAAGCCTCGATTACGCGTCGGCATTACCATGATATTTTGTATTTTTATATTTTATAGTATTAGTATAAGCCGACAGTATTAACGCCCAACGTTGTAATCTACTTGCAGACGTTACTGAAATTCCCTTTTCCGGATTGAAAATTGACACCAACGGCTTATGATCGGTAACTAAAATAAACTGACGCCCATATAACTAGTCATGGAATTTGTTTACTCCAAAAATAATAGATAATGCTTTCTTTTCTATTTGACTATAGTTTCTCTGACTTTCTTTCAACGTTTTAGATGCAAAAGCAATTGGACGTTCTGGCTTATCTGGGTAAACTTGCGATATAACAGCGCCTATACCATAAGAGGACGCATCGGTTGCCAAAACTATTGGGAGTTTTTCATCATAATGAGCTAGTTGAGTCATTTCAGCTAACTGATTTTTTAACTCCTGAAATGAATTCTCTTGTTCTTGGGCAACCGATGATACTGGTACAACCCCAACGGAGTATTTACTACAAGAAGATTCTTAGATTCTTCGTCAACTTCGATTTGTAAATACGCATCAGATAAATCAATCTTAGAAAACACCTTTCCATTTTTCACCTTATGGAATAAGTCACGAGTTCGTGGAATAGGATATTGCTCAATATACATTTGAGGATTTATATGGTGTTTTCCATTCTAAATAAAAATGTTACAATAAGTCTGTGTAACATTTTTATCAGTTTACACACACACTTAAAAAGTTGTCCATTTTTTTTGTTTTAATGGAACAGAAAATTGCTTGATTTTAATAAAAACTGCACTCTGCGTTAAAAACTCGCCTGCATAAAAAAGTATTTACATACATAACACAGCTGTAAAAAGTGGTACTTTGTTACACTGAAATATAATTGGGGGTAAGAAATGTTACACTCTCGCCAGTTATTTGTGCAACATGTTCAGAAAGGAACACAATAACTGTTTTCACTCTTGCATGTATTTTTAGAATGGAACATAAACCCGCTCGAATGGTAGCATTAATGTAACATTTTTGCCAGAATGGAAAACACCAATAGTTACCTTAAAATCTGCACAAATGCGAATTTTGTTATTCGGCTTACGGACTATAACGAGAGGGGAGGCCCAACAACTGAATTTAACAGGCTTCCAAATACCCAACTTAGTTAATCTCTCTGCTTGTTCTTTAAACTCGACAGAAATGGAATAGGGAATAGGTCTTGGTTAAAAAATTTCGGTCTAGCATCCGGTTTCATAAAAATATGAGCTTTCATTACGTTAAAACAGCCCAACTCATTTGAAAATAAGTTTTTAAATTCGTTGCAAATTGTCGTAGCTTCTACATTTTCTTCTAATCGAAAAATTTGAACAGATTCGTCATACCAATTTAAACCAAAAATATTATTGCAATGTTCTGAATTAGCAACAATAACATCCAAAACTTTAATTTCCTCGAGAATTTTTACATTAACTTTGCATAATCCTAATACTGGAATCTCTGAGTTTCCGTAAGCGTGCAGCTTATTAGAAGTTTGAGTTAAAATAGGGGGGTTTTCTAATGATTTAAACGTATTTAAACCCAAAATGGAGCGACCAGCTCCTGTATCGAATTGAAATCTTACTAACTGACTATTTAACTCAACATCTATTAACATTTTGTTTCCACACCTCTTCACTATATCATCTATTACATCACAATTTGTTACTTCGGTATCTAGCTTTGACTCTTACATTGTTACTATTCATTAAAAAGGACTTACAGACAGATGCAATATGACCTTTACGTTTGCATTTAAAACACTGTGCATTTAGATACTTGCAATCTTTCTTTTCATGCCCCTTGAAACATTGACTACATGCTGGTAGTGGCTTACTTCGACCATTGTTATTCTTATCTTGCTTGGGACGCTGACTTTTTCGATAGTTATCAAACGATGGTTTGACTGCATAAATTTCACTCTCTGAATGGTTTTTCTTTCTTAACGTTTCCAAGGTTTTCTGCGTCGCTTCATATGTCTCTGCAATTTGTAGTACCTCCTGAAGTGTAGGATCATCTTTGTGCAAGGCAGCAGTACGTACAGGCTCATCCGGAGTATATAAAATAACAATATCTCTTATTAACTGATCGACATACTCAGAATTGCAGTTATTATTTCTGCACATAAAATTACACTCTCTTGCCTTACCTCGTAACTCCATAACCCACTGATTATAAGTTTCGCCTTCATGTTTTTCTCTTTTGTAAAACTCATACCTGCTTTTAATTACATGAATCTTGCTTTTAAAATGGCCATCTAGCTTCAAAATTAAATCTGAGTACGTTGTATTTTGAAGATCATGTTTTCCAATAAGTTTTTGAATTAAATCAAAAGTCTTATCGCCAACCCACGAAAGAAAAAATGAGCGTTTCTTGTCGCTGTCTTCCACTCCGCATGCTTAAAATGTTCCTCAAGTTGTCTTTTGTGCGAATCAAAATCGTTTTTCACATCATCAAAATTATGAAATTTGGGAACTGCCACTGACCCTGATGTCCAACTGGAAACGGGACTATCACGGTTGTTCAAGACCTTCTCAAAAAATTGATGCTGCTCAGCTATCATTCTTTGAGCCCATTGCTGTTGCATTGAAAGAACTTCTGAAAGTACCTCTTCCATATTTTAGCAAAAAAAAAAAATATCCTCGTCGCCAATAAAATGTTTCTCAATTAAATAAGTACAATATTTTACAAAACAAATAGTTGTATCTTTATTCAAATAAGTTCTTGAACTAAACCCAAAATATTTTTTAAAAATATTTGACAGACAAGTTTTCTAATTACAAAGCATACATGAGTATTTAAACATTTTTAGGAACAAGTAACAGCATAATATAAAACATATCAGAAATTTGATTTCAACAGTAGAAAAACTTTATTTACTTAAACACACTGTCGTATACTTATTTACAATCTTCTTTATAACACTTAATGTTATTCACTTTTATTATTTAGCAATTGACACTTATTTAACTCTACGGTTAAACTAAAACTGATTGTGGCATTCGTGTTGCTCGACTATTTATAGTGAATGGCAATAGTCTGTAATTTTTCAAAAAGTTCGAAAACACCCTAGCACTTTCTGGCGAATACTAGATGGTAGTTACATTTAAATTAATTTATTATGCTTTTAGAAACAATTTCGAAATAACTTCTTAGCGCAGACAACAACCGCCAATAATGCCCCACAACTTATAAAATTATCATGTTACCTACCGAGTCAACATTTAATTCCGTAACAATATTAAGAAATGTGAAGTTAAGACAACACTTCATACAAAGCTTTCATAGCTGTGAAAAACGTTATCAACATACGAATTGCCTTCAGGGTTTGTAACAAGAAAATTGACCAAGATATTTCGCTCTCAAAATTTTATAGGTTGAACCGTAAATTTTTCTGCCCATCGGAACAAATTTTAAAATTTGATTTTAATATTGTTTAATAAATAAGCTAGCAATTCACTTTGCTTACAAGCAGAATAAGTTTTTAAAAATTAACTGAAGCTACATATGTACATAAGTACACATGAAAAAGAGCATACAATCTTAATCTAGAATTTATAGTTTTTTATTTTAATGGCTTCCGTTAGCTGTAGCAATGAAAACATTAAATACGCAGAATAAAATAAGAAATATTTAAATGAAAAATTGAAAATAATGATAACCAAATTTAGTGCAAGTTCACGAAATTTAAATTAATGTGCAAGGGTCAAACGTATCTCAATCTCTTTTTAAAAATTATAAAAAAAAAATACCGAGGTACTATCCTCATAGCAGTCATCTTTATCAAGTTTTGGACTTATGTCTACAGCTTATGAAAGCGCATTTATTCCAAATTTTGCGGATACGCCAAAGATCCAGGTAAGGATGAACCGCTACATAACAGTTCTTAAAACCAATTTTAAAAGATAGAAAAAACCCAACCAAGAAAAAACCTATTATGATCTAATTAAGTTTTTAGTCGGTTTATTTGGGAAAAATAATTTTTAAGTGGCAAGTCTTAAACGTGGTAGCATTTATAAGACATTTAAACCTCCTCCAATTTATTTGAGAGAAAGAAACTTGAACGACCTTATTAGGTTCTTAGTCGGATTAATAGGGGAAAATAATTTTTATGTGTATAATATTAAGCGTGGTAACATTTACGAGACAAAAAATCACGAAAACGCTTACCACACCGCCGTTTCAGAATTTTAAAAACTGAATAAAAACTTCTACACCTACCAACTTAAAAACGCAAAAGGACTCCAGGTATTTATAAAAGGTATTGACGCTAATGTCGACCCGGAAGAGATAAATACGAGTTTGTGTAGCAAAGGCTTTAAAGCTAAAACTGTATCAAACATTAAAAATAGAGAAAGGACTCCCCAACTATTATTTCGGGTGGAGCTTGAGCCTGGTGATGTAAAATTGAGAAAAGGTAAAACTCACACTATTTATGAACTAAGATATATTTTGCATCGCAGAGTTGTTGTTGAAGCCCCACATAAACGATCTGGGCTAGTACAGTGCTTGAACTGCCAGAAATTTGGCCATACCAAAGCTTATTGTAAGTTTCCTTCTGTTTGTGTTGTGTGTTGGGATCTGCATGCCACGATCAAGTGCGATAAACCAAAAGATGAGCCCAGGGTGAAGAAATGCAGCAATTGCAGCGAAAACCACACTGCCAATTATAGAGGTTGCCCTATTTTTGATGTAGTAAGGCGCTCATCTAAGACTAAAATGTTTCTTCCCCTCCACAGCAGTTAAATACAGCAACTACTGCTATGCCTCTATTAACACAACCAACAACAAGTCAAGTTTCTTATGCCAACGCACCAAAGTCCAACTGGTCCCGATTTTAGCCGTATGGAAGCTTGTAACGAAACTTTTTTTCTCAACTGGGGTATAACTCACCGTTGTCCAGCGTTCTGTTACAAAAATTTAATTTCTTGTGACTACTTAGACAGAAAAAGCAGGATGTTTGGCAAGGAGTTTACAAATTTTTATTATTTTATTACCTTAGGCCAATTTTTACACTGTACAATACATTAACGATGATGACTGAACGTTGGCGTGACTATGGCTTTGGGCATGTATAACGAACGTAGGCAGACCATCTGCAGGACACCTTTAAGTCCTGCCACGATTCACTAAGGTGCTTCGGTGGATCTGCGGGATTACCACTGAAGCGCCGACCACCTATACAGAATTACTGGCCTCAACCCTATCCAACCTACGCTGCGATCCTGTGCGTTGACGAGTCTGCGGGATTACCACGGAGACGTCAACCACATTACACGCACGATCACACTAGGGTATTTGTTAGGCAGGGGAGTCTGTGGGATTACTACTACTGTTCTACAATATGATCTTACCTGCTTGACCGCCAGCCAACAATTCATCCTTTGTTACTGCGAGGCCGCCTCTTTATACTTTTTATATCAGTTGCACATACACACAAACCCACATCAACAAACACAGCATACACGCTAACAACCGGCGTGGTGCTGTATCTGTCACCGCACTGGCCGAGAGGTGCTGTGTTTGTGAAAGTGTAAATCGACCTGTGTTTAATTGGATGTGCAAACCGACACGGCCACACACTGCCTTATCTACTATTAATATTCACATGATAAAGCCGTGCTTTCTTTAAAGTACTTAACCCTTGTAACTGTAATGTTATTTTTTTTACAATTCAAATTAATAACTCAATAATTATAATGTCAGTTATTTCAATGATAAGATCGATTAGTAAATATAATAAAAATGTCTAGGATATACAAGAATATTTTACAAATGTGTTATTGTTATGGTGTGCCATAAAAATGAGGCACGATTTTTATGTCGTCACACGCCTTCCCTACTTAGCCGAGGTTGGCGTAGCTCGTACCTTTTGGATGGGAGCCTGACTGCTTCGCTATTGCTTGCTGAAGCGGAACCAACTATATTCGCTTATGATATCGGGACTACCTCTGGTTTGGAAGTCTATACAGGTGGCGGTAGTTGTTGTTGCGGAAAACTGGGAATGTGCTGTCTGTGTTATGGCTGAATGATTTACTGGTGAGGATGGGAGGCTGGAGCTGCCACTGTCGGATCTGGGCGCTTATGGTCTTGAATGTAGTTGGCAAATGTCACTCCTTGTTGTTCACTTTATTTCTTACCTGGGAATGAATGAAATAAAAAATATTAATTACCTACTGAATTGTGAATGGTAGGATTTAATGTCACTAATGTGAGCAGTTTTTTGTTCTTTTTTAAAACGTGTTCTAATTTTACAATAACAGGTGATTTAAATGATTTCACAGTGTAGGGGCCTCCAAACTTTGGAGCCAATTTAGCTGCGAACTTGTCAACCGCTTTTGACAGTGGGTGCTGCTGCACCCATACGGTATCTTCTACTCGCGGCTTCCAGGGACATTGTCGCAGGTTATCGTGGCGTTTCTGATTTTCAGAGGCCTTAACTAGATTTATCCTGAAAATGTTGAAGATTTCCTGCCTTTCTGTAAGGCGCTCTTCTGGGCGTACTATTGC
Organism: Melanophora roralis; assembly: GCA_963583895.1. NCBI lineage: Eukaryota > Metazoa > Arthropoda > Insecta > Diptera > Rhinophoridae > Melanophora > Melanophora roralis. The sequence goes on from OY757191.1 coordinate 37,447,201, forward strand.
TGCTCCTGTGCCTACCGTCACCTTGTCGTACAGCGTTTTTGGTAAACGGGGTTCCCTACCCTGCGTGAGGGAGGCAGGCGAATACCCAGAGGATTCTGACACACTCGAGTTTATGGCTGGCATTATCTCGAGGAGATGCTCGTCCAAAGTATTGTGCCGTTGATTTCACAGTTGGGCGATGATGGTTTTCACGGTACGGTTGGTGCGCTCGGTGGGGCTTTCCTGCTGCATATATGGTGCAGTTAGCTGCTGCTGAATACCCGTGTCCTGCAAGTACCGTGTGACCAGCCGGGAGGTGAACGGAGTGCCATTATCGGAGATCAGGACTTTGGGCGCCCAATGCTGCGCCAGAATGCATTCTCGTAATGCCTTGATGACTCCCTCAGCGGTGGCTTTGCGCATCGGCACCATTTCTGTCCACTTTGAAAATCGGTCGGCAAAAACAAGTAGCATGGTGTTACCATGCTTGAATCGCGGCAATGGTCCCACAAAGTCGGCGCACACGGTGGCCCATGGCTCCTCTGGGACTCTGGTAAGCATTTCCCTAGTTGGCTTCAAGTAGCTCACTTTAAATTGCTGACAGGATTGGCACCTTCGCACATAACTTCTGATGTCGTGGAACATCCCTGGCCAGTAGTATTGACTAGCGACCCGATGTATGGTTTTACGGATGCCCAAGTGTCCGGCGGTGGGTTGATCATGGTTTTTTTTCCATGACACGTTTTCAATCTGCGTTTGCACGGCGCACAGTGCTTTGATCCCATATAGTGATGGGACAAAAATAGAAGGAGTGGTCCCAGAGCTTTGAAATTTGGTACACTAGTATAAAATACATAAATTAAGAAAAATTCAATGTTTTGAAAAAATCGGGCAAAGGACACGCCTACTGCCCATATATAGAAACTACAAAATTTTCAATTTTGACTACATAACTGCACAGAAAGTTACAATAGTCCGTAGATCATTTACATCCCGTGCTAGTAACTTGTGGGATAATTTTTATTGAGATTGGCGCAAGGACTCTAGGTCCTGTCATATATCCTTTTTCGCAAAAATACCAAGACTGTTACAAAAGTTATCCGATTCTCATTAAATTGGGTGGTATGGTTATTATTATGTGTTAAACAAATGTTAGTGCCAAATTACATTAAAATTTATTTATATAGAACACAAAAAACAAATTGGCTAAAAATCTTCTACATTATGAATTTGACGACAACGTTAAAGTACAAAATTACAATCTTTCTAAATTAAAATTAAATTTAAAATACGTATAAGTGCGTTTTTTAATAATAATTTTTATGTTTTTAATAATTTATATAAATTTTAATTTACTAAAAATCATCTTCAGTATTGGACTCTTCCCAAAAAATATTGCCGCTCAATGAAACATTTGTCTCGTCGTCTTCAACTGGCTCATTAACATTTGGTCCTAAGTATATATTTATCAATTTCGGCAAATAATATTTTTTTTTTTTGGTCTTTGGATTCCTTTTTAAAGTCAAAAACGGATCTGAAGATAGTATTTAATAAGTCATTATATCTTTATGAGTGTTTTTTCGCGACGTTTTCCTCGTATGGGACAGTCTTGCTTTTTTCACGATTTTGTGGTTGGCTTCCACTGCTTTTTCAGACAAGCACCCTGAAATTTATTTTCAGATACCACAATAGACGGAATAAATTTTTTTTCAGCTTGTAACGCATACAGAGATGGAAAACAATTTGGGTGTATTTCATTTATTGTGTTGCGTAGCACACTATATTTTCATTCGGTCAAATCTACATTCATATATAGCGCCAAAGGTTTTGTTGCTGGTAAGCATTTTAAATTCGACATTAGGCTTTGCAAAACAGAATGAGATTCCCGTTTTAAATTTTCCACTGCAAATTCTACTACCTCAAGGCAACATTTTAACACTAACTTTGCCACTCTTCGGTGTCTAGTTTTGACTGTAGTGCTACCAAAATCTTTCGTCGGACTACCACGTTTTCTACAAGAAGTTTCTGTTGCATGTAAAGCCACTGTTGTATAACATTCTGGAGTTGGAAGCAGCAAATTTTCATAAACAATTTTACTCGTGCTTGGTTGCTAAGAATTTAAATTAAATATTTTTAATAATATCTTTAATTTAAAACAGCAATTAAAAATTATAAAACTTACATCATCAGCATAAAAAAAAATTATTGTTTACCCACGAAGAATGTTTCTTTTTTAAATGCATTAAGTTGCCCCTGCTTTCTTTCCAAAATTTTCTATTTTGTTGTAAAAAAAATTACCACTCTGTAATAACTTATTTTTGTCAAAATATGACTCGCATATTTTTCTTCCAACATATTTATATACCTCTGGTTCTTTATCTTCAGAAGTTGCTTTTATCCATCAGTCAACTCTATCTGAGTTACATAAAATAAAAGCCATCACTTTAATGTATTTGTTTTGAGCAATTATGTTTTATTAAAATCTTTGTTTACACTTTGATTAGAGATGTGCACGTTAATTAATTGAACCACGCGCCCTCACTTTTACTCGTTTGTAAAAGCAAGTAATTATCAAACATATAAATTTATTGAACATTTAATGAAAAATTTTAATTTTTTCTTAAACTGAAATGTCTGTGTGCAATATTTGCGAACACTCCACCAAACAGTTTTGCTTACTACAAACAAAGGAAGTTGCAAAATAAAAACTTCTGTAACGTACCCATCTCCAATTTAAATAAAAAATAACGGTAAATAATATTTGTAGGTGGGAGTCAAATCTAGCGATTTTCAATTGCTTTATTAGTTTGTTGTGATGCAAAGTTTTATAAAATTTACGAAAGACACTAAATTTTTGTAATATTTTAATAAACAAATTTTTTGGCAATTCATAGCTCACATTTTAAGTACTTAAAAAACTTAGCTCACTTCTAGCAATTTTTTATACTAACTTATCTATATTTTTGGGAAAAAAGTTAGCACCAGTGGTGGGAGGTAAACTACACAGTCATATTGTGAAAACATTCTTGAAACAATGAAACACCAACGTCAATCTGTTAATTTAGCAGCATCTTGTAGCGTCAAAAAGAGGCAAACACAATTTTATAGGTATTCTTTTAATTTATCTCGTTAATTAATCTAATCTAATGGTATCAATTTGGTTTTATATGTTATTATATTGTAAGTTTTTTTTTGTTTTTAATTCCAGAAAACTGTCGAAATTTGAGAAAAAATCACCAAAATAGCCATTTTTAAAAATAACTTTTTTTTAAAGTTGTGGTTAATTTTTAAAATTTTTTTTTTTCTTGTAGTTATTAGAAAACAGTATGAATTTTTTAAAACAGAAAAAAACCCATATACCATATTTTTCTTTTATTTTAAATTTCCATCAAAGTTAAAAAATTTTTGGAGCTTAAGTGAATAATAAGCATTTTTTAAACCAACAAAAACTATGTATAGGAAAAAAATATAATAAACAATTTTTCACAGTTGGTTTTGAATATAGTTAGCTATTACAAGAAACAATTTGAATTTCCTAGTCCAAAAAATTAAATATTTGCAATAATTTTTTTTCAAAAATAAAAAACCAAGGTAATTTGGGGTTTTAGTGTCATTTTATAGCGTAAAATACATAGAAACGCAAAAACTTTACTGTTTTTGCTGTTTTTTTATTAATCAGTATTAATTTGAATTTATATTTAACAGTATTTGTAGTTTGTTTTCTTTTAAACCTTAGAAAACTGTCGAAATTCGAGAAAAAAATCACGAAAATAGCCATTTTTAAAAATATTTTTTTTTAAAGTTGTGGTTAAATTTTTAGAATTTTTTTCTTGTAGTTATTAGAAAACAGTATGAATTTTTGGAAACAGAAAAAAACCCATAGACCATATTTTTCTTTTTTTTTTTTAATTTTCCATCAAAGTTAAAAAATTTTTAGAGCTTAAGTGAATAATAAGCACTTTTCAAAGCAATAAGAAATACCTTTAAAAAAAGAAATCACAAATCACAGCTAGTTGCAAATATAGTTATTTACTACAGAAAAAAATTTCAATCTCATACTCCAAAAAATAATTTTTTTACAACTGTTTTCCTGAAGCATGTAAGCCGCGGGTATTTTTTTAGCCATTTTTACTTCAAATTGTTTGAGTTTGGCGCCCCCTAGCGCCACCAAAAGAAGCTAAATCGAACAAATTCTTTAAAATTTATTTAAAAGTTATTGTTATCTAGCGACCTATATATTTTTATCTACAATATAAAACCTTTTTTTTTATTGTATATTTGTCTATGGGACACAGCACTGTGCGGCGTATCGTCTTCATCGTTGACTTGCCGGGAAAAGCGTCGATACAATTGGCTGTTGATAACATCATAATCGACGTATTTCTGTGGTTGTTCGTGCACCTCTTAAATCATTTTATGCAGCCACCCGTTCGGTGCTGCGTCGCATAAAGCTAGGTTTTCTGCTTGCTCTGTTATCTCCGGTGAATCACTACTGATTTTTTTATCCCCGACTGTTAGAGGCTTCCTGGTATCCGCAGGGTGCACCTGCTTGGTTGGAGGAATCTGCTGCGAAGGAACACTGGATGTGGACGACTCGTCAACTGCCAATCTACGGGCTTCGACTCTGGAGCAGTCCAATGTCAGTCCAGCGATTTGTACGGTGGTGTTAAATTGCCGTAAAAAATCGAGGCCTATGATGATGTCTTCAGTACTTTCCTTTGGCAGAATAAGGAATCGAGACTGTTTCGTAAGATATCCAAACTGGACCCGTAGTTCCACGGCTTGCGAAACCTTACAGCCACTGGCTATGATGGCGTCTAGTTGCTCAGATATCAAACGTGGTGGCGGCCATAATTTGCGGAGGAAAGCACGATAAATAAAATTGTGGCTGGCCTCGGTGTCGATGATGGCCGTTACGTGTGTATTTGCAATTCGCATTGATGTGGTTAATCGGGTCTCTTCGCTGCGTAGATGTGTCGGGCGTGATGGGGAATGCCCGACCATCCTCAATTCGGTCGGCCTCCGCTGGCATTTCCCGCCCGGCGGTCGTCGTTTTGAGGGCAACGAGCGGCATAATGCCCCTGGTTCCCGCAATGATGGCCACGATTCTGGGTGTTTGATGGTACATTTGGAGTCGGACGACCGGTCTCAGGCTACGCATGGAGTCCGGACCTTGGAACGCTTTCCAGGTCTTCTGCCGTCCGAATTAGTTCTGTGAGAGAGCCAAAATCTTTTTGGCGGACATACCACTGGTACTCCGTACGCGCGTTTCGGAAGATACGTTGTAACTTCTGGCCCTCGGTCATCTCTGTATGCCTCATCCAGCTCTGGAGGGTGAGGGTGTTGTCCTTGAAACATTCTCCAGGGAGCTGCAACCTAGTGCGAATGTCATCTTCTAGTTTCTCAAAGTATCTACTAGAGAGAAAACAAGTAAGAGCGCTATATTCGGCTGTGCCGAATCTTATATACCCTTCACATTGGTCTTTAAATATACCCAGCCGAGTAATTTTGTACTGCAAATAATATAATAAAAAACCTTGTGCGAGTTTTAAAGCCCATAGAAAAAATAACAAAATTTTAACGTTCGTATGAATAATAGAAATAGATGAAGAAGATTTGAGGTCGAGAGTTTTTAAAGTTTTCGACATTATTCATATTTAAAGGTTAATAAAACTTATTAGATGTTCTAGTCCCCCTGCTCTTCACCAAGTTTTTCACCAAAATGTATGAATTATTTGATTATTACTTTTTGTAGAATATTCGAAGTCGATAGCTGTAATAGTTATCCAGAAGTAGCGTATCGAAAATTGTTTAAAAATTGTTAATTTGTATGGGAGCTACCCCTTCTTCACCCCCCATCCGAAAATCTTTTTCTTCAGAGCGTAGCCCTTAATGTCCAATTACTTTTTGTAGAACATTTGATTTCGATATATGTTATAGTTTCTGAGATATAGCATATCGAAAATTTAACAAAAATTGTTAATATGTATGGGAGCTACCCCTTTTTTTGCCCCCACTCGAAAATTTTTTTCTTTAAAGCGTAGCCCTTAGCGTGCAATTACTTTTTGTGGAACATTTCATTTCGATATCTGTTATAGTTTCCGAGATATAGCGTATCGAATATTTGATAATAATTGTCGATTTGTATGGGAGCTACCCCTTTTTTTGCCCCCACCCAAAAAATTTTTTCTTTAAGGCGTAGACCTTAGCGTGAATTACTTTTTGTGGAACATTTCATTTCGATATCTGTTATAGTTTCCGAGATATAGCGTATCGAATATTTGATAATAATTGTCGATTTGTATGGGAGCTACCCCTTTTTTTGCCCCCACCCAAAAAATTTTTTCTTTAAGGCGTAGACCTTAGCGTGCAATTACTTTTTGTGGAACATTTCATTTCGATATCTGTTATAGTTTCCCAGATATAGCTTATAGAATATTTTATTATAATTGTCGATTTGTATGGGAGCTACCCCTTTTTTTGCCCCCACTCGAAAATTTTTTTCTTTAAAGCGTAGCCCTTAGCGTGCAATTACTTTTTGTTGAACATTTCATTTCGATATCTGTTAAAGTTTCCGAGATATAGCGTATCGAATATTTGATAATAATTGTCAATTTGTATGGGAGCTACCCCTTTTTTTGCCCCCACCCAAAAAATTTTTTCTCTAAGGCGTAGCCCTTAGCGTGCAATTACTTTTTTTAGAACATTTCGTTTCGATATCTGTTATAGTTTCCGAGATATAGCGTATCGAATATTTGATAATAATTGTCGATTTGTATGGGAGCTACCCCTTTTTTTGCCCCCACCCAAAAAATTTTTTCTCTAAGGCGTAGCCCTTAGCGTGCAATTACTTTTTTTAGAACATTTCGTTTCGATATCTGTTATAGTTTCCGAGATATAGCGTATCGAATATTTGATAATAATTGTCGATTTGTATGGGAGCTACCCCTTTTTTTGCCCCCACCCAAAAAATTTTTTCTTTAAGGCGTAGCCTTTAGCGTGCAATTACTTTTGGTAGAACATTTCATTTCGATATCTGTTATAGTTTCCGAGATATAGCGTATCGAATATTTGATAATAATTGTCGATTTGTATGGGAGCTACCCCTTTTTTTGCCCCCACCCAAAAAATTTTTTCTTTAAGGCGTAGCCCTTAGCGTGCAATTACTTTTTGTAGAACATTTCATTTCGATATCTGTTATAGTTTCCGAGATATAGCGTATCGAATATTTGATAATAATTGTCGATTTGTATGGGAGCTACCCCTTTTTTTGCCCCCACCCAAAAATTTTTTTCTTTAAGGCGTAGCCCTTAGCGTGCAATTACTTTTTGTGGAACATTTCATTTCGATATCTGTTATAGTTTCCGCGATATAGCGTATCGAATATTTGATAATAATTGTCGATTTGTATGGGAGCTACCCCTTTTTTTGCCCCCACCCAAAAAATTTTTTCTCTAAGGCGTAGCCCTTAGCGTGCAATTACTTTTTTTAGAACATTTAATTTCGATATCTGTTATAGTTTCCGAGATATAGCGTATCGAATATTTGATAATAATTGTCGATTTGTATGGGAGCTACCCCTTTTTTTTGCCCCCACCCAAAAAATTTTTTCTCTAAGGCGTAGCCCTTAGCGTGCAATTACTTTTTTTAGAACATTTCATTTCGATATCTGTTATAGTTTCCGAGATATAGCGTATCGAATATTTGATAGTAATTGTCGATTTGTTTGGGAGCTACCCCTCTTTTTGCCCCCACCCAAAAAATTTTTTCTTTAAGGCGTAGCCCTTAGCGTGCAATTACTTTTTGTAGAACATTTCATTTCGATATCTGTTATAGTTTCCGAGATATAGCGTATCGAATATTTGATAATAATTGTCGATTTGTATGGGAGCTACCCCTTTTTTTGCCCCCACCCAAAAAATTTTTTCTTTAAGGCGTAGCCCTTAGCATGCAATTACTTTTTGTAGAACATTTTAAGTCGATAGCTGTTATAGTTTACGAGATATAGCGCATAAAATATTTCACCAAATTTGTGCAATTGTAGAAAAAATACCCCTTCCCCTGATCCTATCTGAAAAAAATTTTTTCATTATTAAGGCCCCTTCTTTAGGAGTATCCGTGCCAAGTTTTGTGGCAAGAGTGACTATACTTACTGAGATATCTAGGGATATATGCACGGATTTTGTCCTAAAAAAAATGGGTTACTCTGGGTTTTCGCTTATATCTCGGTCAATAGTGAACCGATTTTATTGATTTTAAATAGCGATTGTCTCCAGGATATTTGTGATAGTTTGACACCATTAACTGGTCTGTATCTTTTTATTTGACTCCGGAAACTTGATTTCAACAGACGGACAGACGGACAGACGGACATCGCTAAATCGACTTCCCTATCTATAAGGATCCAGAATATATATACTTTATGGGGTCGCAAATGAATAATAAAGAAATTACAAACGGAATGACAAAGTGATATATACCCTATCACTATGTGAAGGGTATAAAAAGCGAGAAAATCGGTCGACAAAAACAAGTAGCATGGTGTTACCATGCTTATATCGCGGCAATGGTCCCACAAAGTCGGCGCACACGGTGGCCCATGGCTCCTCTGGGACTCTGGTAAGCATTTCCCCAGTTGGCTTCAAGTGGCTCACTTTAAATTGCTGACAGGACTGGCACCTTCGCACATAACTTCTGATGTCGTGGAACATCCCTGGCCAGTAGTATCGACTAGCGACCCGATGTATGGTTTTACGGATGCCCAAGTGTCCGGCGGTGAGTTGATCATGGTTTTCTTCCATGACACGTTTTCAATCGGCGTTTGCCACACACAGTTTCCACGGCGCACAGTGCTTTGATCCCATATAGTGATGGGACAAAAATAGAAGGAGTGGTCCCAGAGCTTTGAAATTTGGTACACTAGTATAAAATACATAAATTAAGAAAAATTCAATGTTTTGAAAAAATCGGGCAAAGGACACGCCTACTGCCCATACTTAGAAACTACAAAATTTTCAATTTTGACTACATAACTGCACAGAAAGTTACAATAGTCCGTAGATCATTTACATCCCGTGCTAGTAACTTGTGGGATAATTTTTATTGAAATTGGCGCAAGGACTCTAGGTCCTGTCATATATCCTTTTTCGCAAAAATACCAAGACTGTTACAAAATTTATCCGATTCTCATTAAACTGGGTGGTATGGTTATTATTATGTGTTAAACAAATGTTAGTGCCAAATTACATTAAAATTTATTTATAAAAATAGAAAATAAAAAACAAATTGGCTAAAAATCTTCTACATTATGAATTTGACGACAACGTTAAAGTACAAAATTACAATCTTTCTAAATTAAAATTAAATTTAAAATACGTATAAGTGCGTTTTTTAATAATAATTTTTATGTTTTTAATAATTTATATAAATTTTAATTTACTAAAAATCATCTTCAGTATTGGACTCTTCCCAAAAAATATTGCCGCTCAATGAAACATTTGTCTCGTCGTCTTCAACTGGCTCATTAGCATTTTGTCTTAAGTATATATTTATCAATTTCGGCAAATAATAATTTTTTTTTGGTCTTTGGATTCCTTTTTAAAGTCAAAAACGGATCTGAAGATAGTATTTAATAAGTCATTATATCTTTATGAGTGTTTTTTCGCGACGTTTTCCTCGTATGGGACAGTCTTGCTTTTTTCACGATTTTGTGGTTGGCTTCCACTGCTTTTTCAGACAAGCACCCTGAAATTTATTTTCAGATACCACAATAGACGGAATAAATTTTTTTTCAGCTTGTAACGCATACAGAGATGGAAAACAATTTGGGTGTATTTCATTTATTGTGTTACGTAGCACACTATATTTTCATTCGGTCAAATCTACATTCATATATAGCGCCAAAGGTTTTGTTGCTGGTAAGCATTTTAAATTCGACATTAGGCTTTGCAAAACAGAATGAGATTTCCGTTTTAAATTTTCCACTGCAAATTCTTCTACCTCAAGGCAACATTTTAACACTAACTTTGCCACTCTTCGGTGTCTAGTTTTGACTGTAGTGCTACCAAAATCTTTCGTCGGACTACCACGTTTTCTACAAGAAGTTTCTGTTGCATGTAAAGCCACTGTTGTATAACATTCTGGAGTTGGAAGCAGCAAATTTTCATAAACAATTTTACTCGTGCTTGGTTGCTAAGAATTTAAATTAAATATTTTTAATAATATCTTTAATTTAAAACAGCAATTAAAAATTATAAAACTTACATCATCAGCATAAAAAAAAATTATTGTTTACCCACGAAGAATGTTTCTTTTTTAAATGCATTAAGTTGCCCCTGCTTTCTTTCCAAAATTTTCTATTTTGTTGTAAAAAAAATTACCACTCTGTAATAACTTATTTTTGTCAAAATATGACTCGCATATTTTTCTTCCAACATATTTATATACCTCTGGTTCTTTATCTTCAGAAGTTGCTTTTATCCATCAGTCAACTCTATCTGAGTTACATAAAATAAAAGCCATCACTTTAATGTATTTGTTTTGAGCAATTATGTTTTATTAAAATCTTTGTTTACACTTTGATTAGAGATGTGCACGTTAATTAATTGAACCACGCGCCCTCACTTTTACTCGTTTGTAAAAGCAAGTAATTATCAAACATATAAATTTATTGAACATTTAATGAAAAATTTTAATTTTTTCTTAAACTGAAATGTCTGTGTGCAATATTTGCGAACACTCCACCAAACAGTTTTGCTTACTACAAACAAAGGAAGTTGCAAAATAAAAACTTCTGTAACGTACCCATCTCCAATTTAAATAAAAAATAACGGTAAATAATATTTGTAGGTGGGAGTCAAATCTAGCGATTTTCAATTGCTTTATTAGTTTGTTGTGATGCAAAGTTTTATAAAATTTACGAAAGACACTAAATTTTTGTAATATTTTAATAAACAAATTTTTTGGCAATTCATAGCTCACATTTTAAGTACTTAAAAAACTTAGCTCACTTCTAGCAATTTTTTATACTAACTTATCTATATTTTTGGGAAAAAAGTTAGCACCAGTGGTGGGAGGTAAACTACACAGTCATATTGTGAAAACATTCTTGAAACAATGAAACACCAACGTCAATCTGTTAATTTAGCAGCATCTTGTAGCGTCAAAAAGAGGCAAACACAATTTTATAGGTATTCTTTTAATTTATCTCGTTAATTAATCTAATCTAATGGTATCAATTTGGTTTTATATGTTATTATATTGTAAGTTTTTTTTTGTTTTTAATTCCAGAAAACTGTCGAAATTTGAGAAAAAATCACCAAAATAGCCATTTTTAAAAATAACTTTTTTTTAAAGTTGTGGTTAATTTTTAAAATTTTTTTTTTTCTTGTAGTTATTAGAAAACAGTATGAATTTTTTAAAACAGAAAAAAACCCATATACCATATTTTTCTTTTATTTTAAATTTCCATCAAAGTTAAAAAATTTTTGGAGCTTAAGTGAATAATAAGCATTTTTTAAACCAACAAAAACTATGTATAGGAAAAAAATATAATAAACAATTTTTCACAGTTGGTTTTGAATATAGTTAGCTATTACAAGAAACAATTTGAATTTCCTAGTCCAAAAAATTAAATATTTGCAATAATTTTTTTTCAAAAATAAAAAACCAAGGTAATTTGGGGTTTTAGTGTCATTTTATAGCGTAAAATACATAGAAACGCAAAAACTTTACTGTTTTTGCTGTTTTTTTATTAATCAGTATTAATTTGAATTTATATTTAACAGTATTTGTAGTTTGTTTTCTTTTAAACCTTAGAAAACTGTCGAAATTCGAGAAAAAAATCACGAAAATAGCCATTTTTAAAAATATTTTTTTTTGAAGTTGTGGTTAAATTTTTAGAATTTTTTTCTTGTAGTTATTAGAAAACAGTATGAATTTTTGGAAACAGAAAAAAACCCATAGACCATATTTTTCTTTTTTTTTTTTTTAATTTTCCATCAAAGTTAAAAAATTTTTAGAGCTTAAGTGAATAATAAGCACTTTTCAAAGCAATAAGAAATACTTATAAAAAAAGAAATCACAAATCACAGCTAGTTGCAAATATAGTTATTTACTACAGAAAAAAATTTCAATCTCATACTCCAAAAAATAATTTTTTTACAACTGTTTTCCTGAAGCATGTAAGCCGCGGGTATTTTTTTTAGCCATTTTTACTTCAAATTGTTTGAGTTTGGCGCCCCCTAGCGCCACCAAAAGGAGCTAAATCGAACAAATTCTTTAAAATTTATTTAAAAGTTATTGTTATCTAGCGACCTATATATTTTTATCTACAATATAAAAGTTTTTTTTATTGTATATTTGTCTATGGGACACAGCACTGTGCGGCGTATCGTCTTCATCGTTGACTTGCCGGGAAAAGCGTCGATACAATTGGCTGTTGATAACATCATAATCGACGTATTTCTGTGGTTGTTCGTGCACCTCTTAAATCATTTTATGCAGCCACCCGTTCGGTGCTGCGTCGCATTAAGCTAGGTTTTCTGCTTGCTCTGTTATCTCCGGTGAATCACTACTGATTTTTTTATCCCCGACTGTTAGAGGCTTCCTGGTATCCGCAGGGTGCACCTGCTTGGTTGGAGGAATCTGCTGCGAAGGAACACTGGATGTGGACGACTCGTCAACTGCCAATCTACGGGCTTCGACTCTGGAGCAGTCCAATGTCAGTCCAGCGATTTGTACGGTGGTGTTAAATTGCCGTAAAAAATCGAGGCCTATGATGATGTCTTCAGTACTTTCCTTTGGCAGAATGAGGAATCGAGACTGTTTCGTAAGATATCCAAACTGGACCCGTAGTTCCACGGCTTGCGAAACCTTACAGGTGGAGCCACTGGCTATGATGACGTCTAGTTGCTCAGATATCAAACGTGGTGGCGGCCATAATTTGCGGAGGAAAGCACGATAAATAAAATTGTGGCTGGCCTCGGTGTCGATGATGGCCGTTACGTGTGTATTTGCAATTCGCATTGATGTGGTTAATCGGGTCTCTTCGCTGCGTAGATGTGTCGGGCGTGATGGGGAATGCCCGACCATCCTCAATTCGGTCGGCCTCCGCTGGCATTTCCCGCCCGGCGGTCGTCGTTTTGAGGGCAACGAGCGGCATAATGCCCCTGGTTCCCGCAATGATGGCCACGATTCTGGGTGTTTGATGGTACATTTGGAGTCGGACGACCGGTCTCAGGCTACGCATGGAGTCCGGACCTTGGAACGCTTTCCAGGTCTTCTGCCGTCCGAATTAGTTCTGTGAGAGAGCCAAAATCTTTTTGGCGGACATACCACTGGTACTCCGTACGCGCGTTTCGGAAGATACGTTGTAACTTCTGGCCCTTGGTCATCTCTGTATGCCTCATCCAGCTCTGGAGGGTGAGGGTGTTGTCCTTGAAACATTCTCCAGGGAGCTGCAACCTAGTGCGAATGTCATCTTCTAGTTTCTCAAAGTATCTACTAGAGAGAAAAAAAGCGAGAAAATCGGTCGACAAAAACAAGTAGCATGGTGTTACCATGCTTATATCGCGGCAATGGTCCCACAAAGTCGGCGCACACGGTGGCCTATGGCTCCTCTGGGACTCTGGTAAGCATTTCCCCAGTTGGCTTCAAGTGGCTCACTTTAAATTGCTGACAGGACTGGCACCTTCGCACATAACTTCTGATGTCGTGGAACATCCCTGGCCAGTAGTATCGACTAGCGACCCGATGTATGGTTTTACGGATGCCCAAGTGTCCGGCGGTGAGTTGATCATGGTTTTCTTCCATGACACGTTTTCAATCTGCGTTTGCCACACACAGTTTCCACGGCGCACAGTGCTTTGATCCCATATAGTGATGGGACAAAAATAGAAGGAGTGGTCCCAGAGCTTTGAAATTTGGTACACTAGTATAAAATACGTAAATTAAGAAAAATTCAATGTTTTGAAAAAATCGGGCAAAGGACACGCCTACTGCCCATACTTAGAAACTACAAAATTTTCAATTTTGACTACATAACTGCACAGAAAGTTACAATAGTCCGTAGATCATTTACATCCCGTGCTAGTAACTTGTGGGATAATTTTTATTGAAATTGGCGCAAGGACTCTAGGTCCTGTCATATATCCTTTTTCGCAAAAATACCAAGACTGTTACAAAATTTATCCGATTCTCATTAAACTGGGTGGTATGGTTATTATTATGTGTTAAACAAATGTTAGTGCCAAATTACATTAAAATTTATTTATAAAAATAGAAAATAAAAAACAAATTGGCTAAAAATCTTCTACATTATTAATTTGACGACAACGTTAAAGTACAAAATTACAATCTTTCTAAATTAAAATTAAATTTAAAATACGTATAAGTGCGTTTTTTAATAATAATTTTTATGTTTTTAATAATTTATATAAATTTTAATTTACTAAAAATCATCTTCAGTATTGGACTCTTCCCAAAAAATATTGCCGCTCAATGAAACATTTGTCTCGTCGTCTTCAACTGGCTCATTAGCATTTTGTCTTAAGTATATATTTATCAATTTCGGCAAATAATAATTTTTTTTGGTCTTTGGATTCCTTTTTAAAGTCAAAAACGGATCTGAAGATAGTATTTAATAAGTCATTATATCTTTATGAGTGTTTTTTCGCGACGTTTTCCTCGTATGGGACAGTCTTGCTTTTTTCACGATTTTGTGGTTGGCTTCCACTGCTTTTTCAGACAAGCACCCTGAAATTTATTTTCAGATACCACAATAGACGGAATAAATTTTTTTTCAGCTTGTAACGCATACAGAGATGGAAAACAATTTGGGTGTATTTCATTTATTGTGTTACGTAGCACACTATATTTTCATTCGGTCAAATCTACATTCATATATAGCGCCAAAGGTTTTGTTGCTGGTAAGCATTTTAAATTCGACATTAGGCTTTGCAAAACAGAATGAGATTCCCGTTTTAAATTTTCCACTGCAAATTCTACTACCTCAAGGCAACATTTTAACACTAACTTTGCCACTCATCATTCGTGATCTTAATCTCGTAGTGTGCGGACGTGTACGCGAGTGTTAAAAAGAGCGAATATACATATTTGTAATAGGTGGCAAAAATTTTTTATTAATATACATACATATAAGTATACAAAAGTGAAAAAGTAAAAAAACAAAACAAAAAAAAAAAAAAAAAACTAAATAAAAAAGCAAACGGTACATGAGTTACAGCAATCGTCGTGACAGTGGGCCTAATAGCAGAAATGCTTACATTGTGTTAAGCTCCACAAGCGTGAGCAATGAAAACATTAGAGACCCTGAATACAATAAAAATTATTTAAGTGAGAAATCAAAAATAAATACAAACAATTTAAGTTTAAGTGCACCCAATTTAAATAAGTGCTTTGAACAAGGGTCAAACTTAGCCCAATCCCTTTTTAAAAATTATAAAAAAAGTACCGAAGTACAATCCTCACCGCGGTCATTTTTATCAAATTCTGGAATTGAAGCTACAGTAGCTAAACGCGGTCCCTGCCCAATCTCTTCACAAGTTCCAAAGGTCCAGGTAGGAATGGACCGTTATATAACCGTTCTTAAAAGGGGCAGAAGCCCCAAATCGGCAGAGGTTACCAACCCAGCAAAAATGTCGAAAGATGAAGAAAAACCAACCTCATCGCAAAATCGGTTTGCAATACTGCAAGAGGAAAACGATGCCCCGCTAACTGAGAGGAAGACATTTAAGCCTTCCCCAATTTATTTGAGAGAGAAAAATTCAAACGACCTTATAAAGTTTTTAGTTGGATTAATCGGCGAAGACAACTTTTATGTGTCGAACATAAATCGTGGTAGCATTTATGAAACTAAAATTCAAGTGTATCATGAAAATGCTTATCGCACCACGGTTTCGGAGCTTGAAAAACATAAAAAAAACTTCTACA
Source organism: Melanophora roralis (assembly GCA_963583895.1). NCBI lineage: Eukaryota > Metazoa > Arthropoda > Insecta > Diptera > Rhinophoridae > Melanophora > Melanophora roralis. The sequence goes on from OY757191.1 coordinate 37,463,131, forward strand.
CCTATCAACTTAAGAACGCAAAAGGCCTCCAAGTTGTTATTAATGGCATTGATTCGAATGTGGACCCGGAAGAAATTAAGGCTAGTTTGTGCAGCAAAGGCTTCAAAGCCAAATCTGTGTCAAACATTAAAAACAGAGAAAGGTATCCCCAACCATTATTCAGAGTTGAGCTTGAGCCCGGTGATACAAAACTGAAAAAAAACGAAACTCACCCTATCTATGACCTTAAATATATTTTGCATCGTAGAGTCGTTGTTGAAGTGCCACATAAGCGATCTGGGCCCGTACAGTGCTTGAATTGCCAAGAGTATGGTCACACCAGAACTTATTGCAAGTTGCCTGCTGTTTGTGTTGTGTGTGGAGACCTGCATACTACGACCAAGTGCGACAAACCGAGAGATGATCCTCGGGTGAAGAAATGCAGTAATTGTTGGGGAAATCACACTGCTAACTATAGAGGCTGTCCTGTCTTTGATATAGTTAAGCGCTCATCTAAGCCGAAGGTAGTTCCTGCCCCTCCCCAGCCGTTAGATATACCAACAACAAACATTCCCCAGTTAGCACAGCCAACTGCAAGTCAGATTTCTTACGCCAACGCACTAAAGTCAAACCAGCCCAATGCACAAAGGCCAAACCAACCAACCACACAACAACAAGTGCCAACAAGTGAACCAACTGGTCCCAATTTTAGCCGCCTGGAAGCCGTAATTGACAATATGGTCAAACAATTTACGCAGATAATGGCGCAAATGGCTAGCATGATGCAGGAGATGCAGAAAATGCAGTCTGCTCTTCTGCAGGCCATGCTTAAAAGACCATGAACTGCCTCAGGGTTTGTTTCTGGAACGCAAACGGCATCCGCCAACACAAAAACGAGCTCGAATACTTTTTAACACACCAAAAAATCGATGTCATGTTGATTTCCGAAACTCATATGACATCTAGAAGCACTTTTAAAATAAGTGGCTATACTTTTTACGACGCAAAGGATCCTAGGGATAGATCATGTGGTGGATCTGCTATATTAATTAAATCAAGAATTAAACACCAATGGTTGGGTGGCCTATCCGAACCTTATATTCAAGCAACAAACGTCTGTATTGATGAATTTTTCCATAATCTCGTTATTTCGTCAGTTTATTGTCCGCCCAGATTTTCCATAACGAAGGATCAGTATAACAGTTTTTACAAATCTTTAGGTCCTCACTCTATTGCTGATGGTGACTATAACGCTAAACACACGTACTGGGGCTCCCGCCTAATAAGTCCCAGAGGTCGTGTCTTGTATGATTCTGTATCGGAAATGAGACTTCACGTTATTTCAACTGGGCAACCAACATATTGGCCAACTGACCACAATAAAATACCAGACGTAATAGATTTTGGCGTAGCAAAAGGTATATCCCCTGAGCTTATTGAGGCTCAAGCCTCCTTGGATTTATCTACTGACCACTCACCCACAATAATTACTATTTGCAGTCCTCACCAATTAGCAACTAGTGATCTTTTCTTATCTAAAAGAATAAACTGGTTAAAATACAAAAAATTTATCAGCACGCACTGTTCGGAACACCAATCTTTAAAAACTTCCGAAGAAATCGATGAGTGCCTGAGTAGCCTCAATAAAAATATTAAAAAAGCCGTTGAAAATGCTTCTTCTACCTACCGTCAGGCCAGATACAACAAAATTTACTCAACCGATGTTGAAAAGCTTTTATCTGAAAAAAGGAGAGCCCGAAGAGAATGGCAAAGGTATAGATCGCCCCTACTTAAAAATAAGCTGAAGGAATGTGCAAACCGATTAAAAAACTTGCTAGAAGTACATAGAATGTCATCAATGAAGGAATACCTGGAAGGTCTAGACGCGACTCCTCAAACAAACTATTCTCTATGGCGAACAGCCAGACGTCTTAAAAGACCCGTAATCGCAAAACCACCACTGCGTAACCTGAGAGGATCCTGGGCTAGAAATGACGAAGAAAAATGCGATCTGTTCGCAAGCCATTTAGGGAACGTCTTCACTCCCAATTCATGCACTGACGTGAAAGAATTATCGCCTGTTGTTGCTAGACGTCCTGTAGAAATACGTTTCCGATTTTCAGATGTTATAGAGGCTATCGCTTACCTAAATGACAAAAAAGCTCCTGGCGTTGATAAAATAAGCAACAAAATGCTTTTGGAGCTTGTAACGTGGTTTTGTCGTCGGCTGAGGTAACTTAGTCGTGTCCAGGGTCTACTTACGGGCCCACAAACCTCAAGTAATAAGACGATTATTTACCCTTTTTCGGGGGTTACAATATTCTTTTGCTTTATTAAAATTACTTTATCTTGAATACAACTACGATATATTACGATAGCAATGAATCAACGATAACTTAGCCGGCTACCAACGATGCTCTACAGGTACTCGGATGGTGCTCTCGACCTTACTCGTTCTGGTATTTCGGGCTATGCAGGATCGGTGATTTCGGTGTCGGTTGTTCAGGTTCGGCTTGAAGATCGGGAACTCGGGTGTGGTCGTTGATAGCTCGGGATCGTGTATCGACGCGTCGGTTGTGCTCGTACAATGGTGCTTAATGCTATCGGCTAAATACGTACAATGGTACTTAATGCTATCGGCTAAATACTTACAATGGTGCTTAATACTATCGGTTAAATACGTACAATGGTGCTTAATACTATCGGTTAAATACGTACAATGGTGCTTAATACTATCGGTTAAATACGTACAATGTGAGAACAGTCAGCCGAAGCCGCTGTGAGAACAGTCAGCCGAAGCCGCTGTGAGAACAGTCAGTCGAAACCGCTGTGAGAACAGTCAGCCGAAGCCGCTGTGAGAACAGTCAGCCGAAGCCGCTGTGAGAACAGTCAGCCGAAGCCGCTGTGAGAACAGTCAGTCGAAACCGCTGTGAGAACAGTCAGCCGAAGCCGCTGTGAGAACAGTCAGCCGAAGCCGCTGTGAGAACAGTCAGCCGAAGCCGCTGTGAGAACAGTCAGTCGAAACCGCTGTGAGAACAGTCAGCCGAAGCCGCTGTGAGAACAGTCAGCCGAAGCCGCTGTGAGAACAGTCAGCCGAAGCCGCTGTGAGAACAGTCAGCCGAAGCCGCTGTGAGAACAGTCAGCCGAAGCCGCTGTGAGAACAGTCAGTCGAAACCGCTGTGAGAACAGTCAGCCGAAGCCGCTGTGAGAACAGTCAGCCGAAGCCGCTGTGAGAACAGTCAGCCGAAGCCGCTGTGAGAACAGTCAGCCGAAGCCGCTGTGAGAACAGTCAGTCGAAACCGCTGTGAGAACAGTCAGCCGAAGCCGCTGTGATCGAACGGGCATGTATTAAGTAAAGTGTCCAATATCTATACAGATATTGATTGTTCCCACTCGCAGGTCTCGAGTGTTCTTGAATCGGTGGTAGTGCAAACCGATTGTCTCTCCGAACTATGTCTTCGAGACTTGATTGGCGTATTTCAGTCGGGTCTGAATCGCGCCGATCTGTAATTCAATCTTGCATCTTATACTAAATCTTACACATACTAAATGAGAATTATATCTAACTAGTTAAATCAACCTACACGAAATAAACTAAAGCTACGCTTACACTGTAGGAAAAAACGGTGAGGCTGGTATTACACTATTAAATAAAAGAAATAAAATATGTAATGTAGAAATATTCTACGTTACATCTCCCTCCCTCTTCGGGGAATGATAGTCGAAGGCGAGTTTTTGGTCCGAAGACCCACACTACCTTTATGGTAAATTTTAACCTCCCGAATGGGAGGCTCGGTTCTTCGACTAAAATTCCTGGCGGCTGTCCTACAGCTTACAAATAAAATCAATTATACTAGGGCTGTCCTACAGCTTGGCTTGATACTTAACTTAGCAACTTAATATACTACGGCTGTTCTACAGTTTTTTTTTTTTCTTGCCTCTTCACGACCTTGCTGTACCCCTGGCACTTGAGACGAATATATATATTTTTTTTTTTTTTTTTTTTTTTTTTTTTTTTAATAATATTTTTTTTTGGTTGGGCGATCTTAATATTCTTAACTACCTCCTCCTCGTTGTATCGTTTTCTCAAACTCATCCGTGAGGGCGATAAGCTCGTCGAGGCTGCCGAAGTCCTGTCGGCGAACGTAATGCCGGTATTCGGTTCGTAGCCCATCATATATTCGATCGAGGTGGTTTTGCTTCCGGAGGAGCGGGTGTTGCCTTGCAAGAGTGAGCATACATAATATAAAGTCTTTGGCGCGCTCACGGCCGCCCTGCCTGCGGTTGTAGAACGTCTGTTCAAGATGTGGCAGGTAACGGTTCGGCAAGAAGAATTTCTCTATTTCTTGTCTGAATACTGACCACGTGCTGATCGTCTCTCGTTTTACTCGGTACCATTTGAGAGCGTTGCCCTGCAGAACGCTCAGCATTGATGGCAGTAACTGGTTGGGAGCTATATGGTGGCTCTCAGACAATTCCTCGCAGCGTTCGAGAAATTCCATGAGGTCCGTCTCTCCTGAGTAAGATAGATTCCATCTTTGCACTGCCGTCATTACTTCGTTGTCGGTAATGTCGCGTCTGTATGCCTGGGGTGGTACTGGTACTAATATATCCTCCTCATTTACCACACTCTCCTCGGCCGATCGTACCTCTTCTTGCAGTTGCTGTAGCAAGTTTTCCGTGGAAGTTCTCAACTTCTTTGACCGAAGGTTTTCTGCTAGCTGCTTGCGTAGATGTTCTACCGTGCAGCCGGTGGCGGGTATGCCGACATTTCGGCATTGCTCGATTAACTGCTCCTTTCTAAGTAGGTAAATCCATCCGACGGAGTCTGTTTGTAGTGTGCGGCTTGTAGATGAAGTTGTTTTGTTTTTAGCTGTGTTATCGGAATTGCTATTATCGTAATGTTGACTCGATTCCTCCTCGTTGGCGGCGGTTTTTGATTTTTCGCAATGCGACTTGGAATCGGGTCCCTGCTCGGGCGCCATTTTGTAACGTGGTTTTGTCGTCGGCTGAGGTAACTTAGTCGTGTCCAGGGTCTACTTACGGGCCCACAAACCTCAAGTAATAAGACGATTATTTACCCTTTTTCGGGGGTTACAATATTCTTTTGCTTTATTAAAATTACTTTATCTTGAATACAACTACGATATATTACGATAGCAATGAATCAACGATAACTTAGCCGGCTACCAACGATGCTCTACAGGTACTCGGATGGTGCTCTCGACCTTACTCGTTCTGGTATTTCGGGCTATGCAGGATCGGTGATTTCGGTGTCGGTTGTTCAGGTTCGGCTTGAAGATCGGGAACTCGGGTGTGGTCGTTGATAGCTCGGGATCGTGTATCGACGCGTCGGTTGTGCTCGTACAATGGTGCTTAATGCTATCGGCTAAATACGTACAATGGTACTTAATGCTATCGGCTAAATACTTACAATGGTGCTTAATACTATCGGTTAAATACGTACAATGGTGCTTAATACTATCGGTTAAATACGTACAATGGTGCTTAATACTATCGGTTAAATACGTACAATGTGAGAACAGTCAGCCGAAGCCGCTGTGAGAACAGTCAGCCGAAGCCGCTGTGAGAACAGTCAGTCGAAACCGCTGTGAGAACAGTCAGCCGAAGCCGCTGTGAGAACAGTCAGCCGAAGCCGCTGTGAGAACAGTCAGTCGAAACCGCTGTGAGAACAGTCAGCCGAAGCCGCTGTGAGAACAGTCAGCCGAAGCCGCTGTGAGAACAGTCAGCCGAAGCCGCTGTGAGAACAGTCAGTCGAAACCGCTGTGAGAACAGTCAGCCGAAGCCGCTGTGAGAACAGTCAGCCGAAGCCGCTGTGAGAACAGTCAGCCGAAGCCGCTGTGAGAACAGTCAGCCGAAGCCGCTGTGAGAACAGTCAGCCGAAGCCGCTGTGAGAACAGTCAGTCGAAACCGCTGTGAGAACAGTCAGCCGAAGCCGCTGTGAGAACAGTCAGCCGAAGCCGCTGTGAGAACAGTCAGCCGAAGCCGCTGTGAGAACAGTCAGCCGAAGCCGCTGTGAGAACAGTCAGTCGAAACCGCTGTGAGAACAGTCAGCCGAAGCCGCTGTGATCGAACGGGCATGTATTAAGTAAAGTGTCCAATATCTATACAGATATTGATTGTTCCCACTCGCAGGTCTCGAGTGTTCTTGAATCGGTGGTAGTGCAAACCGATTGTCTCTCCGAACTATGTCTTCGAGACTTGATTGGCGTATTTTAGTCGGGTCTGAATCGCGCCGATCTGTAATTCAATCTTGCATCTTATACTAAATCTTACACATACTAAATGAGAATTATATCTAACTAGTTAAATCAACCTACACGAAATAAACTAAAGCTACGCTTACACTGTAGGAAAAAACGGTGAGGCTGGTATTACACTATTAAATAAAAGAAATAAAATATGTAATGTAGAAATATTCTACGTTACAAGCTACCCTTTACAGGTAAAAGAATTATTCTTTTTGTTTTTAATGCCATAATTCGGCTTGAACACTTTCCGCAAATATGGAAAGTTGCCTTAATAAAGATGATTCCTAAGCCGGGAAAAGATCCTTCGAAGGTGGAGTCTTATAGGCCTATAAGTTTGTTACCAACTTTGGCGAAACTGTTCGAAAAGCTACTTAAAAACAAGCTTACTTCGATCCTGAATGACAACAACTGCATTCCAGATCACCAATTTGGTTTTAGAAGTCAACATAGTACAATCGAACAAACTCACAGACTGGTGCAGGTTATTAGAAAAGCCTTTGAGGAAAAGATGTACTGCTCCGCGCTTTTTATCGATGTGTCTCAAGCATTCGATAAAGTATGGCACGAAGGCCTGTTAATCAAACTAAATCTCTATCTACCTGCTAATATTTCAAGCCTGCTAGAAAAATACTTAACCGGCAGACAATTTATGATCAAAGAGGGAAACCAAATAAGTTGTTCCCAACCAATAGGGCTGGTGTACTTCAAGGGAGTATACTAGGTCCAATTTTGTACTTGCTTTACACAGCAGATATGCCAACCAACTGTTTAACGCACACGTCTACATTTGCTGATGATACCGCTTTTCTCAGTATTCATAAAGACCCTAGAGAGGCTTCGAGTCAACTGCAGCAACACGTAAGACAAGTTGAGAAATGGGCAAAGTTATGGGGAATAAAAATAAATGAACAAAAATGTACTCACATAACTTTTACCTTGCGCAAAGAAACGTGCCCTCCAATCACTATTAACAACCATTTGGTGCCTCAACGATTCGAGACAAAATATCTTGGTATTCACCTGGATCGCCGCCTCACATGGAAGCCTCATATAGATGCAAAGCTGAGGCAAATGAAACTTAAAGCTGCACAAATCCACTGGCTAATGGGTAGAAACTCTGTGCTTCACCTGGATTGTAAACTTCTACTATACAACTCAATTTTAAAAAATACAACGCCGTCAAAATAAAATCCTAAGAATGATAACTGGTGCTCCGTGGTATGTCAAAAACAGCAACATCCATAAGGATCTAGAAGTTCCACTTGTTAAATGCGAAATCCTGAAATATGTGGACAAGTATTTAAGTAAGCTGGAAACACATCCAAACCCGCTCGCTCGAAGTATCTTGCAACATAGTAGACACTGCCGTCTGAAAAGGAGGGATACTATTGCGCTTAGATGAAGATAACTATTTCTATTATGAGAACTTAAATTTCTGTCTGGCACTGGCTGGACTAATATTATTTCATTAGTCTTAAGATTTGAAAACTTATTGTTAGTTCGCTTAAGCGAAGATTCAATAATAAAAAATATGCAAAAAAAAAAAAAAAAAAAATTTGGCACTCTTCGGTGTCTAGTTTTGACTGTAGTGCTACCAAAATCTTTCGTCGGACTACCACGTTTTCTACAAGAAGTTTCTGTTGCATGTAAAGCCACTGTTGTATAACATGCTGGAGTTGGAAGCAGCAAATTTTCATAAACAATTTTACTCGTGCTTGGTTGCTAAGAATTCAAATTAAATATTTTTAATAATATCTTTAATTTAAAACAGCAATTAAAAATTATAAAACTTACATCATCAGCATCAAAAAAAATTATTGTTTACCCACGAAGAATGTTTCTTTTTTAAATGCATTAAGTTGCCCCTGCTTTCTTTCCAAAAATTTTCTATTTTGTTGTAAAAAAATTACCACTCTGTAATAACTTATTTTTGTCAAAATATGACTCGCATATTTTTCTTCCAACATATTTATATACCTCTGGTTCTTTATCTTCGGAAGTTGCTTTTATCCATCAGTCAACTCTATCTGAGTTACATAAAATAAAAGCCATCACTTTAATGTATTTGTTTTGACCAATTATGTTTTATTAAAATCTTTGTTTACACTTTGATATGAGATGTGCACGTTAATTAATTGAACCACGCGCCCTCACTTTTACTCGTTTGTAAAAGTAAGTAATTATCAAACATATAAATTTATTGAACATTTTATTAGAAAATTTAATTTTTTCTTTAACTGAAATGTCTGTGTGCAATATTTGCGAACACTCCACCAAACAGTTTTGCTTACTACAAACAAAGGAAGTTGCAAAATAAAAACTTCTGTAACGTACCCATCTCCAATTTTAATAAAAAATAACGGTAAATAATATTTGTAGGTGGCAGTCAAATCTAGCGATTTTCAATTGCTTTATTAGTTTGTTGTGATGCAAAGTTTTATAAAATTTACGAAAGACACTAAATTTTTGTAATATTTTAATAAACAAATTTTTTGGCAATTCATAGCTCACATTTTAAATACTTAAAAAACTTAGCTCACTTCTAGCAATTTTTATACCCTTCACATAGTGATAGGGTATATATCACTTTGTCATTCCGTTTGTAATTTCTTTATTATTCATTTGCGACCCCATAAAGTATATATATTCTGGATCCTTATAGATAGGGAAGTCGATTTAGCGATGTCCGTCTGTCCGTCTGTTGAAATCAAGTTTCCGGAGTCAAATAAAAAGATACAGACCAGTTAATGGTGTCAAACTATCACAAATATCCTGGAGACAATCGCTATTTAAAATCAATAAAATCGGTTCACTATTGACCGAGATATAAGCGAAAACCCAGAGTAACCCATTTTTTTTAGGACAAAATCCGTGCATATATCCCTATATATCTCAGTAAGTATAGTCACTCTTGCCACAAAACTTGGCACGGATACTCCTAAAGAAGGGGCCTTAATAATGGAAAAATTTTTTTCAGATAGGACCAGGGGAAGGGGTATTTTTTCTACAATTGCACAAATTTGGTGAAATATTTTATGCGCTATATCTCGTAAACTATAACAGCTATCGACTTAAAATGTTCTACAAAAAGTAATTGCATGCTAAGGGCTACGCCTTAAAGAAAAAATTTTTTGGGTGGGGGCAAAAAAAGGGGTAGCTCCCATACAAATCGACAATTATTATCAAATATTCGATACGCTATATCTCGGAAACTATAACAGATATCGAAATGAAATGTTCTAGAAAAAGTAATTGCACGCTAAGGGCTACGCCTTAAAGAAAAAATTTTTTGGGTGGGGGCAAAAAAAGGGGTAGCTCCCAAACAAATCGACAATTATTATCAAATATTCGATACGCTATATCTCGGAAACTATAACAGATATCGAAATGAAATGTTCTAAAAAAAGTAATTGCACGCTAAGGGCTACGCCTTAGAGAAAAAATTTTTTGGGTGGGGGCAAAAAAAGGGGTAGCTCCCATACAAATCGACAATTATTATCAAATATTCGATACGCTATATCTCGGAAACTATAACAGATATCGAAATGAAATGTTCTAAAAAAAGTAATTGCACGCTAAGGGCTACGCCTTAGAGAAAAAATTTTTTGGGTGGGGGCAAAAAAAGGGGTAGCTCCCATACAAATCGACAATTATTATCAAATATTCGATACGCTATATCGCGGAAACTATAACAGATATCGAAATGAAATGTTCCACAAAAAGTAATTGCACGCTAAGGGCTACGCCTTAAAGAAAAAAATTTTTGGGTGGGGGCAAAAAAAGGGGTAGCTCCCATACAAATCGACAATTATTATCAAATATTCGATACGCTATATCTCGGAAACTATAACAGATATCGAAATGAAATGTTCTACAAAAAGTAATTGCACGCTAAGGGCTACGCCTTAAAGAAAAAATTTTTTGGGTGGGGGCAAAAAAAGGGGTAGCTCCCATACAAATCGACAATTATTATCAAATATTCGATACGCTATATCTCGGAAACTATAACAGATATCGAAATGAAATGTTCTACAAAAAGTAATTGCACGCTAAAGGCTACGCCTTAAAGAAAAAATTTTTTGGGTGGGGGCAAAAAAAGGGGTAGCTCCCATACAAATCGACAATTATTATCAAATATTCGATACGCTATATCTCGGAAACTATAACAGATATCGAAACGAAATGTTCTAAAAAAAGTAATTGCACGCTAAGGGCTACGCCTTTGAGAAAAAATTTTTTGGGTGGGGGCAAAAAAAGGGGTAGCTCCCATACAAATCGACAATTATTATCAAATATTCGATACGCTTTATCTCGGAAACTATAACAGATATCGAAACGAAATGTTCTAAAAAAAGTAATTGCACGCTAAGGGCTACGCCTTAGAGAAAAAATTTTTTGGGTGGGGGCAAAAAAAGGGGTAGCTCCCATACAAATTGACAATTATTATCAAATATTCGATACGCTATATCTCGGAAACTTTAACAGATATCGAAATGAAATGTTCAACAAAAAGTAATTGCACGCTAAGGGCTACGCTTTAAAGAAAAAAATTTTCGAGTGGGGGAAAAAAAGGGGTAGCTCCCATACAAATCGACAATTATAATAAAATATTCTATAAGCTATATCTGGGAAACTATAACAGATATCGAAATGAAATGTTCCACAAAAAGTAATTGCACGCTAAGGTCTACGCCTTAAAGAAAAAATTTTTTGGGTGGGGGCAAAAAAAGGGGTAGCTCCCATACAAATCGACAATTATTATCAAATATTCGATACGCTATATCTCGGAAACTATAACAGATATCGAAGTGAAATGTTCCACAAAAAGTAATTCACGCTAAGGTCTACGCCTTAAAGAAAAAATTTTTTGGGTGGGGGCAAAAAAAGGGGTAGCTCCCATACAAATCGACAATTATTATCAAATATTCGATACGCTATATCTCGGAAACTATAACAGATATCGAAATGAAATGTTCCACAAAAAGTAATTGCACGCTAAGGGCTACGCTTTAAAGAAAAAAATTTTCGAGTGGGGGCAAAAAAAGGGGTAGCTCCCATACATATTAACAATTTTTGTTAAATTTTCGATATGCTATATCTCAGAAACTATAACATATATCGAAATCAAATGTTCTACAAAAAGTAATTGGACATTAAGGGCTACGCTCTGAAGAAAAAGATTTTCGGATGGGGGGTGAAGAAGGGGTAGCTCCCATACAAATTAACAATTTTTAAACAATTTTCGATACGCTACTTCTGGAAAACTATTACAGCTATCGACTTCGAATATTCTACAAAAAGTAATAATCAAATAATTCATACATTTTGGTGAAAAACTTGGTGAAGAGCAGGGGGACTAGAACATCTAATAAGTTTTATTAACCTTTAAATATGAATAATGTCGAAAACTTTAAAAACTCTCGACCTCAAATCTTCTTCATCTATTTCTATTATTCATACGAACGTTAAAATTTTGTTATTTTTTCTATGGGCTTTAAAACTCGCACAAGGTTTTTTATTATATTATTTGCAGTACAAAATTACTCGGCTGGGTATATTTAAAGACCAATGTGAAGGGTATATAAGATTCGGCACAGCCGAATATAGCGCTCTTACTTGTTTATACTAACTTATCTATATTTTTGGGAAAAAAGTTAGCACCAGTGGTGGGAGGTAAACTACACAGTCATATTGTGAAAACATTCTTGAAACAATGAAACACCAACGTCAATCTGTTAATTTAGCAGCATCTTGTAGCGTCAAAAAGAGGCAAACACAATTTTATACTTATTTTTTTAATTTATCTCGTTAATTAATCTAATCTAATGGTATCAATTTGGTTTTATATGTTATTATATTGTAAGTTTTTTTTTGTTTTTAATTCCAGAAAACTGTCGAAATTTGAGAAAAAAATCACCAAAATAGCCATTTTTAAAAATAATTTTTTTTTAAAGTTGTGGTTAATTTTTAAAATTTTTTTTTTCTTGTAGTTATTAGAAAACAGTATGAATTTTTAAAAACAGAAAAAAACCCATATACCATATTTTTCTTTTATTTTAAATTTCCATCTAAGTTAAAAAATTTTTGGAGCTTAAGTGAATAATAAGCATTTTTTAAACCAACAAAAACTATGTATAGGAAAAAAATATAATAAACAATTTTTCACAGTTGGTTTTGAATATAGTTAGCTATTACAAGAAACAATTTGAATTTCCTAGTCCAAAAAATTAAATATTTGCAATAATTTTTTTTAAAAAATAAAAAACCAAGGTAATTTGGGGTTTTAGTGTCATTTTATAGCGTAAAATACATAGAAACGCAAAAACTTTACTGTTTTTGCTGTTTTTTTATTATTCAGTATTAATTTGAATTTATATTTAACAGTATTTGTAGTTTGTTTTCTTTTAAACCTTAGAAAACTGTCGAAATTCGAGAAAAAAATCACGAAAATAGCCATTTTTAAAAATATTTTTTTTTAAAGTTGTGGTTGAATTTTTAGAATTTTTTTCTTGTAGTTATTCGAAAACAGTATGAATTTTTGGAAACAGAAAAAAACCCATAGACCATATTTTTCTTTTTTTTTTTTAATTTTCCATCAAAGTTAAAAAATTTTTAGAGCTTAAGTGAATAATAAGCACTTTTCAAAGCAATAAGAAATACTTATAAAAAAAGAAATCACAAAATTTTTTTACAGCTAGTTGCAAATATAGTTATTTACTACAGAAAAAAATTTCAATCTCATACTCCAAAAAATAATTTTTTTACAACTGTTTTCCTGAAGCATGTAAGACGCGGGTATTTTTTTTAGCCATTTTTACTTCAAATTGTTTGAGTTTGGCGCCCCCTAGCGCCACCAAAAGGAGCTAAATCGAACAAATTCTTTAAAATTTATTTAAAAGTTATTGTTATCTAGCGACCTATATATTTTTATCTACAATATAAAACCTTTTTTTTATTGTATATTTGTCTATGGGACACAGCACTGTGCGGCGTATCGTCTTCATCGTTGACTTGCCGGGAAAAGCGTCGATACAATTGGCTGTTGATAACATCATAATCGACGTATTTCTGTGGTTGTTCGTGCACCTCTTAAATCATTTTATGCAGCCACCCGTTCGGTGCTGCGTCGCATAAAGCTAGGTTTTCTGCTTTCTCTGTTATCTCCGGTGAATCACTACTGATTTTTTTATCCCCGACTGTTAGAGGCTTCCTGGTATCCGCAGGGTGCACCTGCTTGGTTGGAGGAATCTGCTGCGAAGGAACACTGGATGTGGACGATTCGTCGACTGCCAATCTACGGGCTTCGACTCTGGAGCAGTCCAATGTCAGTCCAGCGATTTGTACGGTGGTGTTAAATTGCCGTAAAAAATCGAGGCCTATGATGATGTCTTCAGTACTTTCCTTTGGCAGAATAAGGAATCGAGACTGTTTCGTAAGATATCCAAACTGGACCCGTAGTTCCACGGCTTGCGAAACCTTACAGGTGGAGCCACTGGCTATGATGACGTCTAGTTGCTCAGATATCAAAAGTGGTGGCGGCCATAATTTGCGGAGGAAAGCACGATAAATAAAATTGTGGCTGGCCCCGGTGTCGATTGTTGTGATTTATTTTAAATGTAGTTCTTTATTTAATAATAAAACACAAACTCTCTACTAAATGCTATTCCTACCTACTATTTATATTAAACTTAACATGCTGACTTCATAGAAGTCAGCAATGTTGTGAAAGTGCTGACTCGCATTATCAGGTCACACTTTGTGAAAGTGCTGACTCGCATTATCGGGTCAACAACTTTGTGAAAGTGCTGACTTGCGTTATCGGGTCAGCACCCTTTATGTTTATTTAAATTAAACTAAATATATACGAGGGTGGCTCTCAGTTGAAGTTGTACGATGGTAGCTCTCAACATCCCTCCCCCCTTTGTAGAAAAGTGTGGCTCTTTTATCACGGCTTCTGTTAATTGTTGTCGTTGTCGTTGCCGTTGACGAAATTGTTGTTAAATTGTATTTTGGATCACGTTTCTCACGTAATATAGCTTAAACAATTCTCCGACGTTTTTCGATTTAAAATAACTAATTGAATCTCGTATGTAAGGGATTCTGTGGAAGAAGATCTGTTCCATTGAGATCTGATTTAGTAAGTAAGGGCTGAAGAGCAACTTCATTTTTATTTTCATCATAGTTGTAATTGCAGCTGTTGTTGTTGCTGTGAAGTTAAAGTTCAAAAATGGTTTTTAATATTACCATTATTTTTTACAGTGAACTTGCTAACTGTGTTGATGTTTTAAGGCATTTGTAGAGTCAAAATTTTTGTTCTGGTTGTATCATCAGTTGTAAAATTAGCACACGACTCCGAAACTGACGTCTGTGGCCCCAGTAGTGCTGTAGGAAAGACAACGGCAGTAGTTTACGCATGTGATTTCTGCAGAATTGATGAGTTTTTGCTTCGTTCTTGACAATAGTCACTGACTTTAAAGGTGTATCATAGGCTTTACATAAACCATTGCTGCTTACAGACAACTGTTGCAAATTGGTAGTAACCCATGAGCTTGCGGCAAAACATTTTTAATTTTACCTGTGGCTAGTGATGTTGCCAAGTATATAGCTGCGTTGGTTGCTGCTAGTGTTGTTTGATGATTTTCAACGGTGTGACTTGGAAAAGTTACTAAACCAGCTGTGCTTCCTAATTGTATGTACGACAATTGATTTAAATTAGATTCAATTTGTCCAGCTTGCTGCTGTCGTTGCCTGACTTGGTTGTGTAGGATTTGTTGTATTTGGTATATGTGGAGAAGTTGCGTTGTACTATTCGATTGCGTTCATATGTCGCGGCTTCTTGGAATCTGCTTTCTGGAGTGGTTACAACCTTTTTGGTTGGAACGGAAAGGGGAGAGATAATGCCGTTAGCGGCTGTGCCATGTTGACCCATCTCTATGTTGGAGAACACCACCCGAAAAACCGTGCAAAAGGTTATATAAAAACTAACATGCAAATCGTTAAAACTATCATTTAGTATATATTAATTTTAATGTATAAAAATTAACTTTGAGAAACCTTGCAAGTGTTTTGACATTTTAAAAAATTAACATACAAGTCGGTTAAAATTATCATTATGTATAAAGGCATATATGAAAACTAAACATTAAGATACAATGAAAGTATATAGGCATGTTTGTAGATTTTTTAGCTTAATTATATGAAAAATAAACATTAAGAACCCATGCAAGTCGTTTAAATTTTAAAAATATATATAAAAAATTACACATGCAAATTATTCAAAACTATCATTAAGTATATAGGTATGTTGGTGTTTTAATTTTTTGACTTAAATATATGAAAATAAAAATTAAGAATCCATGAAAGTGGTTTGAATTAAAAAATAAAAAATTAACATGTTAGTCGCTTAACATTTACCATTAAGTATCTAGGTATATTTTTAGGTGTTTTAATTAATTTTTTAAATATATGAAAAGTAAACATAACGAAACCATGCAATTGGTTTAATTTTTTTAAAAATACATACATATAGGAGAAGTTGACATGCAAGTCGGTTAGAACCGATCATTAGGTATATAGGCATGCTTGTGGGTGATTTCATTTTTTGACAGAAATATGTACATGCAAAAATCAACATTAAGAACCAATGCAAGTAGTTTACAAATTAATTGTGTATATATGTATGTATATAGAAGCTTATTAATATTCTTTTTTTTTTTTTTTTAAGTAATTTTATAAAAAAAAACAAAATTGAGGAACCATGCAAGTGGTTCATAAATTACCATTAAGTCTATTTGTATGTAAACATTAAAAAAGTGTTGAATTTCTGTCAACAAATTTTTTGACGACATAAAATTTTAATCCAGTTCAGTAAGTTTATTTTACTAAAATGTTGTTTGTCATTGTATATATGTATAAAGAAATATAGTTCTTTACAAATATATACTTATTTATATATTTTGTTTCCTTTTATAATTATCCAGATAATTATGAAGGTTCAATGTGATAATTATGTTATGGTTTCAATGTCAATTGTGCAAAGCTAAGCACAATTGGCACAGACATTGACTTTGGTTTTAAAATAAAACAAAAAAAATATTCTGCTTAAAAAAAAACAAATTGAGAAATTGTCTGAGTCTGCAGAATTAGAAATTGTATTTTTCTTTAGTTTAGTCATTACTGTCGGGACTGTTCGACAAGTAAAAACAAAAAAATAAAAATGAAAATAAAATTTTGGTAAAGTTTTTTAAGTTAAATTTTTAAATTGACCTTTTTATTGTAAACTCAAATTAAACTGTCATTAAAAGTTCAGTAGAAATATATGAAATAAAAAATAAAACAAAAATAAGAGCTCAATTCATCCAGAGTTTCGCCAAAGAAAAACAGCTGGAAAACTTTGCCCGGTAACTACATTGCAATTACTTTGGAATTGGACGTCTGTTCTCAAAATCATAAATTGACGTCTTGAAGATATTAATGGTTGTCGGAAAGTTAGTATGCATGCTACTAAACTATCAACAAGCACCGGCATATAATCCACTTATATTGAAAATGGAGATGAAGCAAAAACTGCAAGTTTACTTCAACAACACCGTGGAGAGTTGCGGTATCATCAGGTATTAACGATGTTGCAAAGTGTAGTATTATGTAATACAATTCCTCAAAGGTGTGTCCGTCAGTTAGTAAAAGGAATTAAAGGCAGATAATGTTAAAGGTCCTGAAACTTCAATATCATTACGGAAAATATGTATAAAGCTGTTGCACAACAACAAACTCGATTACGCTATGCGTATAGCTAATATGTTACCTTCCCAGTGCTACCATGCCTGGGTCATCTTAATCCGCTGTACAGTCTTTAGTCATGGTGTCCTCTACTTGCGTTCGTATTGTTCCAGCTAATATCCTCCTAATGGATTTATACTAATTTCGTGTCTGTTTCAGGTCCCTGGATGGCAACCTCTCTTGCGGATGTTTCGTTCTCTAGCTGGCAAGTTCCCTTCCTGAATCTTAGTTTTCCAAAACGGTGAGTTGTATATAATTCATTAAACATCCTTTCCCTCAAAGTAGGAAATCGCTTGTCCCGACTGGACCAATTCGACTACGGCTAGCGACTGTTCTGTGCAGAGTGCGTTAGATAGGGCGATCCCCCTTTTCCCTCTTTTCGATCTATATGATTTCTACCCTTCATTTTTTTTCTTTATTCTTTTTCCCTATTTTTATTATATAACTCCTCTAATTCCCCTTTTCAGTCTATTCTATTATTTCTACGATTCATTTCCCTATGACTCTTCTGGTCCTCTTTTCAATCTATTGCTCATATATTTTCGTTTCCCTACCGAGTATCGCTCCCATTTTGCCCTAATCCCGTGCCTTTGGTTTCGAGCCAAAGTGACCAAGATTTTTAAAATGGGACGCCTGATAGATTTCATAATGCTTCCTTTCTTAGTTTTTCCCCTTTTTTTTCTCTTATAAGGCTCCCTGACCTTTCATTTTACTATCCTCGGTTTCGCTTCCCTCGTTTGTCTGAATATCCTCTTTCTCATATTCCACCGTAGACTTGTCCTCTTCATTCCCCCTGTACATTTGGTTTCGAGCCAAAGTGACTAGGATTTGAAAAAAGAGTACCTGCTACCCAAAAAAAATTTGGAAACTACCCTACTTGCACTCTGCAACCTTTGACAGGTTTCTACTTCGCTAGCTTTATTAAATTGTTATGATATACTTTCTCCACGTTCCTGTGTTTTAGTCTTACGTTAACCGGTGTCGGTATTCCCGTGATTTCATAGGGACCCAGCCATATGGGTGAAAATTTATTTTTCCGTGCCTGGTTTTTCAGCCACACCATTTGTCCTATCTTAAAATGTCTAGTCCTCGTCCCCTTGTCATAGTATTGTTCCAACATTTCTTTAACCCTAATCTGGTTTTTTCGTATTGTCCAATTATAATGAATAACTTTAAGGCATACTTACCATTCTTACCCTCGTTCCATCCTTTTTTAATGTAGGAGAAACAATTTAAAAATAAAAAAAAACCACACTGTATAAATAACTTATTCGCCTTTCTCGAAACCTCCTTAAAGCGGTTAGGCCCGTGACAAAAACTTTCAATTCCACCACCTTACACTTCGACTAAGATACTAAAGGCGTACCAGAATGTGGCTGCTTAATACCTTCAGCACTTCGTTTCTATGTTTAGTGGTTTCATTGTTTTTGCCAACAGCTGCCCCACCGCGAAGGTTTCGAGAACAACGTGCAATAATTATTCCTGGAGGGTCCCTTGGGAATCGCAGGATTCTTATTAATTTATAACCGGCTGCGCCAATTGTTGTGATTTATTTTAAATGTAGTTCTTTATTTAATAATAAAACACAAACTCTCTACTAAATGCTATTCCTACCTACTATTTATATTAAACTTAACATGCTGACTTCATAGAAGTCAGCAATGTTGTGAAAGTGCTGACTCGCATTATCAGGTCACACTTTGTGAAAGTGCTGACTCGCATTATCGGGTCAACAACTTTGTGAAAGTGCTGACTTGCGTTATCGGGTCAGCACCCTTTATGTTTATTTAAATTAAACTAAATATATACGAGGGTGGCTCTCAGTTGAAGTTGTACGATGGTAGCTCTCAACACGATGATGGCCGTTACGTGTGTATTTGCAATTCGCATTGATGTGGTTAATCGGGTCTCTTCGCTGCGTAGATGTGTCGGGCGTGATGAGGATTTACATTTTCTCTGGGGAATGCCCGACCATCCTCAATTCGGTCGGCCTCCGCTGGCATTTCCCGCCCGGCGGTCGTCGTTTTGAGGGCAACGAGCGGCATAATGCCCCTGGTTCCCGCAATGATGGCCACGATTCTGGGTGTTTGATGGTACATTTGGAGTCGGACGACCGGTCTCAGGCTGCGCAGGGAGTCCGGACCTTGGAACGCTTTCCAGGTCTTCTGCCATCCGAATTAGTTCTGTGAGAGAGCCAAAATCTTTTTGGCGGACATACCACTGGTACTCCGTACGAGCGTTTCGGAAGATACGTTGTAACTTCTGGCCCTCGGTCATCTCTGTATGCCTCATCCAGCTCTGGAGGGTGAGGGTGTTGTCCTTGAAACATTCTCCAGGGAGCTGCAACCTAGTGCGAATGTCATCTTCTAGTTTCTCAAAGTATCTACTAGAGAGAAAAAAAGCGAGAAAATCGGTCGACAAAAACAAATAGCATGGTGTTACCATGCTTATATCGCGGCAATGGTCTCACAAAGTCGGCGCACACGGTGGCCCATGGCTCCTCTGGGACTCTGGTAAGCATTTCCCCAGTTGGCTTCAAGTGGCTCACTTTAAATTGCTGACAGGACTGGCACCTTCGCACATAACTTCTGATGTCGTGGAACATCCCTGGCCAGTAGTATCGACTAGCGACCCGATGTATGGTTTTACGGATGCCCAAGTGTCCGGCGGTGAGTTGATCATGGTTTTCTTCCATGACACGTTTTCAATCTGCGTTTGCCACACACAGTTTCCACGGCGCACAGTGCTTTGATCCCATATGGTGATGGGACAAAAATGGAAGGCGTGGTCCCAGAGCTTTGAAATTTGGTACACTAGTATAAAATACATAAATTAAGAAAAATTCAATGTTTTGAAAAAATCGGGCAAAGGACACGCCTACTGCCCATACTAAGAAACTACAAAATTTTCAATTTTGACTACATAACTGCACAGAAAGTTACAATAGTCCGTAGATCATTTACATCCCGTGCTAGTAACTTGTGGGATAATTTTTATTGAGATTGGCGCAAGGACTCTAGGTCCTGTCATATATCCTTTTTCGCAAAAATACCAAGACTGTTACAAAATTTATCCGATTCTCATTAAACTGGGTGGTATGGTTATTATTATGTGTTAAACAAATGTTAGTGCCAAATTACATTAAAATTCATTTATAAAAATAGAAAATAAAAAACAAATTGGCTAAAAATCTTCTACATTATGAATTTGACGACAACGTTAAAGTACAAAACTACAATCTTTCTAAATTAAAATTAAATTTAAAATACGTATAAGTGCGTTTTTTAATAATAATTTTTATGTTTTTAATAATTTATATAAATTTTAATTTACTAAAAATCATCTTCAGTATTGGACTCTTCCCAAAAAATATTGCCGCTCAATGAAACATTTGTCTCGTCGTCTTCAACTGGCTCATTAGCATTTTGTCTTAAGTATATATTTATCAATTTCGGCAAATAATAATTTTTTTTTGGTCTTTGGATTCCTTTTTAAAGTCAAAAACGGATCTGAAGATAGTATTTAATAAGTCATTATATCTTTATGAGTGTTTTTTCGCGACGTTTTCCTCGTATGGGACAGTCTTGCTTTTTTCACGATTTTGTGGTTGGCTTCCACTGCTTTTTCAGACAAGCACCCTGAAATTTATTTTCAGATCCCACAATAGACGGAATAAATTTTTTTTCAGCTTGTAACGCATACAGAGATGGAAAACAATTTGGGTGTATTTCATTTATTGTGTTACGTAGCACACTATATTTTCATTCGGTCAAATCTACATTCATATATAGCGCCAAAGGTTTTGTTGCTGGTAAGCATTTTAAATTCGACATTAGGCTTTGCAAAACAGAATGAGATTCCCGTTTTAAATTTTCCACTGCAAATTCTTCTACCTCAAGGCAACATTTTAACACTAACTTTGCCACTCTTCGGTGTCTAGTTTTAACTGTAGTGCTACCAAAATCTTTCGTCGGACTACCACGTTTTCTACAAGAAGTTTCTGTTGCATGTAAAGCCACTGTTGTATAACATTCTGGAGTTGGAAGCAGCAAATTTTTATAAACAATTTTACTCGTGCTTGGTTGCTAAGAATTTAAATTAAATATTTTTAATAATATCTTTAATTTAAAACAGCAATTAAAAATTATAAAACTTACATCATCAGCATCAAAAAAAATTATTGTTTACCCACGAAGAATGTTTCTTTTTTAAATGCATTAAGTTGCCCCTGCTTTCTTTCTAAAAATTTTCTATTTTGTTGTAAAAAAAAATTACCACTCTGTAATAACTTATTTTTGTCAAAATATGACTCGCATATTTTTCTTCCAACACATTTATATACCTCTGGTTCTTTATCTTCAGAAGTTGCTTTTATTCATCAGTCAACTCTATCTGAGTTACATAAAATAAAAGCCACACTTTAATGTATTTGTTTTGACCAATTATGTTTTATTAAAATCTTTGTTTACACTTTGATATGAGATGTGCACGTTAATTAATTGAACCACGCGCCCTCACTTTTACTCGTTTGTAAAAGTAAGTAATTATCAAACATATAAATTTATTGAACATTTTATTAGAAAATTTAATTTTTTCTTTAACTGAAATGTCTGTGTGCAATATTTGCGAACACTCCACCAAACAGTTTTGCTTACTACAAACAAAGGAAGTTGCAAAATAAAAACTTCTGTAACGTACCCATCTCCAATTTAAATAAAAAATAACGGTAAATAATATTTGTAGGTGGGAGTCAAATCTAGCGATTTTCAATTGCTTTATTAGTTTGTTGTGATGCAAAGTTTTATAAAATTTACGAAAGACACTAAATTTTTGTAATATTTTAATAAACAAATTTTTTGGCAATTCAAAGCTCACATTTTAAGTACTTAAAAAACTTAGCTCACTTCTAGCAATTTTTTATACTAACTTATCTATATTTTTGGGAAAAAAGTTAGCACCAGTGGTGGGAGGTAAACTACACAGTCATATTGTGAAAACATTCTTGAAACAATGAAACACCAACGTCAATCTGTTAATTTAGCAGCATCTTGTAGCGTCAAAAAGAGGCAAACACAATTTTATACTTATTTTTTTAATTTATCTCGTTAATTAATCTAATCTAATGGTATCAATTTGGCTTTATATGTTATTATATTGTAAGTTTTTTTTGTTTTTAATTCCAGAAAACTGTCGAAATTTGAGAAAAAAATCACCAAAATAGCCATTTTTAAAAATAATTTTTTTTTAAAGTTGTGGTTAATTTTTAAAATTTTTTTTCTTGTAGTTATTAGAAAACAGTATGAATTTTTAAAAACAGAAAAAACCCCATAGACCATATTTTTCTTTTTTTTTAATTTTCCATCAAAGTTAAAAAATTTTTAGAGCTTAAGTGAATAATAAGCATTTTTCAAAGCAATAAGAAATACTTATAAAAAAAGAAATCACAAAATTTTTTTACAGCTAGTTGCAAATATAGTTATTTACTACAGAAAAAAATTTCAATCTCATACTCCAAAAAATAATTTTTTTACAACTGTTTTCCTGAAGCATGTAAGCCGCGGGTATTTTTTTAGCCATTTTTACTTCAAATTGTTTGAGTTTGGCGCCCCCTAGCGCCACAAAAGGAGCTAAATCGAACAAATTCTTTAAAATTTATTTAAAAGTTATTGTTATCTAGCGACCTATATATTTTTATCTGCAATATAAAACCTTTTTTTAATTGTATATTTGTCTATGGGACACAGCACTGTGCGGCGTATCGTCTTCATCGTTGACTTGCCGGGAAAAGCGTCGATACAATTGGCTGTTGATAACATCATAATCGACGTATTCCTGTGGTTGTTCGTGCACCTCTTTAATCATTTTATGCAGCCACCCGTTCGGTGCTGCGTCGCATAAAGCTAGGTTTTCTGCTTGCTCTGTTATCTCCGGTGAATCACTACTGATTTTTTTATCCCCGACTGTTAGAGGCTTCCTGGTATCCGCAGGGTGCACCTGCTTGGTTGGAGGAATCTGCTGCGAAGGAACACTGGATGTGGATGACTCGTCGACTGCCAATCTACGGGCTTCGACTCTGGAGCAGTTCAATGTCAGTCCAGCGATTTGTACGGTGGTTTTAAATTGCCGTGAAAAATCGAGGCCTATGATGATGTCTTCAGTACTTTCCTTTGGCAGAATAAGGAATCGAGACTGTTTCGTAAGATATCCAAACTGGACCCGTAGTTCCACGGCTTGCGAAACCTTACAGGTGGAGCCACTGGCTATGATGACGTCTAGTTGCTCAGCTATCAAACGTGGTGGCGGCCATAATTTGCGGAGGAAAGCACGATAAATAAAATTGTGGCTGGCCCCGGTGTCGATGATGGCCGTTACGTGTGCATTTGCAATTCGCATTGATGTGGTTAATCGGGTCTCTTCGCTGCGTAGATGTGTCGGGCGTGATGAGGATTTACATTTTCTCTGGGGAATGCCCGACCATCCTCAATTCGGTCGGCCTCCGCTGGCATTTCCCGCCCGGCGGTCGTCGTTTTGAGGGCAATGAGCGGCATAATGCCCCTGGTTCCCGCAATGATGGCCACGATTCTGGGTGTTTGATGGTGCATTTGGAGTCGGACGACCGGTCTCAGGCTGCGCAGGGAGTCCGGACCTTGGAACGCTTTCCAGGTCTTCTGCCATCCGAATTAGTTCTGTGAGAGAGCCAAAATCTTTTTGGCGGACATACCACTGGTACTCCGTTCGCGCGTTTCGGAAGATACGTTGTAACTTCTGGCCCTCGGTCATCTCTGTATGCCTCATCCAGCTCTGGAGGGTGAGGGTGTTGTCCTTGAAACATTCTCCAGGGAGCTGCAACCTAGTGCGAATGTCATCTTCTAGTTTCTCAAAGTATCTACTAGAGAGAAAAAAAGCGAGAAAATCGGTCGACAAAAACAAGTAGCATGGTGTTACCATGCTTATATCGCGGCAATGGTCCCACAAAGTCGGCGCACACGGTGGCGCATGGCTCCTCTGGGACTCTGGTAAGCATTTCCCCAGTTGGCTTCAAGTGGCTCACTTTAAATTGCTGACAGGACTGGCACCTTCGCACATAACTTCTGATGTCGTGGAACATCCCTGGCCAGTAGTATCGACTAGCGACCCGATATATGGTTTTACGGATGCCCAAGTGTCCGGCGGTGGGTTGATCATGGTTTTCTTCCATGACACGTTTTCAATCTGCGTTTGCCACACACAGTTTCCACCGCGCACAGTGCTTTGATCCCATATAGTGATGGGACAAAAATAGAAGGAGTGGTCCCAGAGCTTTGAAATTTGGTACACTAGTATAAAATACATAAATTAAGAAAAATTCAATGTTTTGAAAAAATCGGGCAAAGGACACGCCTACTGCCCATACATAGAAACTACAAAATTTTCAATTTTGATTACATAACTGCACAGAAATTTACAATAGTCCGTAGATCATTTACATCCCGTGCTAGTAACTTGTGGGATAATTTTTATTGAGATTGGCGCAAGGACTCTAGGTCCCGTCATATATCCTTTTTCGCAAAAATACCAAGACTGTTACAAAATTTATCCGATTCTCATTAAACTGGGTGGTATGGTTATTATTATGCGTTAAACAAATGTTAGTGCCAAATTACATTAAAATTTATTTATAAAAATAGAAAATAAAAAACAAATTGGCTAAAAATCTTCTACATTATGAATTTGACGACAACGTTAAAGTACAAAATTACAATCTTTCTAAATTAAAATTAAATTTAAAATACGTATAAGTGCGTTTTTTAATAATAATTTTTATGTTTTTAATAATTTATATAAATTTTAATTTACTAAAAATCATCTTCAGTATTGGACTCTTCCCAAAAAATATTGCCGCTCAATGAAACATTTGTCTCGTCGTCTTCAACTGGCTCATTAGCATTTTGTCCTAAGTATATATTTATCAATTTCGGCAAATAATAATTTTTTTTTTGGTCTTTGGATTCCTTTTTTAAGTCAAAAACGGATCTGAAGATAGTATTTAATAAGTCATTATATCTTTATGAGTGTTTTTTCGCGACGTTTTCCTCGTATGGGACAGTCTTGCTTTCTTCACGATTTTGTGGTTGGCTTCCACTGCTTTTTCAGACAAGCACCCTGAAATTTATTTTCAGATACCACAATAGACGGAATACATTTTTTTTCAGCTTGTAACGCATACAGAGATGGAAAACAATTTGGGTGTATTTCATTTATTGTGTTACGTAGCACACTATATTTTCATTCGGTCAAATCTACATTCATATATAGCGCCAAAGGTTTTGTTGCTGGTAAGCATTTTAAATTCGACATTAGGCTTTGCAAAACAGAATGAGATTCCCGTTTTAAATTTTCCACTGCAAATTCTACTACCTCAAGGCAACATTTTAACACTAACTTTGCCACTCTTCGGTGTCTAGTTTTGACTGTAGTGCTACCAAAATCTTTCGTCGGACTACCACGTTTTCTACATGAAGTTTCTGTTGCATGTAAAGCCACTGTTGTATAACATTCTGGAGTTGGAAGCAGCAAATTTTCATAAACAATTTTACTCGTGCTTGGTTGCTAAGAATTTAAATTAAATATTTTTAATAATATCTTTAATTTAAAACAGCAATTAAAAATTATAAAACTTACATCATCAGCATCAAAAAAAATTATTGTTTACCCACGAAGAATGTTTCTTTTATAAATGCATTAAGTTGCCCCTGCTTTCTTTCCAAAAATTTTCCATTTTGTTGTAAAAAAAATTACCACTCTGTAATAACTTATTTTTGTCAAAATATGACTCGCATATTTTTCTTCCAACATATTTATATACCTCATCCATCATCCATCAGTCAACTCTATCTGAGTTACATAAAATAAAAGCCATCACTTTAATGTATTTGTTTTGATCAATTATGTTTTATTAAAATCTTTGTTTACACTTTGATATGAGATGTGCACGTTAATTAATTGAACCACGCGCCCTCACTTTTACTCGTTTGTAAAAGTAAGTAATTATCAAACATATAAATTTATTGAACATTTTATTAGAAAATTTAATTTTTTCTTTAACTGAAATGTCTGTGTGCAATATTTGCGAACACTCCACCAAACAGTTTTGCTTACTACAAACAAAGGAAGTTGCAAAATAAAAACTTCTGTAACGTACCCATCTCCAATTTAAATAAAAAATAACGGTAAATAATATTTGTAGGTGGGAGTCAAATCTAGCGATTTTCAATTGCTTTATTAGTTTTTTATGATGCAAAGTTTTATAAGATTTACGAAAGACACTAAATTTTTGTAATATTTTAATTAACAAATTTTTTGGCAATTCATAGCTCACATTTTAAATACTTAAAAAACTTAGCTAACTTCTAACAATTTTTTATACTAACTTATCTATATTTTTGGCAAAAAAGTTAGCACCAGTGGTGGGAGGTAAACTACACAAAGTCATATTTTGAAAACATTCTTGAAACAATGAAACACCAACGTCAATCTGTTAATTTAGCAGCATCTTGTAGCGTCAAAAAGAGGCAAACACAATTTTATACTTATTTTTTTAATTTATCTCGTTAATTAATCTAATCTAATGGTATCAATTTGGTTTTATATGTTATTATATTGTAAGTTTTTAATACAATTTTTTTGATTTTTAGTTTGGCTTTAGTTCATATAATTTCTTTTTATTAGAAGAAATTATTATTTTCCGTTAATGTTGAAAGAAACCTTCAATTTGAAAAAAAGCTGATTTTTCTACCGCTACTAGCTGAGTAGAATGCATTTTCGAAAGCAGCTACGCAATTTCATCATCAGTACTCTTTGAACGGTAGTAGTGTATTTGGTTGTAAACATCACCTATTTAACTTACATGTAACAGAGAAAAGTATACGGTATCAGTGTTTTCCTTCTGTTTTTATTTTGTAAGTTAGGACGAAGTTTACTTTTCATATACACTATGCTTTTTTCCATTAAAAGTCTCTTTGGCAACACTTGACTAACGGACAAGCATTCATCCATCTCTCAGAAGGAACGAAACGCTTTTTATTATTGTATATCATACAATAGGGATAATCACTTTTCAATTTCTTTTTTTTTTTTTTTTTTTGTCAACGACAAATTGACAGAAATTATTAAAGATCATTTTGCACCGTGCCATGTGTGAGTTATATGTTAATTTTTATTTATTGTTGAACTAATTGTTTTTAATACAATTTTTTTGATTTTTAGTTTGGCTTTAGTTCATATAATTTCTTTTTATTAGAAGAAATTATTATTTTCCGTTAATGTTAAAGGAAACCTTCAATTTGAAAAAAGCAGATTTTTCTACCGCTACTAGCCGAGTAGAATGCATTTTCGAAAGCAGCTACGCAATTTCATCATCAGTACTCTTTGAACGGTAGTAGTGTATTTGGTTGTAAACATCACCTATTTAACTTACATGTAACAGAGAAAAGTATACGGTATCAGT
Organism: Melanophora roralis; assembly: GCA_963583895.1. Lineage (NCBI taxonomy): Eukaryota > Metazoa > Arthropoda > Insecta > Diptera > Rhinophoridae > Melanophora > Melanophora roralis. The sequence continues at coordinate 37,490,647 of OY757191.1, forward strand.
GTTTTCCTTCTGTTTTTATTTTGTAAGTTAGGACGAAGTTTACTTTTCATATACACTATGCTTTTTTCCATTAAAAGTCTCTTCGGCAACACTTGACTAACGGACAAGCATTCATCCATCTCTCAGATGGAACGAAACGCTTTTTAAATTGTAAATTTAATTGTAAATTGTATTAAAAACAATTGCGTAGCTGCTTTCGAAAATGCATTCTACTCGACTAGTAGCGGTAGAAAAATCAGCTTTTTTCAAATTGCAAGTTTTTTTTTTGTTTTTAATTCCAGAAAACTGTCGAAATTTGAGAAAAAAATCACCAAAATAGCCATTTTTAAAAATAATTTTTTTTTAAAGTTGTGGTTAATTTTTAAAATTTTTTTTTCTAGTAGTTATCAGAAAACAGTATGAATTTTTGAAAACAGAAAAAAACCCATAGACCATATTTTTCTTTTTTTTTAATTTTCCATCAAAGTAAAAAAATTGTTGGAGCTTAAGTGAATAATAAGCATTTTTTAAACCAACAAAAACTATGTATAGGAAAAAAAATATAATAAAAATTTTTTCACAGTTGGTTTTGAATATAGTTGGCTATTACAAAAAACAATTTGAATTTCCTAGTCCAAAAAATTAAATTTTTGCAATAATTTTTTTTAAACAATATAAAGCCAAGGTAATTTGGGGTTTTAGTGTCATTTTATAGCGTAAAATACATAGAAACGCAAAAACTTTACTATTTTTGCTGTTTTTTTATTAATCAGTATTAATTTGAATTTATATTTTACAGTATTTGTAGTTTGTTTTCTTTTAAACCTTAGAAAACTGTCGAAATTCAAGAAAAAAATCACGAAAATAGCCATTTTTAAAAATAATTTTTTTTTAAAGTTGTGGTTAAATTTTTAGAATTTTTTTTCTTGTAGTTTTTAGAAAACAGTATGAATTTTTGAAAACAGAAAAAAACCCATAGACCATATTTTTCTTTTTTTTTTTTTTTCCATCAAAGTTAAAAAATTTTTAGAGCTTAAGTGAATAATAAGCATTTTTCAAAGCAATAAGAAATACTTATAAAAAAAAAATCACAAAATTTTTTTACAGCTAGTTGCAAATATAGTTATTTACTACAGAAAAAAATTTCAATCTCATACTCCAAAAAATAATTTTTTTACAACTGTTTTCCTGAAGCATGTAAGACGCGGGTATTTTTTTTTAGCCATTTTTACTTCAAATTGTTTGAGTTTGGCGCCCTAGCGCCACCAAAAGGAGCTATTATTATTTTTATCTAGCGACCTTTATATTTTTATCTACAATATAAAACCTTTTTTTAATTGTATATTTGTCTATGAAACACAGCACTGTGCGGCGTATCGTCTTCATCGTTGACTTGCCGGGAAAAGCGTCGATACAATTGGCTGTTGATAACATCATAATCGACGTATTTATGTGGTTTTTCGTGCACCTCTTTAATCATTTTATGCAGCCACCCGTTCGGTGCTGCGTCGCATAAAGCTAGGTTTTCTGCTTGCTCTGTTATCTCCGGTGAATCACTACTGATTTTTTATCCCCGACTGTTAGAGGCTTCCTGGTATCCGCAGGGTGCACCTGCTTGGTTGGAGGAATCTGCTGCGAAGGGACACTGGATGTGGACGACTCGTCGGCTGCCAATCTACGGGCATCGACTCTGGAGCGGTCCAATGTCAATCCAGTGATTTGTACGGTGGTGTTTAATTGCCGTAAAAAATCGAGGCATATGATGATGTCTTCAGTACTCTCCTTTGGCAGAATAAGGAATCGAGACTGTTTCGTAAGATATCCAAACTGGATCCGTAGTTCCACGGCTTGTAAAACCTTACAGGTGTAGCCACTGGCTATGATGACGTCAACCGTGGTTGGCCATAATTTGCGGAGGAAAGCACGATGAATAAAATTGTGGCTGGCCCCGGTATCGATGATGGCCGTTACGTGTGTATTTGCAATTCGCATTGATGTGGTTAATCGGGTCTCTTCGCTGCGTAGATGTGTCGGGCGTGATGAGGATTTACATTTTCTCTGGGGAATGCCCGACCATCCTCAATTCGGTCGACCTCCGCTGACATTTCTCGCCCGGCGGTCGTCGTTTTGAGGGCAACGAGCGGCATAATGCCCCTGGTTCCCGCAATGATGGCCACGATTCTGGGTGTTTGATGGTACATTTGGAGTCGGACGACCGGTCTCAAGCTGCGCAGGGAGTCCGGACCTTGGAACGCTTTCCAGGTCTTCTGGCATCCGAATTAGTTCTGTGAGAGAGCCAAAATCTTTTTGGCGGACATACCACTGGTACTCCGTACGCGCGTTTCGGAAGATACGTTGTAACTTCTGGCCCTCGGTCATCTCTCATCCAGTTCTGGAGGATGAGGGTGTTGTCCTTGAAACATTCTCCAGGGAGCTGCAACCTAGTGCGAATGTCATCTTCTAGTTTCTCAAAGTATCAACTAGAGAGAAAAAAAGCGAGAAAGTCAGATTTAAATACTTGCCATGACTCCCAGTGAATGTTATTGTTGCGGTACCAAACCAGAGCTCGTTCGGATAGGAATTCGGGCATCACTCGAGGCAGGTGGTCAAGTGTGACCTCGTTGATTATCGACAATCCTTCGAGGCGTTCAATAAAAGCCAGCGGCTCACTGCCGCCATTGTATGTGAGACCCCACTTTCGAACTTGGTCTATAAGTTTGACTCGTGCCTCTACCACTGTGCTATTAGGAGCTGGTAAGCCCCCCGATGGACGGCGTACTCTTTCCTGGTGTTCACTTCTCGACGGGGAGGTACTGGTGGTGCTACCTCCGGCCACTTCTAGGTACTTAGGGTTTCAAATTTCTGTTGCAATTCTTGGAGCCGGGTGGTCACATTGAAGGCGTGTTTGCTTCCTATGAATTGCGCAAATTTACGTCGTAACTCTTCAACCGTACCGGTGGAGTCGAGAGCGAACTCGCTCATATAGGCCAGCAACTTGTCTCGTTTTAGCGGGTGCATCCAGCTTGTTCGTAACATCTTATTGTTCATGTCCAACTCTTTACGGGTCTGCGTCATCCCGTTCAGCAATATTTAAATAGATTTATTTATTAGGTGATATATTATCTCGCTTGACAATATACTAAATTATTACGAGGGAAATAACGATTAGAATGTTAAATAGTTGATTTTATTGATATAGTTTATATTAAATAATATTTTTTTTGACTACGCCAAAATATAACAAAATTAAACGATTATTAAAGTTTTTTTCTTTTTTTTCTATTTTGATTTACCTACGGCAACCGCGCGATTATTTTGCCGATTAACGAAATTGTCTATTAGCGAAAAATGTTTTTTCACTACACATGGTAGTTTTACTATCATTGTGTGCCTGTCAGAAGCTTCTTATTTTTTTGTAAATTGTCCCGGCATTGGTTTTCTTTTTTTCTATTGGTTTTGTTTTTTCTTGTAAATATTTTCCACTAGTTTTTCTTCTCGTTTCTGTTTTCTTCACTCTTTAGCTCACGTTGTTTTTGTCTTCTCTTTGAATTCAATTCGTTTTTATTAGTTTTCGACTTTTCTTACTTAAATTTTGTTTCAAATTCTTTTATTTCTTTTTTAAATCTTTTTCCTATTTATTCACTTCTATTTCTGGGAACGTTTGGTTCTTTCTGTTTCAATTTCTTTCACAAATAATTCTTAATTAAATTCTGCGTTTTAATTTCTTATATTGAAAATTTTTTTTTTTATATTTTATATTTATTTTTATTCCCGTTGATTTTCTTGTATTTTTAACACTCACTTATCACTGCTTTTTAATCGGCCCCTTCTCGAGCGCCATTGTAACGAACCTTTTTTTCTCAGCTGGGGGTATAACTCACCGTTTTCCAGCGTTCTGTCACAAATTTAATTTTCTTGTGACCGCTTAAAGAGAAAAAGCAGGATATTTGGCAAGGAGCTTACAAATTTTTATTTATTTTATTTACACTGTACAATACATTAATGATGATGACCGAACGTTAGTGTGACTATGGCCTTGGGCAGGTATAACGAACGTAGGCAGACCATTTGCAGGACACCTTGAAGTCTTGCCCCGATTCACTAAGGCTTGTCGGTGGATCTGCGGGATTACCACTGAAGCGCCGACCACCTTTACACAATTACTGTCCTCAACCCTATCCTGCGATCCTGTGCGTTGACGAGCCTGCGGGATTACCACTGAGATGTCAACCACATTAAACGCACGATCACACTAGGGTATTTGTTAGGTAGGCAAGTCAGCAAGATTACCACTGAAACGTCAACTTCACAAAGATGCTAGCGCCTCTACTACCTAACTCACGATGCGAGACTGTGCGTTGACGAATCTGCGGGATTACCACTGAGACGTCAGCCACATTACACGTATGACCACACTAGTGTATTTGTTAGGTAGGCGAGTCTGCGGGATTACCTCTGAAACGTCTACTTCATAAAGATGCTAGCGTCTCTACTACCTAACTTATGATACGGCACTGTGTGTGGACGAATCTGCAGGATTACCACTGAGACCACCTTACCACATTACACGCAAAGCACAATAGTGTCTTTATTTGGCAAGAGACTCTTTAGTATAACCCCGGAGGCTCTTACTTCACAAAGCAACTAGGTAACTACTACTACAGTTCTACAATGCTTGACCGCCAGCCAACAATTCATCCTTTTTTACTGCGAGTCCGCCTTTTTATACTTTTCATATCAGTTGCACATACACACAAGCCCACATCAACAAACACAGCATACACGCTAACAACCAGCGCGTGGTGCTGTATCTGTCACCGCACTGGCCGAGAGGTGCTGTGTTTGTGAAAGTGTAAATCGACCTGTGTTTAATTGGATGTGCAAACCGACACGGCCACACACTGCCTTATCTACTATTAATATTCACATGATAAAGCCGTGCTTTCTATTAAGTACTTAACCTTTGTAACTATAATGTTATTTTTTTACAATTCAAATTAATAATTCAATAATTATAATGTCAGTTATTTCAATGATTAGATCGATTAGTATATATAATAAAAATGTCTAGGATATACAAGAATATTTTACAAATGTGTTATTGTTATGGTGTGCCATAAAAATGAGGCACAGTTTTTATGTCGTCACAATATGGTTAAACAGTTTACGCAGATAATGGCGCAAATGGCTGGCATTATGCAAGAAATGTAAAAAATGCAGTCTGCTCCTTTGCAGGGCATGCTTAAAAGGCCATGAACTGCCTCAGGGTTTCTTTCTGGAACGCAAACGGCATCCGCCAACACAAAAACTAGCTCGAATACTTTTTAACACACCAAAAAATTGATGTCATGTTGATTTCCGAGACCCATATGGCATCAAGAAGCACTTTCAAAATATGTGGCTATACCTTTTATTATTCAAAAGATCCCAGAGATAGGTCATGTGGTGGTTCAGCAATATTAATTAAATCAAGAATCAAACACCCATGGATGGGTGGAACGAAGGATCAGTACAACAGTTTTTACAAATCTTTAGGTACCCACTTTATAGCTGCCGGAGACTACAACGCCAAACACACATACTGGGGCTCCCGCCTAATAAGTCCCAGAGGTCGTGTCTTGTATAATTCTGTGTCGGAAATGAGACTTCACGTTATTTCAACTCGACAACCAACATATTGGCCAACTAACCACAATAAAATACCAGACGTAATTGATTTTGGCGTAGCAAAAGGTATATTGAGGCTCCTTGGATTTATCTTCCGATCACTCACTCACAATTTTCACTATTTGCAGTCCTCACCAAATTGCAACTAGTGATATTTTTCTGTCAAAAAGGAAAAATTGGTTAAAATACAAAAAATTTTTCAGCACGCACTGTTCGGAACACCAACCTCTAAAAACTTACGAAGAAATCGATGAGTGCCTAAGTAGCCTCAATGAAAATATCAAAGAAGCCGTTAAACATGCTTCTTCTACCTACCGTCAGGCCAGATACAACAAAATTTATTCAACCGATGTTGAAAACCTCTTATCTGAAAAAAGGAGAGCCCGAAAAGAATGGAAAAATTATAGATCGCCCCTACTTAAAAATAATCTGAAAGAATGTACAAGCCGATTAAAAAGCTAGCTAGAAGTACATAGAATGCCATCAATGAAGGAATACCTGGAAGGTCTAGACGCGACTCCTCAAACAAACTATTCTCTATGACGATCAGACAGACGTCTTAAAAGACCCGTAATCGCAAAACCACCACTGCGTAACCTGAGAGGATCCTGGGCTAGAAATGACGAAGAAAAATGCGATCTGTTCGCAAGCCATTTAAGGAGCGTCTTCACTCCCAATTCATGCACTGACGTGAAAGAATTATCGCCTGTTGTTGCTAGACGTCCTTTAGAAATACGTTTCCGATTTTCAGATGTTATAGAGGCTATCGCTAACCTAAATGATTAAAAAGCTCCTGGCGTTGATATGATAAGCAACAAAATGCTTTTAGAGCTACCTTTTACAGCTAAAAGAATTATTATTTTTATTTTTAATGCCATAATTCGGCTTGAACATTTTCCGCTAATATGGAAAGTTGCCTTATTAAAGATGATTCCTAAGCCTGGTATTTTCCAGCCTCTTCAGGAATATTTATTTTAAATCAATCTGGCAACGATATAAATTTGAACACAAAATATTTTTGTGTTTTCGTTTTAATTTATTAGTTGCACTATTTGTTTTAAGACAATTTTATTTTCTTTATCAGGCTCAAGTTCAATACTATACTAAATTCTCATTTATTTGCAAATGAAGAAATTAATATTTCAGTTTTTACTACTTTATTAGCGTTAGTTAAGAAAGGAAAATTTTATTGAAAAAACAAGATTTTTACCGATACTAGCCGAGTAGAGTGCATTTTCTAAAAACAGCTACGATTTTCATCATCAGTACTCTTTGTTCGGTTGTTAGTTATTAATTTCAATAAAATTTTCCTTTCTTAGCTAACGCTAATTAAGTAGTAAAAACTGAAATATTAATATCTTCATTTGCAAAAAAAAGAGAATTTAGTATAGTATTGAACTTGAGCCTGATAAAGAAAATAAAATTGTCATAAAATATTTTTGTTAATAAAAACAACAACATAATAAAAAGCTTTTGCCTATGCTACTTACATATAGTTTCTTACAATTACAATAGTTTAAACATTGTCAACAAATTAGATTGCATTAATTTAACACACTACGACATAAAACACAAAATTATTCAAAAAAATTTAAAAATAAATAAGTATCACAGATAAAGGCTTATATCACAGTTGAGATAAATACGAACTAAGATATTGCGATCAAATAATTGGTATTGATGTTGTCTTTATCTTATTTTCTGTTCACTGCATATGCTGCTCTCTGCTGAATTCTTAAGCTTTCTAAAGTGTATCGTTTGTTTTGTTTTCTCTCTGTATTTTGATATTTATGAAATCTGCTTTATGTTTCGTTTCTGTACAATGTTGTGCCAGTGCAGTTGTTTGTTTTTCTTTGCGTATATCTGCTTGATGTTCTGCTATCCTTGTGCCTAAACTTCTTTTTGTGGTACCCACATATACTTTCCCACAATGTGTTTGTGTGTCACCTGTACAGGTGATTTCATAACCAACATTGGCTTGTTCTAATTTATTAATTTTTGTTTTTGTAAATAAAGATTCTGTCGTCTTGTTTGGTTTATGTGCAAGAATAACATGTTTATTGTTAATCATATTTTGTAATGTTGTAAAATGTTTTGGGGTTACCAGATGTGTCGTCAATTTTGCCGTTTTCGTCGTTTTTGTTTTCTGCTTTATATATTAAATTGTCAATTAGTTGTGTAGGGTAGCTATTTTTAATTAAAATATCCTTCACTTTTTCTATATTATTGTCTTTAAACTTACTGCCAATAAGTTCCATGACGCGTCTTATATAGCTGATAGCCGTGTTAATTTCCTGTTGCTTTGGTTGTGTAGAATTAAAATTTATTAGTCGTCCAGATGCAATTGCTTTAGTTTACCAATCTGTTAAAATTATTCCATTCTCTCAATATAAAATCATATCCAAATACGATAGTGACTTTTTTTCAATCGTGAATTTTAACTTGGTATGGTATGTGTTAAAAGTTGTCAAAACTGCGGTCTCGTTGTCTTTTTTAATAATGGCAAATAAATCATCAACACATTTTGTCAGGAGCTTAATATTTATATTTTGTTTTTCAAGTTCTTCTAATGCATGTTTGACAAGTCTATTCAATACTATGTCAGCAATCGTTGGTGACAGTGTATTCCCCATAGGCATGCCATAGGTTTGTTTATAGCAAATGTCATTGTATAAAAAATAGTTGTTCTCCTTAAGGCAGAATTGTAAAAGTTTGAGAAATTGTCTTCTTTGAATTTGTGTGTGTTTTTGTATTGTGTTTCATTGCTCCATAATATTGGTAATTGCTAAATGAATGGGAATATTTGTAAACAGCGATAATACGTCAAGTGAAATAAGAATTTCATCGTCTTCTAAAGTAATGTTACTTAACCTCCTTTTAAGCTCCATTAAATTCTTTATGTTATAGTCTTTTGATATAATATTTTTGAGTATTTGTCCTATGTGCTTAGCCATATTGTAACATGGAACTTGAACTGGTGAAGAGATGGATCGGAAAGGAGTATTTGGTTTGTGAATTTTAGGGAGGCCGTATAGTCTTGGTGCCGTAGCTGAACTGCAGGTTATTTGAAATTTTTAAATTTAGAGATGTATTTGTCCTTATAGAGTTCCATTACCAATTTATTATTATCACGTAATAGCTTCTGCTTCGGGTCTGCCCTCATAGTCTTATATGCATTTCTATCTTCTAAGAGTTTATCCATTCCTTTTTTATAGTCGTTTTTGTAAAGTATAACTGTTACATTTCCTTTGTCAGATTTACTTATGACTATTTCATCTTTGTGTTTTTGTATCAGCCGTCTCGTTTCATCATATATGTTTCATCAAATATGATTAACAATAAACATGTAATTTTTGCACATAAACAAAACAAGACGACAGAATCTTTATTTACAAAAACAAAAATTAATAAATTAGAACAAGCCAATGTTGTTTTGAAATCACCTGTACAGGTGACACACAAACACATTGCGGGAAGTATATGTGGGTACCACAAAAAGAAGTTTAGGCACAAGGATAGCAGAACATCAAGCAGACATACGCAAAGAAAAACAAACAACTGCACTGGCACAACATTGTACAGAAACGATTTTATAAATGTCAAAATTTTGGATACAGAGAGAAAACAAAACAAACGATACACTTTAGAAAGCTTAAGAATTCAGCAGAGAACAGCATATGCAGTAAACAGAAAAGAAGACAAAGACAACATCAATACCAATTATTTGATCGCAATATCTTAGTTCGTATTTATCTCAACTGTGATATAAGTCTTTATCTGTGATACTTATTTATTTTTAAATTTTTTTTTGAATAATTTTGTGTTTTATGTCGTGGTGTGTTAAATTAATGCAATCTTATTTGTTGACAATGTTTCAATTTTGCACAAAACAGTTGTGGTCCATTGCAGTGATAAGATCGTTATTTCCTTAAAGCGCGTTTAATAAAAAAAAAAAATAACAATAAAAATAAATAAATAAAATAAAATAAAATTTTTTTTAAATCTGTCTATAAAAACTTTGTTAATAAAAAATAAGCAGAAATATACTTAACTATTTAAAATTAACAAATTCAGTACATGTGCACTCGTTTCTTTTGTTTTGTTTTTTTTAAATAAAAACAAAAGTGAAAAGAATAATCATAAAATCAGTTTACCTAATTTCTTTTCTCTCGTTAACAAGAACAATAATAATTTCTGCCTGTGTTAATCGTATTCGCAGTTATAATAACTATATTAAACCTTGCTTACCTACAAAAAATATACATTAATACCTCGACTTACGCGACAACTGAGCTGTTACGAGAAATTTTTCAATATGATTTGTTCTAAACCAAAGTGTAGAAATAAGGCTGATGATCCAATGGTTTCCTGTTGGCTGTGTAATGCAGTTTATCATACCAAATGCGTTGATTTGGCAGCACGAACTGCAGACAATCTTCGGGAGAATAAAGGTTTACGTTGTTGCTGTAAAAAATGTATAGTTTATGATGTTGAATTTTATTCTGCATTTAAAAATTTTAGAGATGAATTTGATAGCATCAATAACGACTTAAAATGTCTAACCCAAAGATTTCATAATGCGTCATTTTCGCCCAAAAGGAAAAAAACTACTCCAACTTTAAGCTCTCCTGCTAACAATACTGTAATATCCACTATTAGCTCTTCCATAAATCAAAACATTTCCGATAATGTAGTTCGTTCGAATCCGTCTTCCAAAATTAATGCACCTTTGAGGCTATTTCAAAATCTGGAAACCAACTCCTCGTTATGCTCCACTGATCTTCTTCATGAATCGAATAAATTCCCATCGACTATCCCTAACAACACCGAAATATTACCACCTAATGATAATCATGTTGAACATATTGCAACTAATATACCTTTTCAAAATAACATTCAACCAATAAGTTCACATTCTACTGCTCTGGCCTCTAATCTGCAAAATAATCAAGCAATACTTAAAGTTATTTCTCCAATGAAAACAATTTTTACTGCTCGCTTTTCATCTGATACTACAACAAATGCTGTTGCTGATTACATAAAATTTAAACTTGGATATGATTGTGAATTATCTATTTTTCAATTTAATTATTCGGAAAAACGGAGTAAATCTTCCTTTAAAATTATTGTCCCAGAAGAATTATTTGAAATTATTGTAAATCCAGATTTTTGGCCCCCCAAGGCTATTATTCGTGAATATGAATATAAAAATACTTCTCGTGGTGATATCGCTTATTTACCTACCCAAAGTTACACGCAAAAAAACTAAACAATTTTTCTGCTGATAATTTCATTAATATTGTCTATCAAAATGTTCGAGGCCTTAATACGAAATTAACTGCACTTTATGCAAATAGTTTTGAATTTTCTTACCACATCATTGTCTTTACTGAAACCTGGTTAAATGGGGAAAAAAGTATACATAATAACGAAGTTTTATCTGGAAAATATCAAATGTTCAGGCGTGATCGATTGAATAAGCTGGGTGGAGGTGTCCTCATTGCCGTGCTTAACAATTTGTCTTGTGAAGAAATCAATGTTTTACTTAATGATAATGTCGAATTTGTAGCTGTAAAAATTCGTCTTAAAAATGCAAATATGTACATTACTTGTTCATACATTCCTCCAAAATCTTCGCTAGATATCTAAGTCATCACATCTCGGCAATTGATTTTGTTTTGCAACAATCTAGCCTATCTAATTTCTTTATTGTACTGGGAGATTTTAACCTACCTAACATATTGTGGAATAAATCTTCTAAAGAAAACTACCTAATTCCTACAGTTACAAACGAATTTGTTGACTCATTATTAAGCTATGGTCTTTTTCAAATGAACCATGCAAGTAATGTTAATGGAAATGATCTTGCGTTTGTCAACCAGCCAATGGATATATTTTTACATAAAACACTTCCTGTTACTTACCCCGAAGATCGTTATCATCCTACATTAAAATTGGAAGTATTTTGCTTATTAAACTCACCTGTTTCAAAAGATAACAAAATTAAACCCCATAAAATTTATTGCTTCTCTCGAACCAACTATCTAAAGCTTAACTCTTTATTAACAAATGTTAACTGGGATATTATAAACTCTACTGACAACTTGGATGATGCTATTTCTTTCTTCTACTCAACATGCTGAATCAGTCCCAAAAATTACTATTAGGAATTATAATATTGGACCACCATGGAGTAATAAGTATCTGCGAACTATTAAAAATAAGAAAAACAAATTGTATAAGAAATATAAAAGGTCAGGAACACCTGTGGATTACAGCAAATACTGTATTGCTCGTTCTAAATACAATTTTGCCAATAAAACTGCTTATGAAAACTATATCATTCGTATTAAATCAAAACTGAATTCAAATCCTAAATCGTTTTACAAATTTGTGAACTCCAAACGTCGCTCTTGCGTTAATCCCAAAAGTCTCAAATATGGGTCAATTGTAGCTGATGATGACGTTTTTGTTTCCAATCTGTTTGCTGAATTTTTTTCAACAACCTACTCTAGAAAAGTATATGATAACAACAGATCCTACCCCTTTATTATAACCCAATCAGCATGCGTACAATTTTCTTATATTACTTATGAAACGATCCTATCGAATTTGATATCACAAAATAATTCCTTCAATGCTGGTCCAGATGGAATACCAAATTGCATTCTTAAAAATTGTGCTGCAACATTATGTTATCCGCTTACTGCTATCTTTAACAAATCCATTAAATTGGGGTACGTACCGTTGATTTGGAAATCATCATATATAATTCCGTTGTTTAAAAATGGTAGCAAAACTGAAATACCTAACTATCGGTGCATTGCCAAGCTGAGTGCTATTCCCAAACTTTTTGAAAAAATTTTAACTGACTGAAATTTCTTCAATATTGTCGCCGTGTCAACATGGTTTTTGTAAACGTCGTTCTACAACGACTAATATTTTGGAACTAACAACTATTATAAATGAGGGTTTCAGATACAATATGCAAACTGATGCCATCTACACAGATTTTAGTAAAGCTTTTGATAAAGTAAACCACGATCTTTTACTTAACAAATTGTCATTAATGGGATTTACGGATAAAACAATTAAGTGGCTAAGTTCTTACTTGTCTAATAGAACTCAACAAGTTAGGTTCGGAAATGCTACATCTATTCTTATTGAGGTTCCTTCTGGCGTTCCGCAAGGTAGCCATCTTGGCCCCATCTTATTTACCTTATTTATAAACGATCTTCCTTCAGTCATACAGCACTCTAATACATTAATGTATGCTGATGATGTAAAAATTTTTCGTTATATTAATAATCCTGAGGATTAATTTTTACTTCAGTCGGATATTGACAAACTGGTCAATTGGTGTGATATAAACTTAATGGAACTAAATATAAAAAAATGTAAACATATGTCCTTTTTTCGAACTAAAAAATTTGATTTATTTTATTGCGTTAATGGAAATAAGAAATAATAAGTATCTGCGAACTATTAAAAATAAGAAAAACAAATTGTATAAGAAATATAAAAGGTCAGGAACACCTGTGGATTACAGCAAATACTGTATTGCTCGTTCTAAATACAATTTTGCCAATAAAACTGCTTATGAAAACTATATCATTCGTATTAAATCAAAACTGAATTCAAATCCTAAATCGTTTTACAAATTTGTGAACTCCAAACGTCGCTCTTGCGTTAATCCCAAAAGTCTCAAATATGGGTCAATTGTAGCTGATGATGACGTTTTTGTTTCCAATCTGTTTGCTGAATTTTTTTCAACAACCTACTCTAGAAAAGTATATGATAACAACAGATCCTACCCCTTTATTATAACCCAATCAGCATGCGTACAATTTTCTTATATTACTTATGAAACGATCCTATCGAATTTGATATCACAAAATAATTCCTTCAATGCTGGTCCAGATGGAATACCAAATTGCATTCTTAAAAATTGTGCTGCAACATTATGTTATCCGCTTACTGCTATCTTTAACAAATCCATTAAATTGGGGTACGTACCGTTGATTTGGAAATCATCATATATAATTCCGTTGTTTAAAAATGGTAGCAAAACTGAAATACCTAACTATCGGTGCATTGCCAAGCTGAGTGCTATTCCCAAACTTTTTGAAAAAATTTTAACTGACTGAAATTTCTTCAATATTGTCGCCGTGTCAACATGGTTTTTGTAAACGTCGTTCTACAACGACTAATATTTTGGAACTAACAACTATTATAAATGAGGGTTTCAGATACAATATGCAAACTGATGCCATCTACACAGATTTTAGTAAAGCTTTTGATAAAGTAAACCACGATCTTTTACTTAACAAATTGTCATTAATGGGATTTACGGATAAAACAATTAAGTGGCTAAGTTCTTACTTGTCTAATAGAACTCAACAAGTTAGGTTCGGAAATGCTACATCTATTCTTATTGAGGTTCCTTCTGGCGTTCCGCAAGGTAGCCATCTTGGCCCCATCTTATTTACCTTATTTATAAACGATCTTCCTTCAGTCATACAGCACTCTAATACATTAATGTATGCTGATGATGTAAAAATTTTTCGTTATATTAATAATCCTGAGGATTAATTTTTACTTCAGTCGGATATTGACAAACTGGTCAATTGGTGTGATATAAACTTAATGGAACTAAATATAAAAAAATGTAAACATATGTCCTTTTTTCGAACTAAAAAATTTGATTTATTTTATTGCGTTAATGGAAATAAACTTGATAAAGTTATAAACTTTCTTGATCTTGGTATTTTGCTTGATCACCAATTAAATTTTCGTGACCATATTTCGTTAATTGGTAACAAAGCAAATGGTGTACTTGGATTTCTGAAGAGATGGAGCAAAGAATTTTTAGATCTTTACATCACGAAACAATTATACTCATCTTTAGTCCGACCTATTCTAGAATATGGATCAGTTATATGGGATCCTTACTATAATAATCATATCGATAGTATTGAATCCGTACAAAAGAAATTTTTAATTTTTTGTCTGCGTGGCCTTGGATGGAATTCTCTTTTACTACCCCCGTATAAAAGCAGACTCTGTCTTATAAAATTACCAACTTTGAAAAGTCGACGTTTAATGTTGAGTTTTTCGTTTGTGCTGGGCCTAATTCAAGGAGATGTAGATTCCGTGTTCCTGCTAACTAAACTTACTTTTAATGTTCCATCTAGACCAACTCGAAACTTCCGTCCTCTTAGCATAAAATACTACAGATCTAACTATGCTAATAATGATCCGTTTCGTCATATATGTGAAAACTTTAACAACTACTATGACCTTGTTGGCCTAAATGAAAGTAAAGAAATTGTAAAAAGAAATTTTATTTTGTATTTGAATCGCTAATTTTGAAATATCTTTTCTTTTTTTTTTGAACTTATAATTATCTCACTTTAGTCTGTAAGGGTTGTAATCCATAGACAATAAATAAATAAAAAAATAAAAATAAAAAAAAAATAAATAAATGTAATTGTAAGAAACTATATGTAAGTAGCATGGGCAAACGCTTTTTATTATGTTGTTGTTTTTATTAACAAAAATTATTTATTTTCAAATTTATATCGTTGCCAGATTGATTTAAAATAAATATCCCAGAAGAGGCTGGAAAATACCAGCGAAACGTTGGATAAAATAATGAAATAAAAGTTTTATTTACATTAAGATAACTTATGACCTTGAAAGCCCGTTACTAACAAATCGTAAAAGAAGAACATTAGGAAAAGATCGTTCAATATTAAAAACAATATAAACTGTAAAATATTTATACAGATTTTCTCCTTTTTTATTTGCAGTTTATTCTGCTTAAAATTATAAATTTAGCTTTTTAAGTTGTTACTATTTTTGAAGAAACTACTTGTTAGCATTTGGTATCCTGAGTTTTTTTTTTATTATTAAGTAAAAAATTGTAAAAGAAAAATAAATTTTAGGTTGTCAATTCTTTGACGATTTTAGAAAGTCGTTTTGACGATTTTTTTTGTAAAATTTGACGATATTGAACCAAACTTATCTGGCAGCTATGGTTACAATAGCTATTGATGTCTCTTAGTAGCTGATTGCACAAATCGTAATCATTATTTGATATTTTCTAGGTTGTTTATACCGTTTATGATGTGTCTGCTGACTCGCGCAGACCACCTTTTGTACCTATGGCATACATTTTAAAGTAGCATTCGTTTGGCGACTCACCTTGGTTTGACACATCTTTATATGGACATCGATTACGTTGTATACGTGTAGAAAATCGCTCAAAAATTGTGCCACAAACTCTTGCCAGGCATTGAAAACAATTTTTAAAGAGTCAACCCAATACTTTGCGGCCCCTTGCACCTTTTCTGGTACCGAAAATATTATTAAGTTATAGTAACTCCAGCCATAAGCTTGTCTTAAAACGTTGGCTCGCTTGACAAATTGAGACGAGCTCAGCGATTGTTCCGACGAAGCACAGTGTTGTGAGCGTGGCCATAAATAAAAAAAATTCAATTATGCAATTTAAAAAAATGGCTAACGGCATTTAATAAAAGACACTTCAACTAATAAGCTTAAAGAAAATTAGCTTAAAATAATAATTTTTCCTAAAGAAATGGCTCCTCAAAATTGTGGTTTGAAATAACTGCAATTTTCTATGAAAAAGGAATAAAACTGAGCATGTACT
Source organism: Melanophora roralis (assembly GCA_963583895.1). Taxonomy (NCBI): domain Eukaryota; kingdom Metazoa; phylum Arthropoda; class Insecta; order Diptera; family Rhinophoridae; genus Melanophora; species Melanophora roralis. The sequence goes on from OY757191.1 coordinate 37,506,965, forward strand.
TCATAGGGTTAAATAATTGAATTAAGTTGGCAAATAAACATAACTTGTATTAGATTAGTTGTTGTATTATGTTTTAAGTATATAAATAGTATTTTTAATTACATATGTCGATAACAGTGTATGTATCATTATAAGAATGACATTAATAAAACAAAACATGTTGTAATAAGCAAACATATAAAAGTGAAGAAAGAAAAAATTTTAAAGTATTACCGGGATATTTTTTCTTTCATTTTATAACAAAAAGTTTGTTATTTTTTTTTAAATAAAAATTTAGCTGCGCTTATGTGCGTTAATTTAAATAATTGGAATTTTTTTTAGTGCCGACTTAAAGGAAAACGCGAGACTTTTTCAATTCTTGGATTGAGTTAAACAAAGCTGTAGTTAAAAAATTATCAGGAATTGTGGGAGCTCGAATAGGGAAATCTTTAGAAGCGAAAGAAGTTAAAAAAATATATAATTTAAATTCAAAATTAAAGCGGATGTGGTCCGATTGCAACCGAAAAAGGGACCGGTTCGAGTGTAAGTTCTGTGACTTGCTAAATACCGATTTCCAATACACTGAGTAAATTTGAGTGATGTTTGTATTTATTAAAATTAGTTACTGTATTGTGAGTGCTTTAAAATAGTTTTTATTATTTTTCGCTTTTGCTTTGTAGAACCCTAGCACTAGCCATGTTCGTGGTAGACCTTCTGTAGCCTTTGAAGAAATTTCGAGTAGGTAAAAGTTTGACGGTAGTTTAAGTCACAGTATATACAAACCAAAAAGTAGTGATGCAAATCTAATAGATGAATTTTTATTTCTTACATCATTTGTTTCAATAACATTTTTAGATTGGGAAAATGAAGAAGTTCTTTGGGAAGACAAAAGACATTCATCCACAAAGTTCTGCAGTCCGATAAAATTCATATTTGAAAAAGAAAATGGAAAAGTTATTATAAATACACAGAAAAGTATTGAAACGGAAATACAGAAACTGACAGCTTATTGGTATGACGCGGAAGGAAGCAAAATTAAGGTTCATTTCAAAACAAAATTGACAATGATATATAGTGCTGTATTTACGGTTTTAACGGGATATAAGAGTTCTGTTATGTTTTGAAACTGTATCACTGAATAGTGAAAATATGTATAGTTTAAGCGAAACGTAAAGTTATAATAAATCTGTTGATTATTTTAAGATAAATATGACATGATTTTTTTTTTACAAAATTTAAATTTATTGTTTCACTATAGTAGTTTACTCTAAATTTAATATCATGAAAAAAATTACTTAATAACCTAGTTTTATTTACATATTTCGTAATGTAAGACCAGGGGGAAAATAACGGCATTCGATTGGAATTTAAATTTCACTCGATCGATCGAGTTGTCAGTGCTTTTAATATAGGAATTCTAATAAGAATTTTAAAATTTCGATTCGAATCGAATGCCGCAATTTGCTCCCAGTTCCTAAAATCTCGAATATATATTCTAAATAGATACATACATATTTTTTTCTTGTTTTCATATTTTTATTATTGAATCTTCGCCCTTGGCGAACTAACAATAAATATTCAAATCTTAAAACTATTTAATTTTTATTAGACCAGCCAGTGCCAGACTAAAATTCAAGTTCTCATCATAAAATTACATATAATGCATATACATATATATGCATATACATTAGTTTAAGAATATATTGAAGGTGAGAGCTTCCATTCAACTAATTGAAAAAATATAATTGTCTTGTATTCGGAATTAATTTATAAAAATTAATTAAACTTTCAATTTTTTTTTAAATTTGTTAAAAAAATATATTTTTTAGCCTAACGTGGGCTTTATCTGAATTGAATCAAATTTGGTCAAATCATTAAAAATATCACATCCAATTACTATAAAAATTTTATAAAGTTAGCATTTTTTCTTCCGTGTGGAGTCTTGGCTCCTTTTCACTCCCATCGGAAGCATCCCCAGGTGGTGGATAGGGGGGCCGAGCGTATTGGGCAGGGGCTGGACAGAAATGGTCGACCCCTGTACACTACACTCAGTCCTAGGGTGTAAAACCCTCGTGGATCAACTGAAAGGGAGCTCCACTATTAATGGCAAGGTGGTTGGTAGCAGTGCCGAGGCCATGGATGGTGAGTTAAGTGTCTAAAGAAATTAGCCTTTAACAGCTCCCTCCGATGCTAGGGCACGGGTCGGCTGCAATATTCTTCAGTTGCCTAGTCCGCGTATGCCGTCACTGCGCGCGACGGTCCTTCCCTTTACGTGCGTACTCGTGGGAAACAAAATTTAAATAAAAAAATATCGGACAAATCAGACTTTTCGGATTCTGATTCCCTCGGACTGAACGAACTGTTGACGGCCATTGATGACAGCATTAATGACAAAGCAGAAGAAATACGGACGTAACTAACGATGGAGGAGCATCTACACGTGTTGAGAGCTTCCTCGGCAGTGACCGGTGCCACACAGAGCCTGGGAGATCTGGCACTGGGTTCCGACGAGGAGTTAGATATCACTTTAATATCAGCTCCTGGTCGGGGCCTAGGGTCAGATTCTAAGGGCGGTGTGCAGGGGTCCTTAGGGGAAAAGACAGGTGTAGAAGCCCGTCTGTCAATATTAGTTCGGCAAGACGCCGTGGTACCTCCGACTGAGGTATCATCATGTTTAGGCACAGGTAGCCAAACGAAGAAGGAAAAGGCGTGGAACGGTACTAGATCCTCTTTGGGCTATCTGCATAAAATGGCCAAGAGGGAACCAAAGTTGTTCACCATTAAGGAAAGGCGAATGGTCAGGAGACATCGGCAGGATGTGAGAAAATTCGCAAGAGTTTATGGCCTCACCGGTGAACTTCTGGGCATTTCCCTCCCGGTAATGCAAATGGAAAGTGTAGGGACCACTGCTTTGCCTACCCAGGTAGACAATGAGGTGACCCCGACAGTTTCCAGGACTGCAGAAAATAAAGTCAGCGGTTCCTTAGGGAAGGCGCTCAGGTCTACGGAGCGAGCTGCCCAACTAAGGAAACCGTTGGTAAGAGGAGAAGCGGTCAAACGAGTTAGGTCCGAAGGGGAACATCCAACCACTTTCAAGAAGGCAAAAGTCATGATGAGCCAGGAAAGTATTCAAGTGGCTGTCAGAGACCGTAATGATCCGGATGGAAGGATAAATGCGGATCTATGGCAGCAGGTTGAAGGCAGGCTTCTGGATAATATTGCCTCCTACGTGGGAGACCCAGAGGGCGTATCCTTCAATGGCGCGGACTGGTCAAAGGGTGTCAAGGTTGTCAACTGTGGAAATAAAAAGTCTGTTGAATTCCTGAGGTCCACAGTCGACGGTTGTGGCGAGCTTAGTCCAGGGGCAAAAATGGAGGTGATACGGGCCTCTGAGCTGCTGATTAGGCCAATAGTGACTGTGTGGATTCCACCGCTGATAAGATCGGTGGAAACCATACTGTCAGTTTTGGCCAAACAAAATAATGGGCTTGACACAAGCCAATGGAGCCAAGTAGTATCACTGGCTTGTAAAGGTAATGACGGCAGAGATTCCAGGTTCGCAGTGAGTGCGAAATCCCTTGAAGTCCTGGAAAAGAGAGGTGGGGTTGCCAAATTCGGTCTTGGTAGTGTAAGCTTCCGGCTACCGAAACCTGACAAGACCAAAGAGGATGCAAGTGGTGCAAATAAACCTGCACCACAGTGAAGCAGCCTCAGCCGAACTGACAACCTACATCATCAGACACCAGGCCGACGCACAGTGCTGTGTCCCATAGACAAATATACAATAAAAAAAAGGTTTTATATTGTAGATAAAACTATATAGGTCGACAGATAACAATAATTTTTAAATAAATTTTAAAGAATTTTTTAGATTTAACTCTTTTTTGTGGCGCTAGGGGGCGCCAAAGTCAAAGAATTTGAAGTAAAAATGGCTTAACAAATACCTGCGTCTTACATGCTTCAGGAAAACAGTTGTAAAAAAATAATTTTTTGGAGTATGAGATTGAAATTTTTTTCTGTTTTCCAATAACTACAATAAAAAAAATTTTAAAAATTTAACCACAACTTTAAAAAAAAAATAATTTTTAAAAATGGCTGTTTTCGTGATTTTTTCTCTAATTTCGACAGTTTTCTAAGGTTTAAAAAAAAACTACAAATACTGTAAAATACAAATTCAAATAATAGTGTTTAATAAAAAAACAGCAAAATTATTAAAGTTTTTGCGTTTGTATGTATTTTACGCTTTAAAATGACACTAAAATCCCAAATTACCTTGGTTTTTCATTGTTTTAAAAAAATAATTGTAAAAATTTTCTTGTAATAGCTAACTATATTTGAGACCAACTGTAAAAAAATTTTTAGTATTTTATTTTCCTATACATAGTTTTTGTTGGTTTAAAAAATGCTTATTATTCACTTAAGCTCTAAAATTTGTTTAACTTTGATGGAAAATTAGAAAAAAAAAAGAAAAATATAGTCTATGGGTTTTTTTCTGTTTTCAAAAATCCATACTGTTTTCTAATAACTACAAGAAAAAAAATTAACCACAACTTAAAAAAAAAATTATTAAAAAATTATTTAGGATTTAATCCCAATTTTCTTGTTAATTTATAGGGTTTGTTGTTGGTTAAGTTTGTCTATATGCATTTCATTGGTTCTTACACCAAATCATCAGTAGACTTCAACCACCCAAAATTCTTAAAAAACTCATGAATATTTTCTGTCTTTATATAATAACCTCATTAAACAAAATGAGAATTACTATAAGAAAACCAAAACGTTCAAGTTTTTTTAAGAATCCAACAAACCATTATTCGCTATTCGCTTGTTTTGAAATGCATATAGACAAACTTAACCAACAACAAACCCTATAAATTAACAAGAAAATTGGGATTAAATCCTAAATAATTTTTTAAAAATTGTGTTGTTTAACAACAAGGTTTTGTTTTCGGTTGCCCCTTAATACATTTAGTAATAACCAATGGTTATTCAAATGTAAGGGGAAAAAGAAAATCAAAACAAGCGAATAGCGAATAATGGTTTGTTGGATTCTTAAAAAAACTTGAACGTTTTGGTTTTCTTATAGTAATTCTCATTTTGTTTAATGAGGTTATTATATAAAGACAGAAAATATTCATGAGTTTTTTAAGAATTTTGGGTGGTTGAAGTCTACTGATGATTTGGTGTAAGAACCAATGAAATGCATATAGACAAACTTAACCAACAACAAACCCTATAAATTAACAAGAAAATTGGGATTAAATCCTAAATAATTTTTTAAAAATTGTGTTGTTTAACAGCAAGGTTTTGTTTTCGGTTGCCCCTTAATACATTTAGTAATAACCAATGGTTATTCAAATGTAAGGGGAAAAAGAAAATCAAAACAAGCGAATAGCGAATAATGGTTTGTTGGATTCTTAAAAAAACTTGAACGTTTTGGTTTTCTTATAGTAATTCTCATTTTGTTTAATGAGGTTATTATATAAAGACAGAAAATATTCATGAGTTTTTTAAGAATTTTGGGTGGTTGAAGTCTACTGATGATTTGGTGTAAGAACCAATGAAATGCATATAGACAAACTTAACCAACAACAAACCCTATAAATTAAAAAAAAATTATTTTTAAAAATGGCTGTTGTCGTGATTTTTCTCAAATTTCGACAGTTTTCTGGAGTTAAAAATAAAAAAACTTGCAATATAATAACATATAAAACCAAACTGATACCATTAGATTAGATTAATTAACGAGGTAAATAAAAACAATAAGTATAAAATTGTGTTTGCCTCTTTTTAACGCTACAAGATGCCGCTAAATTAACAGATTGACGTTGGCGTTTCATTGTTTACCTCCCACCACTGTTGCTAACTTTTTTCCCAAAAATATATATAAGTTAGTATAAAAAATCGCTAGAAGTTAGCTAAATTTTTAAATTGTTTAAAATGTGAGCTACGAGTTGCCAAAAAATTTGTTTTTTCCAGTTCTGTTGTGACTACTTATAAGGAAAACTAGATCAAAATATGACAAAAATTTAATGTCTTTCATAAATCTTATAAAACTTTGCATCACAACAAACTAATACAGCAATTGAAAATCGCTAGATTTGACTCCGACCTATAAATATTATTTGCCGTTATCTTTTATTTAAATTGGAGATGAGTACGTGACAGAATTTTTTTTTGCAACATTCTTTGTTTGTAATAAGCAAAATTGTTTGGTGGAGTGTTGGCAAATATTGCACACAGACATTTCAGTTAAAGAAAAAATTAAAATTTTCTAATAAAATGTTCAATAAATTTATATGCTTGATAATAACTTACTTTTACAAACGAGTGAAAGTGAGGGCGCGTGGTCCAATAAATTAACGTTCACAACTCTAATCATAGTGTAAACAAAGATTTTAATAAAACATAAAGTAATTGGTCAAAACAAATAATTTAAAGTGATGGCTTTTATTTTATATAATTCAGATATAGTTGACTATTGGATAAAAGCAACTTTTGAAGATAAAAGACCAGAGGTATATAAATATATTAAAGGAGAAATAGGCATGCCATATTTTGACAAAAATAAGTTTTTACAAAGTGTTTATTTCTTCCACATCAAAATGAAAAATTTTTGGAAAGAAAGCAGAGGCAACTTAATGCATTTAAAAAAGAAACATTCTTCGTGGGTAAACAATATTTTTTTGATGCTGATGATGTAAGTTTTATAATTTTTAATTGCTATTCTAAATTAAAGATATTATTATTATTTTCTGCTTCCAACTCCAGAATGTGATACAACAGTGGCTTTACATGCAACAGAAACTTCATGTAGAAAACGTGGTAGACCGACGAAAGATTTCGGTAGCACTACAGTCAAAACTAGACACCGAAGAGTGGCAGAGTTAGTATCAAAATGTTCCGTTGAAGAACTAGAATTTGCAGTGAAAAATTCAAAACGGGAATCGCATTTTGTTTTGCAAAGCCCAATGTTGAATTCAAAATGCTTACCAGCAAAAAAAGCTTTGGCGCTATATATGATTTTAGAGATGACCAAAAGAAAATATAGTGTGCTACGTAACACAATAAATGAAACACACCCAAATTGTTTTCCGTCTCTGTATGCGTTACAAACTGAGAAAAAAAATGTATTCCATCTATTGTGGTATCTAAAAATAAATTTCAGGGTGCTTGTCTGAAGAAGCATTGGAAGCCAACCACAAAATCGTGAGAAAAGCAAGACTGTCCCAAACGAGGAAAACGTCACGAAAATACACTCATAAAGATTTATTGACTTATTTAATACTATCTTCAGATCCGTTTTCGACTTCAAAAGGGAATTCAAAGACCAAAAAAATTTACTATTTGCAGAAATTGATAAATATATACTTAGAGAAAATGCTAATGACCCAGTTGAAGACGAGGAGACAAATTTTTCCTTTAGCGGCAATATGTTTTGGGAAGAGTCCAATACTGAAGATAATTTATTGTAAATTAAAATATATATAAATTATTAAAAAAAAAAAATTATTATTAAAAAACGCACTTATACGTATTTTAAATTAAATTTAAATTTAGAAAGATTTTAATTTTGTACTTTCACGTTGTCGTCAAAATTATAATGTAGAAGATTTTTAGCCAATTTGTTTTTTATTTTCTATTTTTATAAATAAATTTTAATGTAATTTGGCACTAACATTTGTTTAACACATAATAATAACCACACCACCCAATTTAATGAGAATCGGATAACTTTTGTAACAGTCTTTGCATTTTTTCAAAAAAGGATATATGGCAGGACCTAGAGTCCTTGCGTCAATCCCAATAAAAATTATCACACAAGTTACTAGCACGGGATGTAAATGATCTACGGACTATTGTAACTTTCTGTGCAGTTATGTAGTCAAAATTGAAAATTTCGTCCTTTCTATATATGGGCAGTAGGCGTGTCCTTTGCCCGATTTTTTCAAAAAATTCAATTTTTCTCAATTTAAGTATTTTATACTAGTGTACCAAATTTCAAAGCTCTGGGACCACTCCTGCTATTTTTGTCCCATCACTATATGGGATCAAAACTTTGTGCGACGTGGCTTTGATCCAGGAACCATGGATTGGAAGAAACAATAAGGTTTTTGGACTCAGAGCAAAAGGATACACTTTGTTCGTCACGTCTGCGGTTGACAAGGTAAGAACGTGTATTTTGGCAAAGAATGAGCTTAGTTTTAAAATTTCTCATCCTTATAGCTCTGGTGACGTAGCCGTCGTTTTAGGAGAGGGCAAGGGCGAGCCAACATTAGCACTGGCCTCAGTGTACATGCCATTTGAGGCTGCGGATCCACCGGGCATGGAAGTGCAAGGGTTGGTCGGGCATGCAAGAGGACGAAAGTGGAATATGGTGCTTGGCTGCGATGCATCACACTCAATGGGGAAGCAGAGACATGAGTCAGTGTATAATTTCATAACTGGCAACTATCTTTATATGTAATAGGGGTGACATGCCGACATTCAGGAATAGGGAGGCAGTTATAGATCTCACGCTCACTAATGTAGGCAGGGATTTTGTAGGGGAATGGAGGGTGTCGAATGACTATTCCTTCTCGGACCATGGCAGAATCACCTTAAGTTTAAACTTCGAGAGCCCCAGAAAGGCTCCCTATAGGAATCCGAAAAGGACGGACTGGGAGATCTTCAGGAAGGGCTTTCCGTTGAGGATAGGCGATAGTGAACTCTGTGAGGTTTCACACAGGGAGTTGGAGAGAGTGGTGAACTTGTTCACTGTTTCGATGAAGTAGAGCTTTGAACGGGCATGCCCGGAGGTCTTTCCGGGCAAGAATAAACAGGCAGGCTGGTGGACCAGGGAGCTCAGGGAGCAACGAACCATGGTGAGAAGACTGTTCAATAGGGCGAAGCTCACGGGGAACGATACGGATTGGGAAAGGTACAGGGTATCCTTCAATAAGTACAAGGGGGATCTCAGAAGGGAGAAAAGGGATTCATGGGCGAAGTACTGAGTCCATTGACTCCGTGAACGAGATGTCAAGATTCAGGAGAATACTATCCAAGGGTTCTAGCGGACTTGGGTACATTCAGAGAACGGATAGCTCGTGGACGGAGTCTAGCTCGGAGACCCTTGAATTGTTGTTGAATACCCACTTCCCAGGGTGCAGGGAACCGGCTGCAGAGGAGCTTTTAGGGGCCGTCTTTGTACGTCCCAGGGGGATAGCGGACATGACAGGGGTGGCAGAGGACCTTGTAACGCTTGATAGGCGGTGGATACCTTTCAGCCCAACAAGTCACCAGCACTGGACGGTATTTATCCGGGTATGCTACAGAATCTTCCAACTCGAGGATTGCTACTCCTAACGAGGGTGTTTGCTGCTAGCATCACACTCGGCTACATACCCTTGAGGTGGAGAGAGGTAAGGGTGATTTTTATACCCAAGGCTAGAAAGGCCAGCCACTCGGAGCCAGGGGATTTTAGACCGATCAGCCTATCGTCGAGCTTTATCTTAGGAACACGATTGATACGCACGTCATTAGTAATGCTCAGCATGCTTACCTTAGGGGTAAATCTGCTGAGAGTGCGCTTCATGGTGTGGTGCGGTTAATAGAGCGCGGGTTGTACAGGAAAGAGTACACACTGGGCGCGTTTCTGGACATTGAGGGAGCCTTTAACAACGTTTCGATGGAGGCCATTGAAAACGCACTGAGGGAAGTAGGAGTTCAGGGCAACCTCATTGAGTGAACCTGTTCTGCGCTCGGTAGCAGAATAATCAACTCTGAGTGGGAAAATGAACGTCTGAAATGAGGTGCGGTTAGGGGAACGCCACAGGGAGGGGTGTTGTTGCCACTACTTTGGATTTTGGTGGTCAACGGGGTATTAAGACGGTTTGACTCAAAGGGAATCAAGGTAGTGGCTTATGCAGACGACATCGTGGTTTTGGTGACGGGAAAATTCGTGTCCACTACGACCGAGGTAATGCAGAGTGCATTATCCGACTTGTCTGCTTGGGCCAGGGACAAAAGACTGTGAGTAAACCCAGGGAAGACAGAGCTAGTTCTCTTTACCAGGAAGTACAAGGTGGCAGAGTTTGAGCTGCCAGAGCTTGACGGGATAAAGCTGGAACTAGCGGATAGGGCCAGGTATCTGGGTATCCTCTGGATGGCAAGTTATCTTGGAGGGTGAACGCAGAGGAGAGGGTTAGGAAGACTCTTAATGCCTATTATGCCTGAAGGAACACGATAGGTAGGAACTGGGGGTTGCAACCGGCTATGGTAAATTGGATTTACACATCCGTTTTAAGACCAGTTCTTACGTACGGTTGCCTTGTATGGTGGAGGGCCCTAGAAAGGGGTGACATAGGAGAGCTCCTGAGAAGGGTCCAGAGATGTGCGGTACTGGGCATTACAGGGGCCAGGAAAAGTACACCACAGGCAGCGCTGGATATTATTCTACATCTTCTTCCCATCGGGGATTTTGTTGCTGGAATGGCGGCCAGGAGCTTGTTTAGACTCAGTGAGTCAGGTATGCGAGAGTTTTGTTCGGATGGCATTTTGGGAAGTGTCGGGGATGGTCGACTCCTGTGGCATTCAGGTGTGACGGACTACATGGTAGCGGAACTTGACTTTGGGATCTTGCCCCGGGTAGTGTTTCCGGGGAGGGAGGCATTGAAGGGATCAGAGAAGCTGTATGAGGGGTTCGCAGTCTTTACTGACGGATCGAAGATGAAGGAAGGCACCGGGTCTGGTGTATATATAATGGACACGGGGGAAGGAAGGTCCTATAGATTTCCGGACGAGTGCAGCATTTTCCAGGCTGAAATTCTGGCGGTGATGAAGCACGCGGAATTGATAGGGGAGGATGCGATTGGGAGAGGGGACGTAACAATCTACGTTGATAGTCAGGGCGCGCTTAAGGCTCTAGAGGGACATTATGTCAGGTCTAGACACGTAAGCGACTGCAGACGTGCTCTTCGGGCGATCATGGGGCCACGCAGGGTCAGGCTCTGCTGGGTTCCGGGCCATTTTGGCATTTCCGGCAACGAGATTGCCGATGAACTGGCAAGGAAGGGATCGGCCCGGGATACTGAACTCAGTTGTGAGCCGGTGAGGCCACCACTGAGTTTTTGTTATGGACTGATAGGGACTTGGATAATGGACAAGGTGGGCCAAACCTGGAGAGACAGAATCTCTAGACTTTTTTGGCCCATGCTGGACAGGAGGGGCACTGACCTGCTGCTCAAGGAGAGCAGGGGGGTTCTGAGGTGAATAATTGGGACTCTTACAGGGCATTGCGATGTGAGATATAGGACGAACAAATGGAACAGGAACTCTCCAGATTCCTTAGACATCTTTCGGATGGTACTCTTACTTTCTTTATCCTCAATCTTACCTACAAAATGTTTGACTTACTTTATTTTTTTCTTCTCGACTTTCTTCTGAAGGGATTCACAATGGGCCTGATGGTCTCCGAGTGGAGGTGGCTCGCTACTACTCTTCGTAATCTAACCTAACCTAACCTAGCATTTTTTCTTACTTTTATGACACTTAAATTTCAGGATATACGGGAAAGACACGAATCCTTCCTTCGAATTGTTTCAAATTTTAAATTTTGTTACGTTTTGCCAACCTAAATATATGTGCTTAATTTCAGCTCTTTACAATAGCTTTTACTATTTATGGCAACCTCGTTATATGAAGTCACGACACTGTGCGACGGGTCGAAATCGGGTACAATAGCAATCATTTCCCTTACATCACCATAAGGGCTCATATGGACGTTATTGCTAGGACGTAAAAATCGTTCATTAACGTTAGGTGCTACGATGAGTACGGTCTTGTGGTGCTGCACGACAACTGTATTTGTGGATGAACATAAGTTACATAGCATGGCGCTTGCTGCGGTATTTATGGAGCTGCTGTAAACACACTACTTTGTTGTTCGTGAAACCGTGGTTCTACATACAAAATACCAGCTGACGGTTGATATAGGCCATGTCTGAAGAATACTGGTTGAGACGATAGATGTTGACTAGGAGAATTAAAACGAACGTGCTGCGATAACGATGGCAGCATTTCAGGTTGTTGATATGTGGGACTCGTGCTGCACAGGCGGTTGCCCCATTTCAATCCGGTGCTAATTATCTTCATTCACGTTTGTGGCTGTTGTACGTGTGCCACTTAGTTGCATGACGAAGCAACGGGTTGATTGTTTCCGTATAAAACCGTAACATTCATATGACGCCCTGGAGAGCGTTCGTTTTTAACAACAGGTTGCAGTGGCAAAAACGATAGCGACGGTTGTAGTCTCCTTGGCACTGCTCTCATGTTCGCTAATGTATTTTCCAACTGTGCAATTCGCTCACTCATAGTTGGCAGATTTCGTGCTTTACTTTTATTCTTCAGGCAATTTAATTCAATTATATCTTATTTCCCGTACATGGTAGACGACTATCTCTATATTTCGTTTGTAGATTCATAACAGTCATGTTGCGAAAAATTTTCCATGTTTATGCGTCTCACAAACTATAGACGGTTGCTTTTCTAAAAAATTTTCTTGGATGTACGTATTAAATCGTTGCGCATGGATACACTTTTTATATTCGAAAAGGTATCCCACTTTTGAAATAATGTCACAGCGTGGACATCAATAGTCGAACCAAATATATACCAATTTGAAAAGTATATAGGATTTGGTACAGCCGAATATAGCACTTTTACTTGTTTAAATGTAGAATGTACTTTAAAAGTATTAAAAAGTTGCAAGTGCATATAAAAAACTTCAAAAAACCACAAAATAGGGAAAAATTGAGAAAAGCACACATAACATTTTTACCTTCTCTGGTCATAAGAAAGCGGCTTAAATAGAAACACTTATGGCCATATTCATAAAAGTTATAGTAGGTTTATTTAGGGCTTATTTAACAGATGTCTATAGTAAAACTAGTTTTTCGTTTTCATATAAAAAAAACTAACTGTGCAAGCTTCAAACCTCGAATATATTTTTGTTTTTAAGTATATACTTATGTATGTATTTATTTCGGAAGCTAATACAGCTGCCAAATTAAAACATGCTACAAATTAATTCTTGCCCCACGTTTTTAAAAACATTTTTTGATATGAGCCCAGGGAGCGGTAGCATCTAAACAAACAAATAAAAAATAAATGTTTTTTGCATTGAATGTTCTGTATTCCACTTCGAATTTGAAATCACTTTAGTTTAAAAAGTATATATTTTATTTTTTATGATCTAAAAAATTAGCGATTTTTTTTTTATTTGTTTGTACATGAATATTCGAAACAAAACGAAAATTTAACGTAAAAAGTAAATTGCAGAACGCCAATAATTTAATTTGAAGTAAACTCAAAGTGGATTACAGAACAAGCCTGTATATGTATGCATGTAGTTTAAACTTAATAGATTCCAATTGGATGTTTAACCTCTATTTATTTATTTATTTATTTTATTGGCAAATTTTTCAAAAAATTTTTTATTATTTGAACAGGGAAAGTTTTTGTTGCTCTTTGAATAGTTCAATCAGTTTTTCTGTTGCCGACGGTTGAATGTCCAGAGGACGTGACAGCACAAAGCTCGGATAATTCATTTGAATATCGGGACTACACATAATAAACTGCGTCCAAGGGCCCTGAATCGATGGCACGCTTGTTTGCCACATTTTTCTTAAACGCACTGAGCTAGATGGACCGTTTTGTGTCTTTAAAAGCTCTATCCACTTAAGTATCTCGTCCTTAGAAGAATTTCGGCAGTTAAGCCATTCACGTTCCCCATTAACTAAAATATAGATATGTATTTAGTTGGCATTTACATATGTATATACAAAACAATGTGTAATTCAAAACTTACGATATTCACCAACTAAGACAGGAGTACGGTGACGTCTAGGCTTTACGTATACCACAACTCCGGGATTTTCTTTTGCAAAACATATTAAATAATTTTCAATAAAATCCCTAAAAATCGTTTCAACACACAATAAGTATCTAATTAACTCGTAATGAAATAACCCCAACAAGATGAAATAACTCCCAACTTAATGATTGAAAATGTTCTCATAACAGTAAAAACAAATTGAAATAACTCATAACAAAAATGAAATTACCATCAATTAAAAAAATTATACTTTTAATTATATTATCCCCACAGAAATTAAATAACTCCTAACAGTAATTTATTTTATTAACTCCCAATTAAAATATGTAGAATGCGAAAAAGTTTCGTATCCATATATAAGATTTGACTATCGCGAAATGGTTTTCCAAACAGTGTTGCAGACAGCCGGCTTCTAGCCGTGCGCAGAAAAAGCAAACTCTAGTAGATTCAAGTGGATGCAAAATCAGCCGGCTTCGCCTTTGCTTGCGGCCAAAAAACAGACTTAAAGCTTGAGTGCTTTCCCAACACGAGCTTCACCAAATTTCATTATTGCATTTTATGAAATTTTTAATTTTTTTTAATTATGAGGCTACGAAAGCTTCAGATGTGTATAAGAACAAGTAAAAGCGCTATATTCGGCTGTTCCGAATCTTATATACCCTTCATATTGGTCTTTTTATATGCCCAGCCATCTGATTCAGTCGAGTTATTTCGTACTTGCAATTATTATAATAAAAATGCTTTTTATATGTACATATGTTTATGAACATTTAAACATATACACATACATACATGCATACATACATACACATGTACCTACATACATCCATATGGCAATACATACCTATGTACGCCCAAGCATACAATAAACTTTTTGATTATTTTATTATGCCCATCCATATATGTACATATATGTATGTTTAGCAGCGTTGCCAGTTTTTATTTGTTACACTTTTTGTAATGATTTTGTTCTTAAAGGAAACTAAGGCAATCGCGCTGTTTTACCTATATCTTGGTCGGTAGTTAACCAATCTTGCTGATTTTAAAAAGCGATTGCCTCCAGGATATTTCTAATAGTTTGACACCAAAACTGGTCCGTATTACTTTATTTCACTCCGGAAACTTAATTTCAACAGACGGAATATATATACTTTATGGGGTCGCAAATAGATAATAATGAAATTACAAACGGAATGACAAATTGATATATACCCTTATCACTATGTGAAGGGCATAATAATAATGGTATTTGTAGCTTTGCTATATGCGACACTTTTCAAACCCAAAATTTCTAATTAGTTGTCGCAGAAGGCCGTCTGTCTCACACACACTGAAAGTATAGTATTATCGCATGTTTGCAGGAGGACCAATATTCCATACAAATTTTTGAGAGCGAACCTTCTAGGTTCATTTTTTTGTTGAGAGTTTTTTCATTTGTGAGTTATTTTACAGTACATGTAGATGCATACATATCGAGATTTTGCTGCAAAAGTCATAACTCAAAATCGAAGTTTTCGTTTTATCTTTGCAATAATGTTATTTTGTGATATACACAGTGATGTTTTTCATATGAAAAATCCCCATGCGAAGGGATTTTCGTCTAGGGGAAAAGTTACGTTGTACATACTTGTTCTTTTTGGTATAAGTGTGTGAATGAGTGTAACTGATATTGTATGGTTTTGCTATTGCGCACTCACTCTTATAAACAAATATTGTTGTTTATTGTTTTGCATTGCATTGAGTGCGTAATGTATTTGTTTTTTTTTTTTTTTGTGCTGAATAACAATAGTACCATGCATATTTTCTTATAACTGTTGATACAACAAATAAACAAGATGGTTTATATAAAGGGTTGTGAATTGAACAAAAATTTGATTTTTAAAGTTTGTTGTAGCTATAGTGTTTAAAAATAAGTAAAATAAATTTAAAAAACATTTTTTTGATATCAAGCTCAAAAATTAATGGCGTTTTCCTTTCTAGCAAAAATGTTACATTAATGCTACCATTCGAGCGGGTTTATGTTCCATTCTAAAAATACATGCAAGAGTGAAAACAGTTTTCGTTTTCCTTTCTGAACATGTTGCACAAATAACTGGCAAAAGTGTAACATATCTTACCCCCAATTATATTGCAGTGTAACAAAGTACCACTTTTTACAACTGTGTTATGTAAGTAAATACTTTTTTAATGCAGACGAGTTTTTAACACAGAGTGCAGTTTTTATTAAAATCAAGATATTTTTCTGTTCCATTGAAACTAAAAAAATGGACAACTTTATAAGTGTGGGTGTAAACTGATAAAAATATTACACATACTTATTGTAACATTTTTTTTAGAATGGAAAACACCATAAGATAAAATATATATTTAATTTGTATTCTTTAGTAATTTAAATTTTAATTTAGAATAAATAAGTCTATTTTTTTAAGCTTTAGGTCTATTTTTATGTTTATTTTTTTGCAAAATTTTTTCAATATTTCGCCACTCTGTTGTGTGGCATCATCATTTAATTTAATATTTAACTGAAATAACCTCCTGATGATGCCACACAACGGAGTGGCGAAATATTGAAAAAATTTTGCAAAAAAATAAACATAAAAATAGACCTAAGATTAAAAAAATAGACTTATTTATTAACATTAAAAAGGTCAAAAAACTAGAAAAAATTAATAATTTAATTTAGAATTTTACTTTAATATGTATAGTAACGATGCAGTTTAATTTTTTTTAGCTAAATTTGTTTTATTTAAATAAAATTTGACAAATAGAAAAACTGGCTCATGTAGCCTGAATAAGAAAAATAACAAAAGTTCCTGTAGTTAACCATCATAATTTGTATGTATCTGTTTCAACGAAACATATAAAAACAAATTTGTTACACTTACTCTCATTTTACCAAACCACAACACATTTAATTAGAAAAAATGACAATACCAACTTGTAACAAAAACACGAAGTCTCTAATCAATACGCACTAAAAGCTGAAAAAACACACAAACTGGTGTAAACAGATATATCTATGCACGTGTTTACTTCAAATAAACATTATAAATTAAGACAATTTTAAAATAAATTGAGCAGTTAAGTTTTCTGTTTACACATATTTCATTAGACTTACTCAATTAACATATGGCAACTAAAAAAGTATTATTTTCATTTTTAAGATACATTGAACAACAGCTACTGATCCAGCAGAGTTTTATTTACGCCATTTGTTTTCTAGCTTACGCTGCGGCCACAAGTTAAAATTTTCGTTTTCAATTACACATATTGTTTGTCAAATTGATTTGAATTGATGATCGTGACGAAGGCTGCACGCAACTTGATCATCAATTCCATTTCTTAAATTGGCGTCGTCAAGAAATAAATGAAAAATGCTCACTTTTGCGGCAGAATATTTGTTAAACAAAACACAAAAATCGTTTTATATATTACATTTGTTATTTTATTACATTTTTTATTTATTAATTTTGGTACAAGGACACACAAACTTTTTGCATTAATTTATATATAAATGTTAATATACGAAACATACACGAAAATTTAATTTAAAATTTTTTGCGATAGAATATTTGTGTAAGCAAACATGTGAAAAAACAAAAATTTATGAAAAATAACTATAATTAGCTGTTAACTTGACGATCAAGTTGAGAGGCGAGTTGAATGGAAAAATTTATCATCAAGTTGCTTTCGAAGTTCGAAAAGTTTGAAAAAGGAGTTTCAGACGATATATATTTTACACATGATTTGTCAAATTTTTTTTACATGTGTTAAACACATATCATGATACAAAGAATCAGGTAATCTCGTCGGCCCAGCTGATTAGTGCCTAAATGTCAAAATTACGCTCTCCCTGTGAAAATAAAACAACAAAAATTATTACTCACCGTTTTTTTCTATGAGCTTTTGTTTGACACTTGTGTACTAATTTGTAGTTGTTGCAGGGACGAGATTACCTGATTAGTTGTATCGTGACACATATCAAGCCTTTGGTGCAATACCGTAGTAACTCAAAATTTGAATTTTTTGAGCTTGGTATGCAGAAATCATCTTTGGGGAAATATCTATCTAAAGAAAAAAAGATTATGATTCCACCTCTAACGGTTCAGATTCTACAGCTAAAAATGTCTTTATTGCCTCTAGGTATTTCCAACAATATTTATTTGCAATAATGAAATATTTACTTTTATGACAAGAAATTTACTAACAGAAAGCAATTTACGAAAAAATTATAAAGCAATATTATTTCTTGCTACGTTTTAGGCACAAAAACACAACTGCATAATTTGCTTTCTTTTTTACTTGTTCGTATTATTTCATATTACAACTTTGTTAGAAAAAAAATAGTTAAAAGTTTATTTGCTAAAACGATATATTTCGAATTAATTTTCAAGTTTGTCATAGGTTTTGTGACAATAACGATACATCATTGATAGGTTGATACAAAACACTTAAATATAAATAAATATTTCATATTTTTAATAATTTTTGGCCTTTTTTTATTTAAAAACATTCCTTTTTATTTAAAAACTTGTAAAAAAATAACTTTAGTAAACGAAAATGCATTTTTCTCAGTTCACGATTTTTTGAATTACTACGGTATTGCACCAAAGGCTCGATATGTAAATGTTATATGACAAATTTGTAATTAGAGCGTGCTCTATTTTCATCTGACAAAGCATGTGTCATCAGCTGTTTTTCGAATAACAACAAGTAAAAGTAGTTGTTTATTTTGGTTTGGAGGTTATGTCAGATGTAATTACATATGTACGTGTGAAAGCAAAAATTATAAACCGCCTGTAAAATAACAATTTTGACAGACATACGCAAATACATGTGGATTGCAAAAGTGACAAGTCATGTGTAAAATACATATCGTCTGAAACCCCTTTAAGTTAGATTGGCATATTTTTTATGTTATATTATGGTTGTGTATACCGTATGTTTGATAGCAACATTTTCGTCAATCTAGCTACAATTTAGCTGCAACAAAATATATGTTAAATTTTTACAGGAAGTTGTTGTTGTAGGGACGAGGTCACCTTATTTTTCTACCATTGCTTACATACATATTGAAAGCTTTCAAGCTTTTATACTAGCTCAACACATTTCTTATTAAATTAGCAGGGTTTCACTTCGAGTTTAACTCAATTTGTGAAGCAATTTACTACTAATTGTTTAATTTATTAGTTGAAACCTTGTATGGTGAATTGACCTTAATAAGTGCCTTAATTGCGTAAATGTGTTAATTACGCAATTAAGGTATATGTGTGAACATGTTATTAGATTTGAAAAAAGTTTTAATGTGGCAGTCTTTTTTTTATTTCTTACATTAGTATACAATTTTTGATGCAGAAATATTTTAAATTTTCAAATTTATTTAACTGAGGTTAAATTAATACAGGTAGTATAAAGAATTAAAAAATTTGCCCCCTGCACTTTTTTTGTTTGATACAGTGAATATCAAAAAAATTAAAAGTTAAAAATATGCTTTAAAATAAGAATGATAGAAACTTGGACTAAATAATTCGAAAGCCCAGCATTTAATATTAAGTTGCGTTAAAAAAAAGAATTTAAAAAACTCGCCCTATGCATTTTCTTATTGTGTTTGGGAATGTGAATGTCAACAAAATTTTCATTTCATGCAAAATTATTAAATTTGACATTCA
Organism: Melanophora roralis; assembly: GCA_963583895.1. NCBI lineage: Eukaryota > Metazoa > Arthropoda > Insecta > Diptera > Rhinophoridae > Melanophora > Melanophora roralis. The sequence goes on from OY757191.1 coordinate 37,526,486, forward strand.
CTTTCTTATATATTCATAGTCAACTGAACTCTTGATATTACTTAGCGGCCAGACTTTCAATGCTTGCCTTTCAAGTTGCAATTCACTAAAACTTGTTTACTAGCACACTCAAACTTTTAAAACTTGAAAGCATCTTGATTATCAATTTTTCCATTCAAATCGCCTTTCAACTTTATGGTCAAGTAGAGATAAATATAGTTATTTTTTAAAAATTTTCGTTTTTTCACGACTATGCTTATACAAATATTTTACCGCAAATAACTTATCTTAATAACTAAATTTTTGTGTACTTTTCGTATATTAACGTTTAAAAAAATCAATGTTAATAGTTTGTGTGTCGTACCAAAATTTAGTCGCAAATAAAAAATGTAATAAAGATATACATATATACATATAAAACAATTTTTGTGTTTCGATAAATATTCGATAAATATTCTTTCGCAAATCGAGCATTTTAAGTTTATTGCCTTGAACACATAGACGACAGCAAGCACACAGCTACACGACTACAAATGCAGCTGGCAGCAATCATTGCCGTGTAGTTAGCTACTTAATTATATTGAAGGCGGCGTCTGCATACATACACCAGTGCTGTTAATTTCCATAATAATACAATTTTGAATTCGTTAAATTTTCAGACAATAAAATATTTTGTTTATTCTATTTTACCAGTGGAAAAAGATATGTAATTCCATTTATCGAGAAAGCGTGCATTATCTTGACTTCAAAGGTTTATACCCACTTATTTAAACACATTTTAATATAGTGAATACATACAAATCTTAATTTGTTTTAGACAGTATTATTAGTCAATAGTTTCTGAGATTAAAAACTGTGATAAATTTGTATTTTGTTATTTTGCAAATTTGCGATTTCAAAAATATTTAGCAAATTAAAACTCAAACCAATAAGGAGAAAGGAAAAGCTTCCAATACAAGTTAGTGTATTATCTTAAATAAATTTTTGTTTAATGTCCTTTTTTTACTTAATTTAAAGTTATAAAAAGATTTAAATCGCTACGGCTTAATAAAATAGAAACTCATTTGGCAGCACTGTTTTTCGCTCTTCTATATTTTCTCGCAGTTTTCTCATTTGCCGCCTACTGAATTAAAATCTAGTTTAATCTGGCCACAGCAACAATTGTAGTTATGTTGCCGTGTTGCTGTGAAACCGTCAAAATAATTGTGTACATTTTAATGCATGTGTTTTTTTTGTTGAGAGAATGTTGTCGGTAGCCTGATGTGGTCTATGTGTTCATACTCCTTGACGACGCGTCGGCATCTTTTTTTATCTTTAAAGTTTAATTGCAGTGCATAACCAAAGTGCCAGGGTATCCCATTTTGATCCAAGCGAATGCAGTCGACCTATGCCTTTCAATAGGAAGCTGTGACGGTCTGGATACTTTGTTATTGATCAAGGTATTTGTTAAATGTATTGTACGCAGTTTATTTATTTATATTTGAGTTTAGTGGTTCTCCTCCATGTGATCAAAATGTGTACACACAAAAAAAATAATAGTAGAGGTAATATTGACTAAGCTTCGTTAGTTAATTTCTTTTTGTATGAACAGAAAAAAATAAGTTTTACTAACTAAATCAAATAGATAATTTCAAATCGCATATTACAAAAATTCCAAGCTAGTGTTACTAAAGTTGGCTTTACATGGTAATACAAAGTATTTAGATTTTTTATAATAAAAATATTATGAAATTGTCTCCGTGTTTAAGAAAAGAAAATAAAAATCTGTTCTAAGTATTTTTCATGTTTACACGGATGAGATTGGTAAAATCAAAAGCGGTTATTTCCTTGCCAGTATCCTGTTGGGGTAACGCCATATTGTTAAGGTTCTACAATATTAACAATAACAACATGAAAAAATTCTGCTATGATTTTGATTGTTTGTGTATTGTTTCATTAAGTGTATCCACCTTCATTAGATGCTGTAAGTGTTGCCAATCTTTCACACCTCTGATGTGATGAGAATACACAAGTTTCTAAAATGGTTTAGAAAATAAACATTTACCGAACACTTGTCAAATTTTGTATTCGTATTTGCTCCCACTCAATACATTAAGCTTTTACATGATGAGATTTTGTATTATTCTACTAAAAGTACCTTAAGCGAATTAGGTATCGTCTTCGAAATAATTCGTTACTGTTTGTTTTTGTATTAAGTTGTCAATGGTAAAAAATGTTTTAGAAAGTAAAAAAGTTATATAAAATAAAAAATGTAGAATTTGATTTTTTTAAATTAAGTAATTTAACACATTTGTTGCACCTCGAGGTTTTAAAAAAACAATTTTGTTATCAACAGAACTGTTTCCGGCAACCAGTTCAAGAAGCAATGCAGTAATATACTAAGGGCAAGTTTGGCTCCTCGAAATTCAGACCATGTTCCTCTGCTTCCGCAAATAGAGAATTCAAGATTTCTTTTGGAATCCGGTAATGGTTTTTTTCTCAGGTATGTTCCAGAGGTTAATTTTGTTTCGACGGTACCAAAAAAGTAAAAGGGAAAAATGGCATTTAACCATAAAAGTTTTTTTCAAGTTTCGCGTTGTTCGCGTTTATTTCAACTTTTGAAACAAGTTAAACTCTTGGACTTTATAGGGGAATGGAGGGTGTCAGATGACTATTCCCTCTCGGACCAAAGCAGAATCACCTTTAGTTTGAATTTCGAGGGCCCCAGGAAAGCCCCCTATAGGAATCCAAAAAGGACGGACTGGGAGATCTTTAGGGAGTGCTTTTCGTTTGAAGATGGGCGATAATGGACTTTGTGAGGTTTCGCACAGGGAGTTAGAGAGAGTGGTGAACTTGTTCACTGTTTCGATGAGGGAGAGCTATGAACAGGCATGCCCGAAGGTTTTTTCGGACACCAGCCAGGCTGGTGGACCAGGGAGCAACGGACCATGGTGAGAAGACTGCTCAATAGGGCAAAGCTCACGAGGAACGATACGGATTGGGAAAGGTATAGGGTATCCTTCAATAAGTACAAGGGTGATCTCAGGAGGGCGAAAAAGGATTCATGGACGAAGTACTGCGAGTCTATTGACTCCGTGAACGAGATTTCAAGATTCCGAAGGATACTATCCAAGGGTTCTAGCGGACTCGGGTACATTCAGAAAACGGATGGCTCGTGGACGGAGTCTAGCTCGGAGACCATTGAAATGTTGATGAGTACCCACTTCCCAGGGTGCAGGGTACCGACTGCAGTGGAGCTATCTGGTGGCGTGTGTGTACGTCCCGGGGGGATAGTGGATATAACAGGGGTGCAGAGGACCTTGTAATGCTTGATAGGGTAAAATGGGCGGTGAATACCTTCCAGCCCTATAAGTCACCGGGACTGGACGGTGTTTACCCGTGTATGCTACAGAATCTTTCGACGCAGGGATTGCTACTCCTAACGAGGGTGTTTGCTGCTAACATCACACTCGGCTACATACCTTTGAGGTGGAGAGAGGTGAGGGTGATTTTCATACCCAAGGCTGGAAAGGCCAGCCACTCAAAGCCAGGGGATTTTAGACCGATCAGTCTATCGTCTTTCCTATTGAAGACGCTAGAACGGCTGATCGATCTTTATCTTAGGAAAACGATTGAAACGCACGTCATAAGTAATGCTCAGCATGCTTACCTTAGGGGTAAATCTGTTGAGAGTGCGCTTCATGATGTGGTGGGCTTCATAGAGCGCGGGTTGTACAGGAAAGAGTACACACTGGGCGCGTTTTTGGACATTGAGGGAGCCTTTAACAGTTTTCGATGGAGGCCATTGGGAACGCACTGAGGGAAGTAGGAGTTCAGGGCATCCTTATTGAGTGGATCTGTTCTGCGCTTGGTAGCAGAATAATTAACTCTGAGTGAGGAAATTAACGTCTGAAAAGGGGTGCGGTTAGGGGAACGCCACAGGGGTACTGTCGCCACTACTGTGGATTCTGGTAGTCAACGGGGTATTGAGACGGCTTGACTCAAAGGGAATCAAAGTAGTGGCTTATGCGGACGACATCGTGGTTTTGGTGACAGGAAAATTCGTGTCCACTACGAGCGAGGTAATGCAGAGTCCTTTAACCGACTTGTCTGCTTGGGCCAGGGACAAGGGACTGGGAGTAAACCCAGGGAAGACAGAACTAGTTCTCTTTACCAGGAAGTACAAGGTGGCAGAGTTTGAGCTGCCAGAGCTTGACGGGGTTCAGCTGGAACTAGCGGATAGGGCCAAGTATCTGGGTAACGTCCTAGATGGCAAGTTGTCTTGGAGGGCGAACGCAGAGGAAAGGGTTAGGAAGGCTCTCAATGCCTATTATGCCTGTAGGAACGCCATAGGTAGGAACTGGGGGTTGCAGCCGGCTATGGTTAATTGGATTTACACATCCGTTGTAAGACCAGTTCTTACGTACGGTTGCCTTGTATGGTGGAGAGCCGTAGAAAGAGGCGACATAGGAAAGCTCTTGACAAAGGTCCAGAGATGTGCGGTACTGGGCATTACAGGGGCCAGGAAAAGAACACCACAGGCAGCGATGGATATCATTCTGCATCTTCTTCCCATCGAGGACTTTGTTGCTGGAATGGCAGCTAGGAGCTTGCTTAGACTTAGTGAGTCAGGTATGCGTGGGGTATGTTTGGCTGGACATGCCGGCATTTTGGGAAGGGTCGCGGATGGTCGACTCCTGGAGCAGTCAGGTGTGACGGACTACATGGTAGCGGAAGTTGACTTTGGGATCCTGCCCCAAGTAGTGTTTCCGGATAGGGAGGCGTGGAAGGGAACAGAGAGGCTGTATGAGGGGCGTGCAGTCTTTACTGACGGGTCACAGATGGAGGTAGGCACCGGGGCTGGTGTCTATATAATGGACACTGGGGAAGGAAGGTCCTATAGACTCACGGACGAGTGCAGCATCTTCCAGGCTGAAATTCTGGCGGTGGTGAAGGCCGCGGAATTGATAGGAGAGGATGCGATTGGGAGAGGGGACGTGACAATCTACGTTGATAGTCAGGGCTCTCTTAAGGCTCTAAAGGGAAATTTTGTCAGGTCGAGACTCGTGGGCGACTGCAGACGTGCTCTTAGAGCGATCATGGGTACACGCAGGGTCAGGCTCTGCTAGGTTCCGGGTCATTTTGACATTTCCGGCAACGACATTGCCGATGAATTGGCGAGGAAGGGATTGGCTCGGAATATTGAACTTAGTTGTGAGCCGGTGAGGCCACCACTGAGTTTCTGTTATGGAGTGGTAGGTACTTGGATAACGGACAGTGGGCCAAACCTGGAGGAACAGGGCTGATTGGAGGATCTCCAGGCTTTTATGGCCCAGGCTGGACAGGATGGGCGCTGACCTGCTGCTCAAGGAGAGCAGGGGGGTTCTGAGGCGCATTATTGGGACTCTTATAGGGCACTGCGATGTGAGATATAGGAAAAACAAATGGGACAGGAACTCTCCAGATTTCTGCAGGGTATGCGGGGAAGAGGAGATAGAGACGGTGGAGCATCTTGTCTGCCACTGCCCTGGGCTGCATATTCGCCGACAGAGGTGGTTTGGAGGACGCTTCTTAGATGGACTTGGTGAGGTCCCTGGCAGTGGGCTGGGGAGCATCATAGGTTTCATTAAGGGGGTTGGGTGGCTGGGCAGATAGGTGATTCAGGGCCTATGACTATTGACTTTCGTAGACATCTTGCGAACGGTACTCTTTCTTCTTTATCCTTATCCTTACCTATAAATTGCTTGACTTACTGTATTTTTTTTTTCTTCTCGACTCTTCTAAAGGGATTCACAATGGGCCTCCGAGTGGAGGTGGCGGGTTTTGGACTCGCCACTACCCTTCGTAACCTAACCTAACCTCTTGAACATACCTGCATAAATAAAAGTAAATGTGCAAGTTTATATTTTTATAAAATTTTCAATAAAATATTGTGAATAAAAGTAAATACATTTTAGTTTGGTTTGGAGATTAGCTAATTCAAAAAAACTGTTTACTTGACCATCAAGTTATATCGCGACTTGAATTAAGATATTGATAATCAAGACGGTTTCAAGTTCGAAAAGTGTGTGTTAGTAAAATTTGCAATACCTTCAAACTGAAAGCGAAAATTTAAGCGTGTGGTCGCAGCGTTAGTTTACCCTGCTCTTAATTTTTTTTTATGAAGTCTGACACAACCATTTGAAAAACAAAATTCTTGATAATCTATTTTCCTTACAACGTATTTTCTTAATGATAAAGAAAATTTTAAAAAGGTTTATGTACATAGGTACCACGAGAAATAAGATTAGCGGGACCTAAATCTGATCCAAAATATAGAAATATAAATACACATAACACAGCTTTAGCATCTCATTTTGCAAGTTTTAATCACTATCCAAGTTTTGACGATTTTTTGCTATTTAATTTGGCTTAAGTTCATATAATTTCTTTTTATTAGAAGAAATTAATATTTTCCATTAATGTTGAAAGAAACTTTTATTTGAAAAAATCAGGTTTTTCTACCAATACTGGCCGAGTAGAATGCATTTTCGAAAGCAGCTACGCAATTTCGTCATCAGTACTCTTTAAATGGTAGTAGTGTCTTGTCTGTAAACATCACCTATTTACCTTACATGCAACAGAGAAAGGGAAACGGTATGGATGTTTTCCTTCTTTTTTATTTTGTAAGGTAGGACGGAGTTTACTTTTCATATACACTATGCTTTTTTCTATTAAAAGTCTCTTCGACAACACTTGACTAACGGTCAAGCATTATCCATCTCTCAGAAGGAATGAAACTCTTTTTTTATTATTGTATATCATTCAATACGGGTGTTAATTTTTTTTATTTATTTTTTCTGTCAACGACAAATGAACTGAAATTTTTAAAGATCATTTTGTGATAAATCGAATTAATTGTTGTTGTTAAGGTGGCTATTGTTCTTTTTCCGCTTGGCTGATAGCGAAGACTTCTGCTTGTCTGGGTCCAGCCCCCCATGTTCTGTAACTTGCGAGAAAATTTTTTTTATTGTCATAGTCTTCCGATTATTAACAGTGTGACTTAGATAATACATAAGCTCTCATTATACAACGTTAAAAGTTAAAATAATTAGGTTTATCGTGTTCATCCTGTCTTTTACAAGGCGACTATAAATTTTTCGATGCGAGAAGTTCTCACTAAAGTTACAGAACACAGGCACAGGAGAGAAAAAGGTTTACCTCCAGAGGAGAATGCCAAGTTTAGGTCTTTTTTAATGCAATTGAGTTTTTGAAGTTTTTAACGCAATAAGGCAAAAAAATTATGTAAGAAAGATACATATACATATGTATATATTTATATGTTTTGGGTAAAACAGAAAAAAACACTCGGTTTGTAGTTAAACGGTTACCATGTATGTATGTTAGTATATAAACGGAGAAAAAATATAATCGAACTGTAATCAATAAACACTTGATGTCGACTGACATAATAAATTAAAAGTAACACTATCGTAGAAACAGTTACTTCACGGTTAATATCACTGTCGTTATATGTCAAAATGTTATTTGAGTAACACAATAAATCAAAACAGTAAGTTACTTCACAGTTTACGTCATAAGGTCTGTCTGCGTACACATATTTTGCATCATTTTGTGCAAAATGTTACAAAATCTTGCAAAATGTTGTCTGCGTACTCCAAATCTCTTGCAGCGAGAGAGCCAAAAAGAAAATTTTTTGACAGTTGGAAGTAAGAGAACTTGCAAAATGTTACTGGAGAAATTTCTTCTTGCAAGATTTTGCAACTAGTTTGAACAGCTGTTTTTATTTACTAATTGAATGAAACAATTTTTGTGAAACGAAAATAAAAATTGAGATTTAACAATAGTTAGAATTGTGTTGATTTTTAACGTTTATAAAAAATTATAATAAACATAACATTTTACTTGATGCTAGAAACGTCCAAATATACAAATAATTTACCGCGTACACATATGCTAAAATTCTTTTGCTTTGTTATTTGAATTGTTTACAAACCGTTCAGCTGTTTTCTTGCAAGATTTTACTGGATACTGTCTGCGTACTTTTTAATATATTTTTAGCCGACAGAGTAAAATTGGTCTTACTCGGTACCGTGAAATAACTCCCAAATGAAATAACTCCCAATGGAAAAAATGAAATAACTCCCAAATGAAATAACTCCCAACGAAAATGAAATAACTCCCAATCGAAAAAAATGAAATAACTCCCAACGGTAAAAATGAAATAACTCCCAATGTTTGGAAGTTATTTCATAAAAGTCACAAAAAAGTGAAATAACTCCCAAATGAAATAACTCCCAACAAAAATGAAATAACCGCCAATTACAAAAAAAATAATTGTTTTATGAAATAAGTCCCAACGGAAATGAAATAACTCCCAACAATAATGAAATAACTCCCAACGAAAATGAAATAACTTCCAATAAAAATGAAATAACTCCCAACAAAAATGAAATAGCTCGCAATAAAAATGAAATAACTCCCAATAAAAATTAAATAACTCCCAATGATAGAAAATGAAATAACTCCCAACAAGAATGAAATAGCTCCCAACACTTCGAAAAAATGAAATAACGCCCAACAAAATTTCATTGGGAGTTATTTCATTTGGGAGTTATTTCATTATGAAATAACTCCCAATGAAAAATAATGAAATAACTCCCAACGCATTGGGAGTTATTTCATTATGAAATAACTCCCAACGCATTGGGAGTTATTTCATTATGAAATAACTCCCAATTTGTATGGAAAAAAATTGGGAGTTATTTCTTTTTCATTGGGAGTTATTTCATTTGGGAGTTATTTCACGGTACCGTCTTACTCTCCCAAAAAAACTTACTGAGTATTTGCTACTGGAAAAGTACGCAGACAGACCTATACTCGTTACCAGTGATTTTAAGTCACAGGTACAGAAATATCGCTCATCTCTAATTGGCACAAGATATTAAAATTATTTTATAGAAGTGCCAAAAAGTTGAAACTAATAAAAAAGCCAAATTCCTTTGTGATGATGATAAAACTACGGGCCTTGTTAATTTTTTTATTGATTATATTCCAGTTTTTTTTTAACTTTTTTTGATGAGAGAGAATTAAATGGTATGTTTTTGTGATTTTCAATTAAATATTATTAAATTTTTAAAAAACTATACAGCATTTTTTCCATACAATTATTTTAATTTACTTAAGCAAAATATGTATGTATGTATAACAAAAAATGGTCAGAAGTCGCAAAAAGTAGAAAATAAAGAACAAAATAGTATCATTTTAGCAAAGTCGCAGCCGGAAGAAATGTTGAAAATTGCCGCTTTAGTCGACTAACGGTCACGCTGACTATGATACATTCGTCTCTACAAGAAATTTGCGACCGAAACTAGCACTAAAACATTTTTTTTACTAACAATTTCCGTGACCAATATTTCTATCATTTCCAAGGTGCGAGCAAAATGCACACGTAAGTTTCGGCCTTTTTTTACATCGCCCTTAAGAAAATGATAGAAAATAATGACAGAAATACCGGTCATCTGTGACGGTCATATGACTGTCACTGTTCTTGTAGGGTTATTTCTATTTTAGGTTAAACTCCATATACAAAAAAAAGCAGGATAATCAAAAGCAGCTTTTCGCAATGAGAGAGGATGATTTATGAAAATGTATGGGTGCTTTTTCAGTGTTTATTATTAAAAAAAAATGCAATATCCCGCTGTGCTGCTATTCTTTTGATGTGCTTTCTTTATTTTACCATGGCCTAGTAAGTTGCGTATTATTGTGGTTGGTGTTGTCGTTTTTTTGGTACCATCTAACACATACGCCAAGATTATGTATATGAATGGCACCCTGGTCGTTTTTGTGTCGAATTCGACAGCACTACACAAAACACAATAAGGCTAAATATATGAAGCAGATTATCACAAGTGATTTATAATTTACTTATAACATAAAAAACAAAACCTACTAGGCACTTTTTACCAAGTAAAAAACCGATTTTAATAAATACATAAGTCTATTTTTTTAAGCTTTAGGTCTATTTTTATTTTCAGTTAAATATTAAATATTATAATCGTTATTCGAAAAGCCAAAAGCTAATTTTAAAACCAAGATAACAAATTTAATATTTAACTGAAATAACCTCCTGATGATGCCACACAACGGAGTGGCGAAATATTGAAAAAATTTGCAAAAAGAATAAACATAAAAATAGACCTAAAGCTTAAAAAAATAGACTTATTTATTAACATTAAAAAGGTCAAAAAACTAGAAAAAATAGATAATTAAAACCGATTTTATTGAAAATTAGGAATTAGTCATGTGTGTTGCCAAAAAAAACATATTTGCATACTTAACCGATATTAAAATTTTGTGTTGACTCTACGCAGTCTCGATATGTATGGAAGTACGCAAATTACCGCATGCCTTTACTCGATCCATTGTTTTTACAAAACTTCAAAGTAACTCGTTGCAGCTGACAGACATAACGGCTAATCCCGTTCTGCAATGGAGCTCGAGGAAATGCTGATTTTAAAAACAAATGGCTATTGGACATTTTTTTTTTATTTTTGTGCAATGTGTTAAAAAATACCAAGCAGATCGGCCAGCCATCAGAGACCCGCGCCGAACGGCTGACACCAGGCTCACCCGAGCCGCCGATCAGTCTTATCAAGCCGCCGCCGCCGATGTTTTTTCGGCATAAATTTAGCCGCCGGTTAAAATTTGTCACGTTGTTATATCAGGTGCCCCGGTAGATCTGTGGTAAGTGCACGAGTCTACCAGTCTGGGGGTTGTGGGTTTGATTCCCACCAGAGACCCTGGTAAGTCTGCTTCATTTTTCTGTTCTTTATTTCTTATCCTCTAAATTTCTTCTTTCCTTTCAATTCAACCTAATCTATCTGCCTCTCCAGGTAACACAAAGGGACCGAATTAAGCGGACCCAAGTGAGCTGTATCCTTTCCTTCAACGGCTGCCTGTTCTACCTAACCTATAACTAAAAAACAAAGCAATGTAACAGCGTTGTCAGAAGCTATGTGAAGAAAATCATCATTTGTTATTAGAAAAATCAAATTTTTAAGAAAAAAATCATCGGGTTTTTTCGATAAGGCCTACCAAATATCCTTAAAGGATAATCACCGCCTTTGTGAGGGATATAATATTTTTCTGGTTTATATTTTAAAAGCGTTGAAACTTCTTGGAACTGTTAGTTTTGTTTTGGGATTTGTTTATGTAGTTATCAAGGAAACCAAAACTATGCAAAGCAATATTGTTAAGAGGGATGAAAAGTTGAGAAAACAAAAGGATGATACATTATATAATTGGTAAAAAAAGACTTGTTTCTTTAACCTTAACTCAAAACTTATTTTATTTAAATCAGCTAACAGAAAACATTTTTTTACTTCATAATTTGCCTGTACTAATTTTGACCGGTTAAAAGATTTTGAGAAATTTCTAAAAAGTCCTCGAAACTGCTCACGGTGCTATAAGGGGAGGAGTTCAAAAAAAATAATGTTCTAATAATAATTAAAACCAACAGTTTTTAGCTTTATAATTAAAGCAAAAAAATTTATAGTATCAATAACTGACAAACTTGTCAAGCATGTCATTGGGTGAGCGTAAGCATAATGTCGAAAAAATCAATCAAATCGTCCTAGATATTTGGATGTAACTAATTTTTGTAAAAAAACCAATTGTGCATATGCTGAAATCCTATCAAATAAAATTTTTTTGTTTATTGGGTTTTTTAAAATAATTTTTTATGTTTTAAAATATTGTATATTCGCGATAACTGTCCACTTCATTTTATTTAAGAATAAATAATCTATTCTGCAGTTAGTAGTTACGCAGATTGCTTAACAGAGCGATTTGGTTTTACCTAAGTATATCAATAAGGCTAATCTATACATAACGAAATTTTTTGAAGGCTGCTATTCAAATATGGGTTTTTAGGTATTCTAATACCCAAAACAATGGGATAGTTTGGTTAAGCAGGGCCCAGGGTACATATGTAAAGTGTACAAGACCAGTTAACAAAAAGTTGACACAGGCTTTTTTATTATTTACTATGTTTAAAATATGGAGACAAATTATGTATTAGCATTTTCTTTAAAAAAAACCCAATATAAAAAATCATAATTTTCAAAAGTAGAAAATCTTCACATCATATTTTTGGAAAAAATCATTAAAAATATGATAAAGTCATTATTCTGGCAACGCTGCATGACAATCTCTAAATTTGAGTGAAGTATTTACCGTTATTTCTGTTTGAATGGTTATCCTTATAAAGTAAAATTTAAAAAAGTAACGCTTGAAATTAGGTTAAAAAATATTAAAATGGATGGTAAAATTACAAATTATATTGAGGAAAAAAGTTCAGATTCTAAAAAAATACTTATTTTATTTTTCGAAAAAAAAATATAAATTTGAATTTCTAAAAACAAATATATTAAAAAAGAAAGTTTAAAAAACCTTTATTTAAATATTTAAAACAAATAAATAAAAATAATTATTTGTTGCAGTTGCAACTTTTGTTATTTTAATTAAAAAGTTAAAAAAACTAACAAAGTCGTATGTAAAAACTACCCTAAATTTTATGAAACTTACAATTACATAATTTTAATTTAAATAAAGTTCTGTAAATTTTGTTGTATACTTATGAAAATAATATTTGAATGTTATATTAAAAACCATAGATTGAATGTAAAGAAAATCCCTTAATTCTTCTACACGAGAAGTGAAAATCATTTTTAAGTTAATACTACGAACATCAGAAAAACATGCATCGATTAATCGTTCATGCAATTTTTCAAACAATTGCCTAAGAATACCATTTTATTATATTTTTTTGAAAAATGCAAGATATCTAAAGCATTTACTAAGCAAGCACCTTGTAGTTAAGACCTTTTGTTGTGGTTCAGTGACATTCACAACAATCAATAAAAAACTTAATTTTTAGTTGTTTTTTCAATAACGCCTTTTTGCATGTTATCTAACATATACATGTACGTATGTATGATATAATAATTAAAGAAAACTTTGGAGTTTAATACATATATTATTTTTAAAAATTTTTGCAAATGCAAGAAGACTTAGGTAGCAAAACTAACTACTTGGGGTATGTTATTTTTTTAAAGAATGTTATTTTTTTAAAGAATTACAAGACTTTTGACTTTTTTGTGTATAAATCTTTCAGCCGGCTCAAAGCTCAATTTAAGCCGCCGCCGACCTATTTTACTGTCAGCCGCCGCCGCCGAAAAAAAGTGCACGGCGCAGGTCTCTGCCAGCCATCAGAGAAGCAAGCCGTATCGCCAAGAATTTAACAAACAATTTGAAAAACAATTTTGACAGCTTGCAAACAATTTTCAGGGTTGCAAAAAATGTACTATTTTCGTATATGTGTGAGCACGTGGTAATTTTGCTAATGTTTAGTAAAACTTCACAAGTAAAATGACGATATAAAATGATAAAAAGTTTTTATAATAAAAAATTTTTAAATTGGTGAATTCACAAGGTCTTGTGAAATCATATATTGTAAAATAATAGAACCAAAAAATATGACCGTTGTGAACAACTCTTCGTATATTTGTAGGTGTCGTATTTAAAATATAAATCAGCTGATACGACCAAACGATAAATAAACAAACACATATGTATGTATATAAATCTGGTGCTGCTCTTGGCTTAACTTAATAATTTGTAGAAATTAGACCCATGAAAACACAAAATGGTCTATATCTAACCTGGTTAGAATCACTAAAATCCATTAAAATAAGCAAAGTTTTAATAAGAAATCACAAGAATTTTGTTATTTTTTACGTAAACAAAAAACAGCTGATGTGTCAGAAAGCAGTGCCGGCTATTTTTGCCGGCGGAGGCGGCTTAAGGAATCTTCTTTGGCGGTTTTGTCTAAGTTTTTAGTATAGACATTTTTAACGGATGCGAGTGCTAGCGGCTCTTAAAATTAAATTAAAAAACTCGCCGTTTCGTTTTAGGCGCTTGGCGCATGACTTTGTATATAATATGACATCACAAAAACATATCAAACAAAGTTGTATTGTTTCACAACAAGTTTCGTATGGAGAGCAACAACAAAATTTTTATGCTATTGTGAAATTATATGACAATAATACAATATGCTATCGTATCGTACCTTGTGAATTCGCCAAATATTCTTTGAGCACTATAGTGTCATATATCCACTTACAGGAGGCTAAAAGAGGTATTCAAAACTATATAGACGTCCCTCCCAAAGACTGGCTGTTAGAAGCTATCATCCTGGAAAAAATGATTTTTTGAAACATACCATAGAAAATGGTAAAAAGTTTTTATAATAAAAATTTTTAAAATATTCCTTGAGCACTATAGTGGCATATATCCACTTACAGTAGACAAAAAAAGGTATCCAAAAATGTTATATACTATACCTAGATTCCTGGCAGATGGAACTATGTTGATTTTAGTATTGTTAATTATGATGTCCGCACTGAAATCTAGTACAACACGCTTATTACGAATGACATGACTTTTGGTTTTGGAAGGATTAAGACAAAGACCATTGGCAGTTGCCCAGAGGTAAATTCTATCCAAATCATAATTCAACTTTCCAATATTGTGACTTATCATTTCCATTGATCTACTTAAGTAAAGCTGTACGTCATCTGCATAAATATGTAATTTACAATAGGATACTTGTCTAGGCATATCAATTATATATAGGGAAAACAGGAGTGTTCCAAGAATTGACCCTTGAGGTACTCCACGTACGAGAAAAAGAGGCGTAGAAAATTTACCATTAACAAGTACCGATTGTGAACGCCCACGCAGGTATTGTGACTTATCATTTCCATTGAGCTACTTAAGTAAAGTTGTACGTCATCTGCATAAATATGCAATTTACAATAGGATACTTGTCTAGGCATATCAATTTTATATAGGGAAAACAGGAGTGGTCCAAGAAAAAGAGGCATAGAAAGTTTACCATTAACAAGTACCGATTGTGAACGCCCACGCAGGTATGAAGAAACAAAAGAAACAAGCCTGACACCTGAGAAAGAAAAGTTGAAAAAATTTATAAGTTTCCAAATTAGAGTGTCATGATCCACCGTATCAAATGCTTGGAGTGATCAAGAAGAACCAGAAACGTAATTTGTCCATTATCAAGATCCTGACGTATATTTTCAGTTACATCAGCTAGTGTCGTAGTACAGCTGCGATTTGCACGGAAGCCAAATTGTCTCACGAACAAAAGATTATTTTCTTCAATAAATTTACCTATCTGCAGGAATAGAATTTTTTCAAGAACTTTGGATAAGAAACATAAAATGGCAATTGGTCGAAACTCAGTGGTGGATTTTGGGACTGGAATTATTTTAGCATGCTTCCAATTGGAAGGAAATGTACTTGTAGTAATAATAGTATTAAAAAGATGCGTGATATATGGTAGTAGTAGCGGAAGAAGAATAGCAAAAAACTTAGGATTCATTTTATCACTTCCAACAGCATGGGATTTAATAGCCATGAAGGCAGAATACACGTCAAGTTGGCTAACACAAGTAAACCCAAAGCAACGGCTGAAATTATTATCCGTGGGCCTAGTAGAACTGTAAAAGCTCAAGTTAGCTGGTTGAACAGGCAAATCAGTAAAAGTCTTATTTAATTCATCTGCGTTAACATGGCTGAGGTTAGGAGCACCTTTTTCCTTACCAACTCCGATTTCGCGTATTGTGTTCCAAGTTTTCCCAGATTCAAGAGCGGATTCAAATGGTTTGGAATATTAGTCCCTTTTGGCATTACTTATTTTGATATTAACAGTTTTTCTGGCTACACGGTAATTCTGATGTAGCTCAGAAGTTCTAAAACGTTTCCACCTGGCATATGCAATATCCCGTTAAGCGATAGACTGTGCAATTGCATTAGAGAACCATGGCTTGGACTCGTTAGGTAAGATACGAGTTTTAACGAGAACAGTACTTTTAAAAAGATTGAATATATTTGCTTCCAAAAAATTTAATTATTGGTCCACAGAAGGCATGTAATATAAACTATCCCAATTGATATTATAAAACTCATTAAACAAAGCATTGCAGTTAATACCTTTAAAATCTCTGCAACTGAATGAGTTCCTCTCTGATTGGGTAGTAAAAAAATAAGTAAGAAATATCAAATCATGTCTAGAGAAACAGGAAGCAGAAACTTGACTATAAAATTTGACTTTAGACATATAACATACAAAGAATAGATCCAAAAGAGTAGTACTAGTGTTGGTGAAGTGGGTTGGGTTTGTTGAGTTGACAGGAAAGAGACCAATAGAGGACATGTTATCTGATAAATTCGAATTACTAATAATATTAGAGTTAAAGTCACCTGCAATTATTATGTCATTATAAGCTACTGAGATAGTTTCCAAAATTTGCAAAAAGTTATCAAAAGGTACTTGCTTGTTAGGTCTATAGACACAACCAACTAGCATCTTCGCGACAGGTGAGAAAATTTCAATAAACAAAAATTCAACTTTGTCCCCATTGTCGGACTTAATAAAGGCCTACATGAAATAGTGTTTTTGACAAAAAAAGCAACACCCCCAGCTTTTCCAACACGATCCGCTTTAAAAACACTGTATCCGTGTAAACGTATAAAATTGTCGGCAGTATCCACGGCCTGCAAAGTTTCAGAAACGCAAATGACATCAACATTTGAATTTTCGAAAACCAATCTGAATTCATCAATTTCATTATTAATGCTCTGAGCATTAATATGAACAACCTTTTAACCTTCTGCTCGCTTGACAAAAACTTTTACCATGTTCGTGGTTGTGTCCTTGGAGTTCCCATCTGCGATTAAACACTTGGTCATAACAGTAACGAAAAAATCAATAGCATGAAAGCAACACAATGACAGTTGAAATAAATTACGAACAATTTAAAAACCGATAATTGAAATATTGGTTTGATCGAATAAAATATATATTAGTTAAGTTAATGGTAAAAAAGTATAAGATGTATGTAGTCTTAATAATAAAAATAAAAATTATCATAACTATAATTTGGCTTATTGACGAAAAAACTTATTGAGATGTTCAAGGGTCTCGATTTTTTTTGGTTCATCCGACTCAGTTACCTTAAAAAAAACAATACCCCTCAAAGTAAATGCAGTAGAAATCTGTTTTTGTTTTTTCAATTTGAGAGCATTTTTGAGGATGGCATAGTTAGATGGTGTAAAATTCTCGTTGATGAAAAACTGCACGTCACTGTCGTACCCAGCGTGGCGCATCCGAAGCAATGTCCGGGTTTTACGACGAAAAGAAGCCAAGGATTTAAGAAAATAATTCTTTTCGTATGGAGAATTAAGTCTTACGATAATTGGTGGATTATCGGCATCTCGAATATTATTGAAATGTTTAACCCGAAATATTGTTTTTACTGGGGGCATAGAGATGTTAAGAGAATCGCATATATTCCCAAAAATATTATTAAGATTTTCACCATCATTATAAGGTAGACCAGTAATTCGTAAATCCGCAGCCACTACAGAATTTTCTTGTTTTAAGATTTTTTCATTTAGTATTTTCAACTCCTCTTTGAGCTGAACGACCTCAGAACTCATGGTTTCAACATTGTTGACTCTTTCTGCTAGCTCACTAATTTCATCTTTAATATCAGACATTATTTCATATTTAAACACTTCAAACTTCTTATCAATTTCAGACATCATGCTGATTTTAAACTCGTTGAACATGGGCTTGATTACCTCGGATTGTTCACGTATATATGCGTGTTGCTTGCCAAATTGGTTGTCTAGCCAGTTAAATAGTCAGGTACCCGAAATATTGGATTCAGGAAACACTTTCTCCGAAAAACTAACATTATGGGAAGACCCAGAACTAAAATCAGCGCCACGAGCAGCTCTTTTTGAATACCTTTTAGTTGACATTACTAGGCGAAGGTTATTGCTGAACACTTTTCAAAGATCAAGATTTTAGGTTATAAGAGCCCAAAAAAGTTTGATTTCAAAGTTATTTAGTGTATATAATCAATGTTTCAAAGTAAATAAATATTTGCTTCGGTAGTTGTGACCAATACTGTAGTTTTTGAATCTAACTGACAAGTTGTTATTGATTGAGGTAGTTGTCAATGCTGCTAACGAAAGCTTAATACATAAGACCGGAAAGCTTATGGTTGTTGTCTAAGATATAAATTCGAGAGGAGCTTTTAGAAAGTTTTATTTAAGTATACCAAAGTCACCGTGATGTTGCTAACGTTCTAAGAATGCGCTTTGGGTAATAACGTCTGTATTGGGCGCGTTCAAAGCGTCTCACTAACACCTCAATAGCACCAATAGTGGATTTGCCCTTTCCGAAAGCCATACTGTCTTTCCGATAGTCCTCCCGCTATCTCCACAGCCTTTGCCAATCTACGTTGCAGTAGCTTCTTCAGTAGTTTTTCGGCACTGTCCAGCTTGCAAAGGGGCGATATGATTACGGATGCACCGGATCACCTGTTCCTTTGCTAATCAGCACGAGCTTTTGTATCTTCCATTGTTTAGGAAAGACACCTTGGGCTATGCACGCGTTATATACTGCAAGAAGCGGCTCTGGTCGGCTTTCAGCCAGCAGTTTAAGTACCTCGGCTGGTATTCCATCCGGACCGGGGGCCTTGCCATTTTTAAGACATCTTGCTGCGGTTTTTAGCTCTTTTTCAGGGATAAGTGTTCCACCGACTTCGGGTTCATGTTCCTCACACAGCGGGGTGTGGGGAATAAATTCTCCACAATGTTGCTGATGTCCTCACCGTTCAGATGTTGGCCGGCAGAGTTTACCCCTAACTTCCCCGTTACGATCTTGTAGCCGAGTCCCCAAGGGTTGCTGTTCAGATCGCTCCGGAGCTCCTCCCATTTTGATTTCTTGCTTGAGAAAATTGCATCTTTTAGCGCTTTCCGTGAGCGTCTAAAATCTTCGGCTTCCAGCAGTGCTTCACCATTTCTTCTAGCTCTGGTGTACCGCCTTCTGCTGCGGAGGCAGGTTCGTCTGAGTTCAGCAATTTCTGGTGACCACCAGTACACAGGCCGCCTTCTAGTTCGACGGGTTATAAGCGGCATCGATGCGATGCAGCCATGAGTGATGTGGTGCACCATCGCGGTTGCAAGGGAACTGGCGCAAAGTGCTTTGATCCCATATAGTGATGGGACAAAAATAGAAGGAGTGGTCCCAGAGCTTTGAAATTTGGTACACTAGTATAAAATACTCAAATTAAGAAAAATTTAATTTTTTGAAAAAATCGGACAAAGGACACGCCTACTGCCCATATATATAAAGGACGAAATTTTCAATTATGACTACATTACTGCACAGAAAGTTACAATAGTCCGTAGATGATTTACATCCCGTGCTAGTAACTTGTGGGATAATTTTTATTGAGATTGGTGCAAGGACTCTAGGTCCTGTCATATATCCTTTTTCGATAAAATGCCAAGACTGTTACAAAAGTTATCCGATTCTCATTAAATTGGGTGGTATGGTTATTATTATGTGTTAAACAAATGTTAGTGCCAAATAACATTAAAATTTATTTATAAAAATAGAAAATAACAAACAAATTGGCTAAAAATCTTCTACATTATGATTTTGACGACAACGTGAAAGTTCAAAATTACAATCTTTCTAAATTAAAATTAAATTTAAAATACGTATAAGTGCGTTTTTTAATAATAATTTTTATTTTTTTAATAATTTATATATTTTTTAATTTTGGACTCTTCCAAAAAAATATTGCCGCTCAATGAAACATTTTTCTCGTCGTCTTAAACTGGCTCATTAGGATTTTCTCTATGTATATATTAATTAATTTCTGCAAATAATAAATTTTTTTTTTGGTCTTTGGATTCCTTTTTGAAGACAAAAACGGTCATAAAGATAGTATTAAATAAGGCATTAAATCTTTATGAGTGCATTTTCGTAACGTTTTCCTCGTTTGGGACAGTTTTGCCTTTTTCACGATTTTGTGGTTGGCTTCCAATGCTTCTTCAGACAAGCACCCTGAAATTTATTTTCAGATACCACAATAAGCGGAATATTTTTTTTTTAGTTTGTAACGCATACAGAGATGGAAAACGATTTGGGTGTATTTCATTTATTGTGTTACGTAGCACACTATATTTTCATTCGGTCAAGTCTACATTCATATATAGCGCCAAAGGTTTTGTTGCTGGTAAGCATTTAAATTCGACATTGGGCTTTGCAAAACAGAATGAGATTCCCGTTTTAAATTTTCCACTGCAAATTCTACTTCCTCAAGGGAACATTTTAATACTAACTTTGCCACTCTTCGGTGTCTAGTTTTGACTGTAGTGCTACCAATATCTTTTGTCGGTCTACCACGTTTTCTACATGAAGTTTCCGTTGCATGTAAAGTCACTGTTGTATCACATTCTAGAGTTGGAAGCAGCAAACTTTCATAAACAATTTTACTCGTGCTTGGTTGCTAAGAATTCAAATTAAATATATTTAATAATATCTTTATTTTAGAATAGCAATTAAAAATTATAAAACTTACATCATCAGCATCAAAAAAAGTATTGTTTACCCACGAAGAATGTTTCTTTTTTAAATGCATTAAGTTGCCCCTGCTTTCTTTTCAAAAATTTATCATTTTGTTGTAGAAAAAATAAACACTTTGTAATAACTTATTTCTGTCAAAATATGACTCGCCTATTTTTCTTTCAACATATTTATATACCTCTGGTTCTTTATCTTCAGAAGTTGCTTTTATCCATCAGTCAACTCTATCTGAGTTACATAAAATAAAAGCCATCACTTTAATTTATTGGTTTTGACCAATTATGATTTATTAAAATCTTTGCTTACACCTTGTATAGAGATGTGCACGTTAATTAATTGAACCACGCGCCCTCACTTTTACTCGTTTGTAAAAGTAAGTAATTTTCAAGCATATAAATTTATTGAACATTTTATTAGAAAATTTTAATTTTTTCTTTAACTGAAATGTCTATGTTCAATATTTGCGAACACTCCACCAAACAGTTTTGCTTACTACAAACAAAGGATGTTGCAGAAAAAACTTCTGTCACGTACCCATCTCCATTTTAAATAAAAAATAACGGTAAATAATATGTGTAGGTGGGAGTCAAATCTAGCGATTTTCAATTGCTTTATTAGTTTGTTGTGATGCAAAGTTTTATAAGATTTACGAAAGACACTTAATTTTTGTCATATTTTTATTAAGTTTTTGTTATAAGTAGTCCCAACCGAACTGGAAAAAACAAATTTGTTGGCAATTCATAGCTCAGATTTTAAATAATTAAGAAACTTAGCTAACTTCTAGCGATTTTTTATACTAACTTATCTATATTTTTGGGAAAAAAGTTTGCACCAGTGGTGGAGATAAACTACACACAGTCACATTTTAAAAATATTCTTGAAACAATGAAACACTAACGTCAATCTGTTAATTTAGCAGCATCTTGAGCGTCAAAAAGAGGAAAACACAATTTTATACTTATTTTTTTAAATTTATCTCGTAAATATAATCTAATGGTATCAATTTGGTTTTATATGTTATTATATTGTAAGTTTTTTTTTGTTTTTAATTCCAGAAAACTGTCGAAATTTGAGAAAAAATCACCAAAATAGCCATTTTTGAAAATAATTTTTTTTTTAAATTTGTGGTTAATTTTTTAATTTTTTTTTTCTTGTAGTTATTAGAAAACAGTATGAACTTTTAAAAACAGAAAAAAACCCATATACCATATTTTTTTTTTTTTTAATTTTCCATCAAAGTTAAAAAATTTTTGGAGCTTAAGTAAATAATAAGCATTTTTTAAACCAACAAAAAGTATGTATAGGAAAATAATATAATAAAAATTTTTTCACAGTTGGTTTCGAATATAGTTAGCTACTACAAGAAACAATTTGAATTTCCTAGTTAAATTTTTACAATAATTTTTTCAAAACAATAAAAAACCATGGTAATTTGGGATTTTAGTGTCATTTTATAGCGTAAAATACATAGAAACGCAAAAACTTTACTATTTTTGCTGTTTTTTTTATTAAACAGTATTAATTTGAATTTATATTTTACAGTATTTGTAGTTTGTCTTTTTTAAACCTTAGAAAACTGTCGAAATTTGAGAAAAAATCACGAAAATAGCCATTTTTAAAAATAATTTTTTTTAAAGTTGTGTTTAAATTTTTAAAATCTTTTTTCTTGTAGTTATTAGACAACAGTATGAACTTTTGAAAACAGTAAAAAACCAATTGACCATATTTTTCTTTTTTTTTTAATTTTCCATCAAAGTTAAAAAATTTTTAGAGCTTAAGTGAATAATAAGCATTTTTCAAAGCAATAAGAAATACTTATAAAAAAAGAAATCAGAAACAATTTTTTTAACAGTTAGTTGCAAATATAGTTATTTAATACAAAAAAAAAATTCAATCTCATACTCCAAAAAATAATTTTTTTACAACTGTTTTCCTGAAGCATGTAAGACGCGGGTATTTGCTTAGCCATTTTTACTTCAAATTCTTTGACTTTGGCGCCCCCTAGCGCCACCAAAAAGAGCTAAATCGAAAAAATTCTTTAAAATTTATTTAAAAATTATTGTTGTCTGTCGACCTATATATATTTTTATCTACAATATAAAACATTTTTTTATTGTATTTTTGTCTATGGGACACAGCACTGTGTGGCGTCGGTGTTTTCGATTGTAGCTCCATCGAAATTTGACGAAAATTCTCCGGGGATCAATTTGTCCGCTTTCCACTTGCGTTTACCTTTTGCTCGTGGCACAAAGGTGGGATTCGCTCTCTCCACGATCTGGAAGTTAATATATTTGTGGTCACTTCCAGTGTAATCTTCCATAACCTTCCATCCTTGAATTGTTCCAGCCAGGCTCTCGGAAACCAGAGTGATGTCTGGGGTGGTGTTTTCACATCCCGGTCTTCTGAAGGTAGTGGCGTTCCCCGTATTTGCCACTATCAGACCCGGCCTGAAAGACATGTCCATGATATACCTTCCACGTGTGTTCATTGTCCGGGAGCCCCATTCAACAGCCTTGGCGTTGAAGTCTCCAGCTACTATAAAAGAGCCACCTATATCATGAACCCTATCCTCGATTAGGTCCAGTTTCATTCTGAATTGCTCTATGCTATCACTAGGAGTGAGGTAGCAGCTCATCAGCGTGAAGCCACTGGCTCGCACGTGCGTGTAAGAGATGCCGGCCCCATGATGCGTGACGGCAAGCCTACTACCACAAGGCAGCCAAAGTGCAGCAGTACCTGTTTCATCCTCAAACCAGGCGTCTCGGGACATTCGTCCATACTGCTCACTGATGATGACGGCATCTGCTTCGTTTTCTGCAACCATCTGTTCGAGCAAAGCGTCTGCTGCCCGGCTTCTGTGCATATTTGCCTGGAGCACTCTTATCATTTTCTGGCTAGTGAACACCTCCTTGAGCCGGCTAGGTGATCAGTCCGGTCGCGTTTTGTGTCTGTGCAATGAACGCAGTTGGGGGGCGATTTGCAGTTCTTCATTTTGTGCCCTAGTTTCCCGCACCTAATGCACGTATCTCTTCTGTCTGGGCCAGAGCAATTTGCTTGGGTGTGACCTGTTCCAAGGCAGCGATAGCACCTACGGAGGTATTCGCACATATGTATCTTGGCTCAAATCCATCCGATTTTTACGTGGCCAACTTCCTTGAGTCTCGCGGCTCCTTGCGCGGATAGTACTACAAAGGCCCGAACTTGTTCCCGTGCATTCGGCGCCGTGATCGTCGTCTGTATCTCCTCTCCTGGGTAAGCAAGCACCTCTCTAATTGCCGTCTCCACTTTCTCCTTGAAAGTCAAGGAATCGAGGTCCCGTATCTCAATCGTAGATGTTGACCTGAGCTCTGCAATAGAGGCTGTTTCCCGTACCGTACTCTTTAATTGCCGTACGAACTCCGGTTTAACTTTCTCCCCTTTTCCGAGCTCCAAGAGAATGGCTCCCGCCTTCGTTTTTCTGACTGACTTCACCTTTACCGATTCATCAGTTGTAATTTTGCTGCGCAAATCTTTCAGCACCTCCGCATAGCTGTGTCCTTCTGCTGGTTTTATCAATACAGCCTCAGGCTTTAAGCGCGGTGGCTTCGGCTGGTTTTTTCTGCCTGGTTCATGTGGCCCTTCCTTTTGCTTCTTTCTACTAGCTTTTTTGACGACTGTTCGCCAGGTTTCCTCCGTCTTCTCGATAGTCTCCATTCTGTCAACTCTGGGTTCCTTTCCTCTGGCTTTCTTGGAGCTTTCAGGAGCGAACGGGCTAGTAGCCGCTCGCTTTGTGTTTGTCGCCAAGGGAGTGGGAGCATCTGTTATATGCAGTCCAGCAGCCTTCCGGCGGGGGTTAGAAAGCATTCCCTCCTTTTCTGCCACCTTCCACGTACGCCTGTAGTTTAGCGTGACATCCAGTAGCTCAGCCATTTTGGATACACCGACCTTGACTTCGGCGCTAATGTTTTTCTGACGGTTAAGTGCTCGGTGCATGCTGGTAATCACCAATTTACATTAAGAGATAGCATCTTTCTCCAATTTCCTCATGTTTCAGATCAGCGCCAGAAGTGAGGAGCTACCTGTTGTCGCGCGTGACTCGCTCTCTATTTGGGTTGCCGTGGCTGCGCAGGTCTTCTCGTTTGCTATTATGGGTATGGCAAGCTGTTCCTCTCCCACTGTGTGTTCCAGTGGGGGTCTGCATTGCTTCAGCGATTCCTACCCGGTTCTTGAAGAGTGCCGGCTACCATTACCGCCTTCGGCGTCTCAAAAAGATCCTCCTTTTTCATGTCGACAACAGGATCCAACTCACCTCTTGGAGGTACAGAAATAGCCTGTGGAGTTCCATCATCTCTCACTGGGGGACTTCTCCTCATTTTCCCGCTAGGCTTAAAGGGATTTGAGGTTCCCTGAACGGTTATGTTCCTGGGTGTTACATTCGTTGTAGCATTTGTTGTTGTTGTTTTTGTTTTCTCTGCCATGTTCGATTTTTTCTGGGTCCCATCTTGAACCCATTATCCATGGTCGTCATGCAGTGGTCCTTCATGTCCCCGAGGGTCCCTTTGCAAGCAGTGAGGTCCTCGCGAGGGTTGACAAGAGACTTTTTGAGAAATCTTGTTCAGAGCCAGGACAGACGTTAATCGGGAGTCGTCTCAACCGAACTTACATGGTCAGTTTAGTGACTACGATCCATGGAGCGTTCCACAAGCCCTGGTAAAGATTTAACGGGACGGAAGGACATTGTGACATTAACCTAAAAGCCGTTTCCACGAGATGTCACTCTCGTGTATTAAGGTAACAGACTGCCGCAATTGCCGGCCAAAATTCCCCAGTTCCTATCCATAATTCAAAGCGTGTCCTTGTCACTTCCGGGTCGTCAACGTTTCGAGCTTGTTTTTTGGTCCACCCCGAGTATTTTATTTCCTCGGTACCTGCTATATCTAGCGGACGTTCCTCTATCCGCAACCTGGGGAGGCGCCCGATTGGAGAACTAGCAACTCCACATGGGGTTATTATTATTATTATTATTATTATTATTATTATTATTATTATTATTATTATTATTATTATTATTATTATTATTATTATTATTATTATTATTATTATTATTATTATTATTTTTATTATTATTATTATTATTATTATTATTATTATTATTATTATTATAATAATAAAATTCCAGACGTAATAGATTTTGGCGTGGCAAAAGGGATATCCCCGGACCTTATTGAGGCTGTAGAATCCTTGGATTTATCTTCTGACCACTCACCCACAATAATTACTATTTGCAGTCCTCACCAAATAGCAGCTAGTGACTTTTTCTTATCTAAAAAAATAATTTGGTTAAAATATAAAAAATATATTAGTGCCCACTGTTCAGAAAACCAACCGCTAAAAACTCCCGGAGACATAGACGATAGTCTGAGAGTCCTAAATGAAAACATTAAAAAAGCCGCTGAACATGCGTCTTCTACCTATCGTCAGGTCAGGTACGGCAAAATTTTTTCTGACGATGTGGGAAAACTTTTATCTGAAAAAAGGAGAGTCCGAAGAGAATGGCAAAAGAACAGATCGCCCCAACTTAAATCTAAGCTGAAAGAATGTACTAACAAATTAAAAAGCTTGCTGGAGGTTCACAAAATAGCTTCATTTAAAGAGTACCTCGAAGGTCTAGACGCGACTCCTCAGACAAATTATTCCCTATGGCGATCAGCCAGACGTCTTAAAAGACCCGTTATCGCAAAACCACCACTGCGTAATCTGAGAGGATCCTAGGCTAGAAATGACGAAGAAAAATGTGATCTGTTCGCAAACCATTTCAAAAACGTGTTCACTCCCAATACTTGCACAGACGTGGGGGAATTACCACCAGTTGTTGCTAGACGTCCTTTGGAAATACGTTTCCGATTTACAGATGTTGTAGAGGCTATTGCTAACCTAAATGGTAAAAAAGCTCCTGGCGTTGATAATATAAGCAACAAAATGCTCTTAGAGCTACCTTTTACGGCGAAAAAAATAATTCTTTTTATTTTTAACGCAATAATTCGGCATGAACATTTCCCGCCTGTATGGAAAATCGCCTTAGTAAAGATGATTCCTAAGCCTGGCAAAGATCCTTCAAAGGTAGAGTCTTATAGGCCTATAAGGTTGTTACCCACAATGTCAAAATTGTTCGAAAAATTGCTTAAGAACAAGCTGACTCCGATCCTGAATGAAAACAACTGCATCCCAGATCACCAATTTGGCTTTAGAAGTCAACATAGCACAATCGAACAAACTCACAGACTGGTGCAGGTTATAAGAAAAACCTTTGAGGAAAAGAAGTACTGCTCCGCGCTTTTCATTGATGTCTCTCAAGCATTTGATAAAGTATGGCACGAAGGCCTGTTAAACAAACTAAAGATACACGGGTTTGACGATCCCGCCATCCTCGAGTCGTGACGGCCAACATAAGGGCGAGGCCTGGACGCAGGCTACGAACAAATGTCGGGAAGCGACATAGGGGACCCTACCTTGAAGTAATGCTACCGCAGTTCCAGGGTAGGTAAGGTCCGAAGAGAGGAGATGGGTTTTAGTCCGGGCGACATATCACACTCGGGACGCCAGTGTTCGAATGCAGTAGGCATTTCCTAATTCCTCACCGCCAAAAAAAAAAAAAAAAAAAATTATTATTATTATTATTATTATTATTATTATTATTATTATTATTATTATTATTATTATTATTATCATTAACAGTTGGTCACATTATTCCAACTATTTAAAAATAACAATTGATTCCTCCAAAATAAAAAGTGCGACTTAACATTTTATTTTTCCCACACTCAAGAACGTAAACAATCAATTGCACTGACATACACACATTGTATCGTCATGAATTTGGAAGGAATCAAATTACCCAAAATTGAATATGCTGATTTGAAGTTTTGCGATTTTTAATAATAACAAATAATAACTATATTGTAAGCAAAATTATGAATAAAATTTTAGTATAAATAGCGGTAAGAATTATTAAATAAAATCAGAATCTTTCTTGAAACCAACAAAAGAGTATTCTCACTATTCTAACTGAGCACCTAACAGTGCTTAGAAGAATCAGAACGTGCTGCGGCTAAGCGCAGCATTATAAAACACTTAGCATTCTGCCTTCACAAAAATACATACATTACATGGCGATCCTGCCAATCAATCTGTAGAATTTGAGAAAAAAAACCCTAAGTCCTGCGAAATTAACGTCAGGAATCAATTGAGACGTATATGGGATGCATATCGTCAGCTTATTACTAGTTTGGGGCATAAACAGAAAAATACATTATACAGCAGAAAAAAGAAAAAAAAACTGATAGTTTTTAAACTTTAAATTTTTTTTACTAGAAAAAATTAATGGCAGCTAGCTCAGCAATATACTAATGTGTTTTCTATTTTGTACAGTTATTTAACAAACACTCATTATATATCAAACATATAAAGTGTAAGCCTAAGAAAAAATCGAATTAAGCTTAAAATATATGCAATTTAATTAACTTTAAAGAGCTAATAGAGAAAGCTTAAATCCTCAAATGGGAAACCAAAAATCCAAAACAGAGGAGGTCATAAATATCAACAACAATAGCCCAGAACGAAGTATGGACTTCGGAACAACAATAAAGATAGATGCCTTTTGCATATTATGTTTAGGTGTAATAATATTTTTAATTTTTAAATTAAACAAATATTTTAAGAGTTATGTGCAGAAAAAAGCTGTTGTACAGGTATAAATATAAATAACAAAAAAAAATTTTTTTTTCATCAAGTGTAAATTAATATTCTATGGACTCAGTAATAAATAGATTAGAAAAAATCCTAATCAATTTTAAGAAATCAGGATCAAGGGGATATCAGGAGGCAACATTGATAAGTAATTTAGAAGAAATAGATTTAGATAAACAAAACCTTAAAAACAGAAGACACAGAAATAAAAACAGAAAAATTTGAGAAATACTACAATAGAGCGAAAACTCTTTTCGAACAAGCCCTAATAACACCCAATAATCAACAACAAAATTTATTAGATATGGCAACTTTTAATTAAGAGACCGCTATAAAAATTATTCCTGAATTCAAAGTAAATTATAAAGACTTACAATCGTTCCTAACAATAGTAGAACTAATAGACAAAACTTTAGATAATACAAATAAAGCAATACTTATATCTTTTGTTTATAATGTTAAACTAACAAACCTAGTACGCACTGCAATAGGAGTGTCTGAACCGAAAACGTTTCAAAAACTGAAAGAATCTTTGACCAGTAGATATAGGTCCAAAAAGACTGTTTCTCAGATCCAAACATTGTTAAGCACATTTACCCAGAAGACAATGACTGTGAATACTTATCATGAGAAATTATCAGAACTGGTAACTGAATTGAATGAATTGCAGATTAAAAATATAGAAAATTGCAGTGAAATTCAGGCTGCAACGGTAAAACAAATCAACAATGATTACTCCCTGAACGTATTTAAGAACGGTTTTAAAGGAGAACTTAAGCCTACAGTATTCGCATCAAGACCTAAAAATCTAGATGAGGCATTACAATTGGCCTAAAAGCTGGAAAAAGAATTCGCTACTAACACGGAACAAGTTTTGTATTTCTCGAATAATGGAAATCGGAGAAATAACCAAAGAAATTTGTACAATGGAAATAACAATTTTTTTGATAACAATAATAGAAGAAATAATTTTGGTCCTAACAACAACAGAAATAATTACAGCAATAGTAGGACAAATTACAACAACAATGGATCAAATAATAATAACAACAATTTTGGTAATAATACTAATACCAGAAATAATAGACCAACAAACTAAACAATTGTTGAAACGCAGACACGTAAAATTGTGAGGTCCCGACTGAAACCCAAATATAAGCTTAAATACCTGTGTAATAAATCCAAAGTGCTTGGAAAGCTGTAAGCCAAGTTGTTCCGTGTTTTTAGTTTCGAAGTATATCGGTGTTTTTCTCTGCACATTGTTTAAATTCTAATTTAAAATTTAAATACAAAAAAACTTTAAAACAAAATTTCCCACAATTTTTAAAATACAAAACCACTCAATTTTAATAAAAGAGACAAACACTTCTGTTAATTGGAAATTGTTATTATTATTTATAAACATCACCAGCTGTTCAGCTCTGTCAAATACTGTGTCTAAATGCTGCCAAGTTTTTGAATACTTATAAAATAAATCTGCACGGCATTTCCATTCAGGAATTGTCGGTGTTTTAAAAAAAAATCTCTTAATAAAGAAAATTCTTAATATAAAACAAATTTTAAACTAAAATTAGTTTATATAATGAAAATGGCAAATACCCCAAAAAATACTGATCACATGCGCTCAATACGCTCGGGTAAGCGAATTTTAATTTCCGAATCGCATGCGGAACAGAACATAACTACACCTAGTCTTAGTACTGGAGATAAAAACTTTCTTGTTGCTCTTATAAGAGAGAGTGACACAATTTATTAAGGACTCTATTGAAAATAGTGAAAGAAAGCACTTTGACTATATAAAAGAGCTTATTTCAAAAAGTGAACAGAGAATTCGTTCTTTTGTTGAGACTGAATTTGCAAACTTTAAGTAACATGTGAATGATATTACTGAAAAGGTCGATAATCTTGAAGTCAAATGCTTGCAAGTTGATGCACTGAAAAACGAGGTGCATGATTTGAAAAGAAAGTTACTGCAACATGAAAATTCTTTGGTGGCAAATGGGGTTTAGAATCTCTGGTGTCCCTCAAATGGAAGGAGAAAATCTGACAATTATTTTTATTAATATTTGTAAAAACCTCAACATACGTGCTCTTAATATTCAAAGTATTTACCGGCTTAAGAAGATATATAGAAATAATAAACCGTATAAACCTAATGATGATATTATTGTTGTGAGTCTTCATTCGGCGTATGAGAAAAATTTTCTACTAAAGACCATTGCCAAATTTAGACGTGACAAAAACACCACCTTAAAATTACACCATGCGGGTATTGAAAGTGACCAGCCCATATATATAAATGAAAATTTAACTCCGCATAACCATAAGGTTTTTAAAGAGGCATTGCGCTTGAGGAAAGACCGAAAAATACATTCTGCATATACTCTGAGAGGACTTGTTTATATAAAAAAGGTTGCAACTGATGAACCAACTCTAGTTGAATTTACAGATGAACTCGATTGGCTTTTTCGTTAGTATGATGCGATTTTGTTCCTGGACTAGCTACTTTATGTGCCTTTTTTTAAATGTATCATCTATTTCTTTATTTGTATTTTTTTTTTAATTTTCGTTATGTTAATTTCATAAGTACAATGTTCCTATCTGCTACATCTTGTTTTATAAAGTCTGTTATAACCTTTTCAATCCTTAAATTCCCTGATTTGTGTTCTGTTAAGTTTTGTTGCGCTGTTTTAATTTTTAATGACAAACTTATCTACTAGCCTTATTGGTTCCAGAGAAAGCAACTATAACATGATGCGGATTTTTACTCAGCTAAATTCTGGTTTTAAGGTTTGCCACATCAATGCTCAGAGCCTTTATTGCAAAATAGATGAGTTCCGCTACCTATTCGAAGATTCTGGTGTAGATGCTGTATGTGTCTCTGAAACGTGGTTTTCCGTATCGCATAATGACAATCTTGTCAAACTGAATGGATACAAACTTTATAGATCCGATCGCAGAGAAAATGCTGGTGGAGTGGCAATTTACGTAAAAGATAACATTTCCTGTAAGCCCATCTGCTCTTTTAATGAGGATAACGATATAGAATTT
Organism: Melanophora roralis; assembly: GCA_963583895.1. Classification (NCBI taxonomy): domain Eukaryota; kingdom Metazoa; phylum Arthropoda; class Insecta; order Diptera; family Rhinophoridae; genus Melanophora; species Melanophora roralis. The sequence goes on from OY757191.1 coordinate 37,557,756, forward strand.
ATATTAGTGGAAATAACTTCAAGTGTCGACAAACTATTGCTGGGATGTTTATATAGACCAAATAATAATATCAAATTTGATCCGCTTATTTTTGAATTGGAGTCACGAACTGTTGGGTACTCTAATATAATTATTTCTGGTGACTTTAATGCTAACTTGTTAACGAGATTTGGATTTAATCTCACTTCGGCTATGACGGCATTAGATTTATTTTCTGTAAATAATTTGAGACCTACGCACTTCACTACAACATGCAATACCCTGCTGGATCTTTTTTTTGTGTCTAATAAGCATAAAAAGATTAACTATGACCAACTGGCGGTGCCGAATTTTTCAAAGCATGATCTTATCTACTTATGCTATGACTTTCAGTTTACACATAAGACTGAAAAATTTACGTATCGTGATTATAAAAACATAAATATGTTATTACGAACGATTTGAATATGGGTAATTGGGACCCAATTTATTATATGCCAACTGCTCGTGAGAAAGTTAGTTTTCTGAACAGTCAAATTCTTTCATTATTTAACAAACATGTCACATTAAAGTCTAAAAGCGTTAAAAGAAAAACTGCCCCATGGTTTACTTTGGATACAAAATTATTGATTAAATGTCGTGACAAACTGTATAACCGATAGAAACGTTATAAAACTAATGACTTGCTTAATGATTTTCGAGTGGCTAGGAGAGCTGTTGTTTCAAAAATAAGAGATGATAAATCAGCTTACTATGGTGAAAAATTTCGTGCGGCACTAAACACTAAGAAAAAATGGAAGCTTATTCGTAACATTGGCTTGGTTAGTTCAGAAGCAAATATTAATACAGAAAACCTAAATGTTAATGAGCTCAACTTTTCATTTGCAAACATTCCACAGCCAACGGTCCAGCTTGATTTTTATGACCAAACCTCTTTTCCCGCGACAACAAACAAATTTTGTTTTCAATGCTTTACAATATGTGATACAGTTGAAGGATTTCGAGCTATTAAATCCAATGCAACTGGCCTCGATGATATTCAACCTCGATTTGTAAAAATGATATTGCCATGGATCATACAATATATTAATCATGTCTTCAACTTTGTTGTAACCTCCAGCTCCTTTTCAGCCGAGTGGAAACTGGCCAAAGTTATTCCTGTACCTAAAAATAATAAAGAATATCGGCCTATATCTATTCTGCCGTATTTAAGGTACCTTTACACGGTAATACTTATATTACGATATGTCAAAAAATGTTGTGGGATAATACAAAATCTCATCATGTAAAAGCATTATGTATTGGGTAGGAGAGAATACGGATGCAAAATTTGACAAGTGTTCGGTAAAAGTTTATTTTCTAAACCATTTTAGAAACTTGTGTATTCTCATCACATCAGAGGTGTGAAAGATTGGCAGCACTTACAGCATCTAATGAAGGTGGCTACACTTAATGAAACAATACACAAACAATCAAAATAAAAGCAGATTTTTTTCATGTTGTTTTTGTTAATATTGTTGAACCTTAACCATATGGCGTTACCCCAAAAGGAATGTGACAAAAAGCAACCGATTTTGATTTTACCAACCTCATCCGTGTAAACATGAAAAATAGTTAGAACAGATTTTTATTCTCTTTTTTTAAACACGGAGAGAATTTCATAATATTTTGATTCTACAAAATCTAATTACTTTGTATTACCGTGAAAAGGTACCTTTATCAAAAGTTTTTGAGCGCGTAGCACACAATCAAATTTTTAAACATATCGCCAACTACAACCTCCTTACTGATTACCAGTCTGGGTTTAGACATGGGCACAGTTGCACTACTGCCACTACTGAAGTTGTTGAAAACATACGGAAGAGTATGGATGATGGTAAAGCCACATTTTTAGTTCTGCTTGACCACTTGAAAGCGTTTGATACGGTAGATCACCAAATGCTAGTCATGAAGCTTGCGAAAATGTTTGGTTTTTCAGAAACAGCGGTTAAATTAGTCTCGTCATATCTCTCGGAAAGATGGCAAGTGGTTGTGTGTAATGGAAATATATCTAGTCCCTTGCGGGTATTTAGAGGTGTCCCTCAGGGGTCTATTCTTGGTCCACTATTATATTCATTGTATGCAAATGATCTTCCTCTTCAGATCAAGCATTCGAACACACATATGTACGCGGATGACGTTCAGTTATACATTGATTGCACCAAGACAACCATGCGGCAACAAATTAGTAATCTAAACCTGGATCTTAACCAATGGGCAAATGCAAACGGCTTACGTTTTAATCCAGATAAATCTTAATGCTTAATTATAGGCAATAAGGGAGTGCAAGTTGCTGATAATATGGAAATAAGTCTTGGTGGTCATAAAATTGATGTTGTTAACTCAGCCAAAAATTTGGGGGTTGTTTATAATCAAAGGCTTACTTGGTCGGACCACGTAAACCAATCATGTGGTAAAATATATGGTATGTTGAGAAGTTTATGGAAGACCCAGCATTTTACACCACTACCCATAAGGATGACATTAGCTAAGTGCTACCTCATACCAAACCTTCTATATTGTTCTGAAGTCCTTACGCGCTGTAATGCTAATGATAAACGAAAGCTTAACACTACCTTCAACAATATAGCGTGTTTTGTTTTTGGCTTACATAGGTTCGCCAGCGTATCTGCATACTCCAAACGACTTCTTGGAATATCTCTCGATGACTATTTAAAATTTAAAAGTTTACTGATGCTGCACAAAATCGATACTACAAGGGAACCCAAGTATCTTTATCAAAAACTGACATTTACGGCGTCCGCAAGAAATAATAGCATCCACAATTTTAAATATAAGAAAACCGCATCTTTTAATCAATTTTTCATTTACACGATATATCTCTGGAACCATCTACCTACAAGCATTCAACTCACAAGCGATGCAACAAAATTTAAAAAACTATTAATGACGCACTATGCATAAATGTTTTAAACAATCCGTCTTACATTTACTTTTATGATTTAAAAATATTTTATCGTTTTTTTCTGAATTTTTGTTATGTAAATTATTGTTAATGGTTATTATGTAATGTAAATTTAGTACAACTAAGTTTTTTATTGTTCATTATTGTCTATTCTTTGATTAATGTATGTATGTTCTATAGTGTTTAATGTGTATAACGAGTCAGATTCTAATGCTGTCATTAATAAGACATTCTATCTTGTTGCATTAGAAAGCCGCATAATAATAATAAATAAATAAAAAAAAATAAAAAAAATTTAACTATAGCAACAACCGTTCTGGTAATAATTATAATAATAACCGAAATGGTGTTAGATATAATAATAGTAACAATATTAATCGCAATCACAATAACGGAAATAATCGGAATAGAAATTTTCAGAATAGAAATGTTCACTACGTACAGGAAAACTACGAGGACCCGGAGGTGGATCAAGGGACTGTACAAACCCACTATCCGGAAGACCAATAATACGATTAGATAATGTTTTCCAAATATCGAATAATATTACAAATTTCACTGAATTAAACTTAGGCAAAAATTTAAAACTTACATTTTCAATAGACACTGGAGCAGACATCTCTTTGTGTAAAATCAATAAATTAAACGAAGATTCCGTACATATCGACAAAGAAAGATCAATTAGCTTTACAGGTATCACTACAGAAAAAATTAAATCTATAGGAACATCAGAATTAAGTTTCATCATAAACGATTTCACCGAACAATATAAATTTCATATCGTTGACGAAGAATTTCCAATACCAACGGACGGAATTTTAGGAAGGGATTTCTTTTCAAGATTCTTATGCAAAATTGACTATGAAACTTTTACACTAACTCTCACTTTGGAGAATAAAGAGATTACTGTACCTATGAAATCATGGATAAATAAAAATTATTGCATAAAGGTAGAAAAACGATCTGAAAGTATTCATCCTATAAATTGCGATATATGTGAGGACAGCATAATTCTTAATAAAGAAATTAAACCAGGTATATTTGTAAGTAATACAATAGTACCAGGAAAAGGAAATCACCATGTCAAAATACTGAATACAACAGATAACGACATAATTTTAGAAAACATTGATTTTGAAATAGAACCTCTACGAAACTACACAATAGTACAAAATACACATAGACTTAGAGAAACAAATTTTAGCGAAGACAGGTTTAGCAAATTAATAGACACCTTAAAAATTGACGTTAAGGATGAAACAGCAAGAACAGAATTGATACAGATTTTCAAGGACTATGAAGACATTTTTCATTTGAAGGGAGAGACATTAACTTCTAATAATTTTTATACGCAAAATTTAAAAACCTCAGACAATACACCAGTTTATATAAAGAATTATAGATTACCACATACACAATATGATGAAATTAATGATCAAGTACAACAATTATTGGATGAAGACACCATTGAACCATCAACTAGTGCATATAATTCACCATTATTGGTAGTGTCGAAAAAGAGCGAGAGTGAAAAAAAAAATGGAGACTAGTCGTAGATTTCCGACAACTCAACAAAAAGATAGTAAATGATAAATTTCCATTAACAAGACTAGAGGATGTATTAGACCGTTTAGGAAGAGCAAAATATTTTTCAACTCTAGACATGACTAGCTCATTTTATCAAATAAATTTAGACGAAAATTCGAGACATCTAACGGCGTTTTCAACTAGGGATGGTCATTATCAATTTAAACGATTACCATTTGGTTTGAAGATTTCTTCCAATAGTTTTCAAAGGATGTTAACAATAGCATTAAGTGGCTTAGACTCCAAAGCATTTTTATACGTAGACGATATTATTGTATTTGAATGCAGTTTAAAACATCATAATGAAAACTTGGTGAAAGTATTCGAACGTTTGTCAAAATATAACTTAAAATTAAATGCATCAAAATGTGTATTTTTGAAATCCGAAGTAATTTATTTAGGACACCAAATAACGAAAAACGGTATACGAACAGATCCTTCAAAACACAAGGTAATAGAACAATATCCAGTTCCAAAAGACAAGGATGAGGTTAAAAGGTTTGTAGCATTTTGTAATTATTATAGACGTTTCATAAAAGATTTTGCTGAAATCACAAAATGTCTAAACGACCAGACTAAAAAACGAAAAGAATTTGAATGGACTGAAGATTGTCAACAAGCTTTTGACCTATTAAAGACGAAATTAATTAGCGCACCAATACTAAGATATCCAGATTTTGAACAACCCTTTATATTGACTACTGACGCATCGAATTATGCATTAGGAGCTGTTTTATCACAAGGGAAAATTGAAGAAGATTTGCCGATTTCTTATGCAAGCAAAACCTTAGGAAAGCATGATTTAAATAAACCAGTCACTGAGAAAGAACTACTTGCGATCCACTGGGGTGTACAATTCTTCAGACCATATTTGTATGGTAGAAAATTTATTGTGGTAACGGATCACAGACCACTTGTTTCACTTTTTTCACATAAAAATCCTTCATCTAAGTTGACTAGGATACGAATAGATTTATCGGACTATGATTTTGAAATTGTTTATAAAAGAGGAAAAATAAATACGAACGCAGATGCTCTGTCAAGGATAAAATTAGATTCTGAGATGTTGAAAATTATGATACCTGTAGAAGAAGACAAAAGTAAACCATCAAAAATTTTAGTAACAACACGTGGAATGAAAGCAAAGGAAAATACTGAGAATGTGGAAATGAATAATATGAATGACATATCCCAAGGCCAACATAATAATCATATGTGGGAATGTACATCTCTACAAGATATAAAGAATATACGTAAATTAAAATTTAATATTATAAAAACCGGTATAAGAAATATGAAAAATGGACCCAAGGATGGCACCATAGAAACTGAAAATAATAGCTTTGTAATGAACGTTAATGAAGATCTAGCAAAATACGTTTTGTCACTAGAGAAGTTAATGATTTATATGCATAAGCAAAATATAAAAAATCTCTCTTTATCATGCGAAGATAATATTTTTGAGCTCATATCAAATAGATATTTGAACAAAATTTATAATGAGGTATACCAAAAATTATTGAAATCAAACAAATATAGAAACTTTAAATTGAATATTATATTATATAAACCTTTGCAACACATTACGAATAAAAGAACGCAAATGAAAATTATAGAAGAATTCCACAATTCACCAATATCAGGACATTTTGGTATAAGAAAAACTGTCCTAAAATTAAAACAACGTTACGTATGGAAAAATATGAGAAAGATGGTTAGAGATTATACTAACAAGTGCGATAAATGTCTAAGAAATAAACAAACGAAGCGCATTAAAGAAGAAATGATCATAACAGAAAGTCCTAACACTAGAGACAATAGAAATAGATACTGTTGGACCTTTAAGAATATCTAATGGTTACAGATACATACTTACAATGCAATGTGAATTAACAAAATACGTAATAGCACATCCAATTGAGACAAAAGACACTAAAAATATTGCTAAAACATTAGTTGAGCAATTTATTTTAAGGTACTAATGTTTTAAAAATTTAATATCTGATAGAGGTACTGAATTTAATAACGAGTTATTAAAAGTTTGTAATTTGTTAAATATAAAACAAAAATTTTCAGAAACCTATCACCATCAGTCAATAGGTTCTATAGAACGAAACCATCGTGTATTAAATGAATATTTATTAAATTTTGTTGATGATCATGAATGGGACAAATGGGTACCATACTATACATTTGCATACAACACGACACCACATATCGACACTAACTATTCACCTTACGAGTTAATTTACGGTAAACTAGCAGCATTACTAACAGACAAAATACAAAACACAAGTAAATGTTATGACATGGAAAATTACGCAAATGAAATGAAAATTAGATTAAAAACAACATTAGAGAATGCTAAAAAATTAATAGACATAGCTAAACAAAAATCAAAAAAAAAAATTATGACAAAAATACAAACATTAGTAATTTTAACATAGGAAATTTGGTATTAATAAAATTAGAATCTCGAAAAAAGAACCAGAGCCCATACAAGGGACCATATAAAATAATAAAAAGACTAGGAGTATATTCATTACTAAAGGTTGATAGCTTAGAAAAAATTTACCATAATAATATCCTTAAATTGTATAAACCTAAGAATTCATGTAAGCAAGAAAAAGACAATTTATAATAGTTATTACAGCAATTAAAAATAATTTATATTAACTATATCAAACTTAAATATACATATTGCTAAATGTAATATGGCATTTTAATAGAATTAATTCATTTATTATATTTTAAACATATTTTTCGATTTAATTCATTTCATTTCAATCATAAATTCAATCTTGAGGACGGAGGTGTAGTGTGTTGAACACACTTATCAACAGTTGGTCACATTATTCCAACTATTTAAAATAACAATTGATTCCTCTAAAATAAAAAGTGCGAACTTATTATTATTATTATTATTATTATTATTATTATTATTATTATTATTATTATTATTATTATTATTATTATCATTACAATTATTATTATTATTATTATTATTATTATTATTATTATTATTATTATTATTATTATTATTATTATTATTATTATTATTATTATTATTATTATTATTATTATTATTATTATTATTATTATAATTATTATTATTATCATTATTATTATTATTATTATAATTATTATTATTATTATTATTATTATTATTATTATTATTATTATTATTATTATTATTATTATTATTATTATGGTAGGGCTGGCTCAGGCTACTATCGGGGTCAGTAGGTGGCGGATCACTGAACGACCTGTAGATATATAGGTTAGCTGCGAATACTGAATAAGCAGTCCCCGACCAAGAGCGGCAGAGTACGAGGGTACACTATAAAAGGGTGGAAATGCCTTAAGACGACTCTGTGACGTGGCGAGAAGATGCCGCCATAAACTAGGTATCTCCCCTTAGGGGGTGCACTCGAGAGAGATGCAGTTAGGAGAGTAACGCCTCCGTGGGTCCTCCAGCTAACCTAAACCCAGGAGCGTCTGATCCATAATGGGCGGCTACCTGGTCGGCGTCTGTTCTCCAGGTTAGGGGCGGCCGATTCACGAAAAACCTGGCGGAAGGTCTAAAACGCTACGGGTAGGATCCCGGAGAAAAAAGCCAACATGGAAGGAAAAAGGAATGAAAAATTTGTTACGGTGCAGGGAGTAATGACCCCAGTGCCGGCGGCTCTTGGTGGTGTGCAAGCAGGCTACCAGTCGTCGATATCGGATTACTGCAATGCTACCTCGGTAAGCTTGGCTGGGGTTGCAGATAGTGCTACAAGCAATAAAAATCTAAATAAAAGTAAAAACAAGGAGCTAAGTCCGGTTATTAGGAGCAACGTGGCAAAGGAAAACACGGTAGTGGGGGAAATTCCAACCGTTTTCCGAAGAAACACGAAGACTCTCCGATCACCGGTTGAAACTCCACGCTCTAAAGGAAGTACCTGTAATAGTATGGATCTCATAAGGGAGAAAGCCCCAAGGATGGAAGCGGCTACAGCAGGAAGACAAATCGAGGATGCCAGAAGCTCTCCAAGGCAGGACTTTATATACAAGATGAGGTTCTCTGAAGAAGAGGCACTTGGAAGGTGCAAGAATGCTCTGTGGAAGATTAAACAGGCGATGATCAAACAGAGGAACATTAGCATGGATGTACAAAATGGCATAGGAGAGCTAGAAGAGCTTATCGACGTCATCGGGGACTACCGCAAAAACTGGAAAGAGGCGGAAAAAGAACGCGAGAAAATAAAAGAATTTCCGAAAACTTCAGCATCACAAGGCAAGAGAGCAGCAACGAGCCCAGCAGCCCTTAACCCTGGGAAAAAGGTCAAGAAGAAAGTGCCAGAAGAAAACACGGACAGGAAAACAAAGTCCGCGGAGCCGGACGAATGGAAGACTGTCCAACGGAAAAGAAGACACAAGGAAAAAGGCGAGTACTCAACAGGCCCAGGGACAACCAACGCGGGCGAAGGCTCCAAACCGACCCGAGAAACGGCTAGGGGAGAAAAGCCTAAACCACCGAGGCGTAAACCAGCAGCAGTACTCGTGAAACCAGGCGATAACAAAAGCTATGCTGATGTACTTAGAGGTATCCGCGAAAAGATTAACCCGGATGATGACAAAGTTGCAATTCGCTCAGTGAGGAAAACGAGAAGCGGTGATGTCCTCTTAGTACTGGAAAAAGGAGGGGAACAAGAACAACTCTGCGGATTAATTAGAGAAGCATTTGGGGACACGGCGATGGTAGTAGGACTAGTACAACGGTCAACTATTGAAATCCGTGACCTTGATAGCCTAACAACCCCGGAAGAAGTCGTTACAGCGGTCAAAGAAGCACTAAAGATGCCTGACGTGGAAGTAACTGCGCGTGTGACTGGCACGAATTCTAGCGAACAACGACGTGCTTTTGTGACTCTACCTTTGGACACAGCACACACCATTCACAAGATGCAGAGGATTAAGGTTGGCTATATGAGATGCAGATGTCGACCTCTACAACGTGACAGCATCAAGCGGTGTTACAAATGTCTTGGCTTCGGGCACTTGCGGGCTGACTGCCGCGGTCCGGACCGAGGGGATGTATGCATGAGGTGTGGTGAAAAAGGCCACAAGAGGCGTGAGTGCAAAAATGGGCCGAATTGTTTTCTCTGCGCACAAAATTGCCTGAGCTCCCTAGATCATATAGCGGGTTCAGGCAAATGTGCGTCACGCGCAAATAAGGACCCATGATGGCCAAACTTATCCAGGCAAACCTTCACAGGAGTAAAACGGCTGACGCTCTGCTTTCGCAAATGGCCATGGAACACCAAGCAGACGTGGTAATAATAAGTGAACAATACACTAGGAAGAAAAATGGAATTTGGTTTGAAGACGCAACAAAGACAGCAGCAATCTGGGTACCTCGCAATAGTAAGATCCAGACCTCGACCAGCGGCAGTGGAAATTGTTTCGTCTACGCCCACATCGAAAACACCATGATAATGAGTTGTTACCTTACTCCAAGCGACGATATACAGACGTTTCAAAATAAGTTGGACGCCATCGAGGATAAGGTTCGAGAAGCCGAGGGGGACTGTATTATAGCCGGCGACTTTAACTCCCGCGCACCAGAATAGGGTATGCGAAGGGCCGACTCCAGGGGCCGTAGAGTCATGGAAATGGTCTCGCGACTGGGGCTTGTTATTATGAATACAGGGACGACAACGACCTTTAGGCGACGGGGATGTGAAGCTACAACACCCGATATAACGATGGCAAAAGATTCAGTTGCATGTAGAGTGCACTCCTGAGAGGTATTAGAAGACTACACTGCAAGTGACCACCAGTATATATCATTTGTATTGGAAATGCAAAGACCTGTTAACCAGGACACTAGCAGCAGAAGCCAAAACACGAGATGGAATGTCAATCGGCTCAGGCAAACTGAACTTTTTTCGGAGTTCAGCAGAAGAATGTCTAGTCTGGGACCGACCGCAAACGCTAGAGAGACTGTGGACCACACAATGTCCGCCATTATCGGGGCCTGTGAGACGGCTATGCCAAAGGTGGGATACCGACAGAAAAAAGCTGTATACTGGTGGAACGAAGAAATTGCGCAACTCAGGCAAACTTGCATACGCTGTAGACGCCGTCTCACCAGAACGCGGCGCAGAGGCTATTCTTCCCCCGAACACGAGGCGTACAAACAAGCAAAAAGGGCCCTAAAACTTGCCATAACTCGAAGTAAGAAACAAAAGTGGGAACAACTATGCCTGGACGTAAATAACGACCCATGGGGACTGGGATACAAGCTTGTCATGAAAAAGCTTGGAGCGAAAACAGCGGCAACAAACATGGACGAAAGCACAATGGAGCACATCGTGACTACATTGTTTCCATCGCACCCTGATTGGACAGACGATCCTGTAACCCAGGCATCAGAAATCATCCCTTTTACACAGGATGAACTTAAGGAAGCGGCAATTGGCCTCAAAAACCACAAGGCGCCAGGCCCAGATAAGGTCCCAGCCGAAGTACTGAAGATCCTTGTTTCAAACAGGCCCCAGATCCTGCTTAATATGTACAACGCGTGCCTTAGGGAAGGCGTGTTCCCTGATGTTTGGAAAAGACAGCGACTTGTCTTAATAAACAAAGGGAAATGCGGGGCGGAAACGCCCAGCTCGTATCGACCACTCTGTATGCTGGACACCGCGGGAAAACTCCTGGAAAGACTGCTAAAACCTCGGCTATCGTCGGCAAATCTTGTAGCTGGTGGATTAAACCGAAGACAGTACGGCTTTAGAAGACAGAGGTCGACTATCGAAGCTGTCCAGGAGGTAGTTTCCATGGCGCGAACTACACAAAGTGGGAATCACTACTCGAGACCAGTAGTATTGTTGGCAACACTCGACGTCAAGAATGCATTCAACAGCTTGAGATGGACGGACATACTAGCGGCATCGGAGAACATTTTTCAGATTCCAGAGTACTTGGGAATAATGGTAAGGAGCTACCTACGGGACCGAACGCTCCACTATGATACGAACGCCGGTACGAAAGTGAGGCGGGTTACAGCCGGGGTAGCTCAGGGATCTATACTCGGACCAGATCTCTGGAACGCCACGTACGATGGAATACTTCGTCTGGAAATGCCCGATGATACCTTTCTAGTGGGGTTTGCTGATGATTTAGCGGCTGTTATTACTGCCCGGGATACGACGGAGGCACAACGCAAGTTGACACAGGTAATGATCCGAACTGGAGCTTGGCTAACGGATCGAGGGCTCCAATTGGCGACGGAAAAGACAGAGCTGCTACTTGTCACAAGATGCCACATACCCTTGCAGATGGAGATGCAAGTGTGTGACAAAATTATCACCACGAAGGAGGCCATCAAGTATCTTGGCATCAAGCTGGATTCTAAGTTGACATTTTGCGCTCAGACGAGATATGCGACGGAAAAGGCTGCCGGGGTAATAAACTCGCTAAGCAGACTGATGGCAAACGTCAATGGCTTGATGCCGAGTAAACGCAAGCTATTGATGGAAGTAGGCCACTCAATCCTACTATATGGCTGCGAAGTGTGGGCGGATACGCTAGGTACTAATACCCGAAAACGCTCCATGGTGGCGGTACAAAGAACGATGGCACTTAGGATTACGAGCTCATACCGCACGGTTTCGGCTGCAGCGGCGCTAGTAATCGCCGGTTTGGTCCCGATCGACCTACTGGCCAGGCAGAGAAAGAGGCTCTATGACCTGAGACAGCGAAATGGTTTCAGCGCGGACGAGGAGGCAGCAACCACGCGACAAACCATCGCGGCCTGGCAGGAGCGATGGGAAAATGAAACCACGGGCAGGTGGACGGCAAAGTTGATACCACAAGTAGGCGTTTGGCTGGAACGGAGACAAGGAGATGTTAACTACTACTTAACACAACTACTGACGGGACATGGCTACTTCCGTCAATATTTGTACAGAATGGGGAAGTGCGCAGATGCTGACTGTATATACGGCGATGCACGAATAGACGACGTGGAACATACTTTCTTCGAATGTGCTAGATGGCAGGCACTCCGAATTGAACTGATACAACAAGTGGGCGATTTTGCGCCCGACACAATCACACGGACTATGCGACAGAGCGAGGCGAGCTGGAACCTTATCGCCCAGTTCGCGGAAAGAATCCTCAGACTGAAAAAGTCTGACTTGGATGTGGCGAACACCGCTCCTTGAGGAACCACGAAGACACATAACTGGCAGAGGGGCTCACGGCAGAAGCCACGGGTTTGACGATCCCGCCATCCTCGAGTCGTGACGGCCAACGAAAGGGCGAGGCCTGGACGCAGGCTACGAACAGATGTCGGGAAGCGACATAGGGGACCCTACCTTGAAGTAATGCTACCGCAGTTCCAGGGTAGGTAAGGTCCGAAGAGAGGAGATGGGTTTTAGTCCGGGCGACATATCACACTCGGGACGCCAGTGTTCGAATGCAGTAGGCATTTCCTAATTCCTCACCGCCAAAAAAAAAAAAAAAAAAAAAAAAAAAAATTATTATTATTATTATTATTATTATTATTATTATTATTATGTATTATTATTATTATAATTATTATTGTTATTATTATTAATATTATTATTATTATTATTATTTTTATTATTAATATTATTATTATTATTATTATTATTATTATTATTATTATTATTATTATTATTATTATTATTATTATAATTATTATTATTATTATTATTATTATTATTATTATTATTATTTTTTTTTTTTTTTTTTTTTTTTTTTTTTTTTTTTTTTTTTTTTTGGCAGGTGAGGTAGGGTTTAAAATGCCTTCGCATTTATAGTGACCGTCGTCAGCTGCGTTATGTGGTGTTTCATCCACTAAAACAATCCCTCCTCCTCTTCTGGTGAGACTCCCTTCCCGGAACCGCTTTCTGCATTACTTCGGGAAGGGCCCAGAAACGACGTCCTAAAAAGGACTATCTTCTACTCTCCCACGTCTGGGACCGCCAGGTTTGTAGCCAGCGTCATGCTATTGGCTCGTCTTCTTGTGTCTCTGTTTGGGGGGGCATCGGTTTGCGATGCGTCGAGGTCTCTCTTCTTATTCCGAAGGACGCACTCAGAGTACCTTCTTACCGCGCTCCAGTTGTCTTCACTTTCGAGCATTTTGTCAATTATATTGGTGACGTTAAAATCACCAATCTGCTCCTTCAAGGCATCTCTCTCAGCTTGCCATCTGTCACAATCAAAGAAAGTGTGTTCCGCATCATCGTTCGGCGTTCCACAGTAGATGCATCCGGCGTCATCTACCTTCCCCATGCGATGCAGGTACTTTCGGAAGTAACCGTGTCCTGAGAGGAATTGGGTTAAGAAGTAGTTAACCTCTCCAAAATTCCTCTGGGTCCATCTCTCTACATTGGGGATCAGCTTTTGCGTCCATCTGCCGACCGTTTCTGCGCTCCATCTGGCTTGCCATCGCCGGATGGTTTGCGATCTCCGCTCTGTGGCACTTATACCAGCACTGTCCTCTCTTGTATCCCATGCCTCCTTCCGCTCACGGGCCAAGAGGTCGACAGGTATCTCTCCGCTAATCACGAAAACTGCCGCGCCTGAGACAGTGCGGTAGGCCGAGGCCACCCTGAGTGCCGCTGTGCGCTGTACCGCCTCCAGTGCCCTGCGCTTGCCTCTAGACTTCATCGCATCTCCCCAGATTTCGCTGCCGTACAACAATATTGAGTTAGTTGTTGCCATGATCAGCTTTCTTTTGCCCTGTGTTGGGCCGCCAATATTTGCCATCAGTCTGCTTAGCATACCAGTCACTTTCGCTGCCTTGGTGGCCACGTGTTGAATCTGAGCCCAATACGTGAGCCTGCAGTCTAGCTTCACGCCCAGATATTTCACTGCCTTCTGCGTCACCAAAGAAATATCGCCAAGCTGGAAATCAACTTCAAGTGGCATGTGGCCCCTAGTCATAAGGATGACCTCAGTCTTGTTTGCAGCGAGCTCCAGACCGTGGTCCTCAAGCCATATCCTAGTCCTTATCATGACTTGGTTTAACTTTCTCCTAGCATCGTCCATGTCTCGCGCTGAAATGACCGCCGCAATGTCATCTGCGTACCCCACAAGTTGTGTGTCCTCAGGCATGTCTATGCTCAGGATCTCGTCGTAACTCAGGTTCCAAAGATCAGGACCCAAGATAGATCCTTGCGCTGCGCCGGACGTGACCGTCTTAGCTCTCTGGCCCTCTGGCGTGTCGAAGAGGAGCTCGCGATCTCTCAGGTAACTCTGAAGAATTCTTAGCAGGTATCCGGGGACGCGGAATCTGTCGCGTAGTGCTTTCATTATGTCCACCCAACGTAGGCTGTTGAAAGCATTTCGTACGTCAAGTGTGGCCAGCACTATCGTGCGCTTTGGATAATAACGTCTGCATTGGGCGTGCTCAAAGCGTCTCACTATATCCTCAATTGCACCAATAGTCGATTTGCCCTGCCGAAAGCCATACTGTCTTTCCGATAGTCCCCCCGCTATCTCCACAGCCTCTGCCAATCTACGTTGCAATAGCTTCTCCAGTAGTTTTCCGGCACTGTCCAGCATGCAAAGGGGGCGATATGATGACGGATGCACCGGATCGCCTCTTCCTTTACTAATCAGCACGAGCTTTTGTATCTTCCACTGTTTAGGAAAGACACCTTGGGCTATGCACGCGTTATATACTGCAATTAGCGGTTCTGGTCGGCTTTCAGCCAACAGTTTAAGTACCTCGGCTGGTATTCCATCCGGACCGGGGGCCTTGCCATTTTTAAGACATCTCGCTGCGGTTTTAAGCTCTTCTTCAGTGAAGGGGATAAGCGTTCCACCGACTTCGGGTTCATGTTCCTCACACAGCGGGGTGTGCGTGGGGAATAAATTCTCCACAATGTTACTGATGTCCTCGCCGTTCAGATGTGGGCCGGCGGAATTTGCCCCTAACTTCCCCGTTACGATCTTGTAGCCGAGTCCCCAAGGGTTGCTGTTCAGATCGCTCCGGAGCTCCTCCCATTTCGATTTCTTGCTTGAGAAAATTGCATCTTTCAGCGCTTTCCGTGAGCGTCTGAAATCTTCGGCTTCCAGCAGCGCTTCACCATTTCTTCTAGCTCTGGTGTACCGCCTTCTGCTGCGGAGGCAGGTTCGTCTGAGTTGGGCGATTTCTGATGTCCACCAGTACACAGGCCGCCTTCTAGTGCGACGGGTTATAAGCGGCATCGATGCGATGCAGCCCTGAGTGATGCGGTGCACCATCGCGGTCGCAAGGGAGCTGGCGTCAGTGGTAGTCCCGATTGCAGCTCCATCGAAATTTGACAGAAAAGCTCCGGGGTTCAATTTGTCCGCTTTCCACTTGCGTGTACCTCTCGCTCTTGGCACAAAGCTGGGATTCGCTCTCTCCACGATTTGGAAGTTAATATATTGGTGGTCACTTCCAGTGTATTCTTCCATAACCTTCCATCCTTGAATTGCTCCAGCCAGGCTCTCGGACACCAGAGTGATGTCCGGGGTGGTGTTTTCACATCCCGGTCTTCTGAAGGTAGTGGCGTTCCCCGTGTTTGCCACTATCAGACCCAGCCTGGCAGACATGTCCAGGATGTACCTCCCACGTGTGTTCGTTGTCCGGGAGCCCCATTCAACAGCCTTGGCGTTGAAATCTCCAGCTACTATAAAAGGGCCACCTATATCATGAACCCTATCCTCGATTAGGTCCAGTTTCATTCTAAATTGTTCTATGCTATCACTAGGAGTGAGGTAGCAGCTCATCAGCGTGAAACCACTGGCTCGCACGTGCGTGTAACAGATGCCGGCCCCATGCTGCGTGACGGCAAGCCTACTACCACAAGGCAGCCAAAGTGCAGCAGTACCTGTTTCATCCTCAAACCAGGCGTCTCGGGACATTCGTCCATACTGCTCACTGATGATGACGGCATCTGCTTCGTTTTCTGCAACCATCTGTTCGAGCAAAGCGTCTGCTGCCCGGCTTCTGTGCATATTTGCCTGGAGCACTCTTATCATCTTCTGGCTAGTGGACACCTCCTTGAACCGGCTAGGTGATCAGTCCGGTCGCGTTTTGCATCTGTGCAATGAACGCAGTTGGGGGGTGACTTGCAGTTCCTCATTTTGTGCCCTAGCTTCCCGCACCTAATGCACGTATCTCTTCTGTCTGGGCCGGAGCAATTCGCTTGGGTGTGACCTGTTCCAAGGCAGCGATAGCACCTACGGGGGTATTCGCACATACGTATCTTGGCTCGGATCCATCCGATTTTTACGTGGCCAACTTCCTTGAGTCTCGCGGCTCCTTTCGCGGATAAAACTACAAAGGCCCGAACTTGTTCCCGTGCATTCGGCGCCGTGATCGTCGTCTGTATCTGCTCTCCTGGGTCAGCAAGCACCTCTCTAATTGCCGTCTCTACTTCCTCCTTGAGAGTCAAGGAATCAAGGTCCCGTATCTCAATCGTAGATTTTGACGTGAGCTCTGCAATAGAGGCTGTTTCTCGTACCGTACTCTTTAATTGCTGTACGAACTCCGGTTTAACTTTCTCCCCTCTCCCGAGCTCCAAGAGAATGGCTCCCGCCTTCGTTTTTCTGACTGACTTCACCTTTACCGATTCATCAGTCGTAATTTTGCTGCGCAAGTCTTCCAGCACCTCCGCATAGCTGTGTCCTTCTGCCGGTTTTATTAGTACAGCCTCAGGCTTTGAGCGCGGTGGTCGCGGCTTGTTTCTTCTGCCTGGTTCGGGTGGCCCTTCCTCTTGCCTCTTCCTACTAGCCTTCTTGACGACCGTTCGCCAGGTTTCCTCCGTCTTCTGGGTAGTCTCCATTCTGTCAACTCTGGGTTCCTTGCCCCTGGCTTTCTTGGAGCTTTCAGGAGCGACCGGGCTGGTAGCCGCTCGCTTCGTGTTTGTCGCCAAGGGAGTGGGAGCATCTGTTATATGCAGTCCAGCAGCCTTCCGGCGGGGGTTAGAAAGCATTCCCTCCTCTTCTGCCACCTTCCACGTACGCCTATAGTTTAGCGTGACATCCAGTAGCTCAGCCATTTTGGATATACCGACCTTGACTTCGGCGCTGATGTTTTTCTGGCGGTTAAGTGCTCGCTGCATGCCGGCAATCACCACTTTACATTGGGAGATAGCATCTTCCTCCAGTTTCCTCATTTTGCAGATCAGTGCCAGACGTGGGGAGCCATCTGTTGTCGCGCGTGTCTCGCTCTCTATTTGGGCTGCCGTTGCTGCGCAGGTCTTTTCGGTTAATATAGTGGGTGTAGCAAGCTGTTCCTCTCCCCCACTGTGTGTTCCGGTGGGGGTCTGCATTGCTGCAGTGTTGTGACGAGAAGCACTTTTCCTACCTGGTCCTGGGAGAGTGCCGGTCGTAGCCATTACCGCCTTCGGCGTCTCAAAACGATCCTCCTTTGTCATGTCGACAGCAGGATCCAACTCACATCTGGGAGGAACAGAAATAGCCTGTGGTGTTCCATCGCCTCTCACTGGGGGACTTCTCCTCATTTTTCCGCTAGGTTTAAAGGGATTTACGGTTCCCTGAGCGGTTACGTTCCTGGGTGTTACATTCGTTGTAACATTTTTTGTTGTTGTTTTTGTTTTTTCTTCCATATTCGATTCTTTCTGGGTCCCATCTTGAAGTCGTTATCCATGGTCGTCATGCAGTTGTCCTCCATGTCCCCGAGGGTCCCTTTGCAAGCAGTGAGGTCCTCGCGAGGGTTGACAAGAGACCTTATGAGAACTCTTGTTCAGAGCCAGGACAGACATTAATCGGGAGTCGTCTCAACCGAGCCTACATGGTCAATTTAGTGACTACGATCCATGGAGCGTTCCACAAGCCCTGCCAAAGATTTAACGGGACGGAAGGCAATTGTGACATTAACCTGAAAGCCGTTTCCACGGGATGTCACTCCCGTGTATTAAGGTAACAGACTGCCGCAATTGTCGGCCAAAATTCGCCAGTTCCAATCCATAATTCAAAGCGTGTCCATGTCACTTCCGGGTCGTCAACGTTTCCAGCTAGTTTTTGGTCCGCCCCGAGTATTTCATCCCCTCGGTACCTGCTATATCTAGCGGGCGTTCCCCTATCCGCCACCTGGGGAGGCGCCCGATGGGAGAACTAGCAACTCCACACGGGATTATTATTATTATTATTATTATTATTATTATTATTATACCCTTCACATAGTGATAGGGTATATATCACTTTGTCATTCCGTTTGTAATTTCTTTATTATTCATTTGCGACCCCATAAAGTATATATATTCTGAATCCTTATAGATAGGGAAGTCGATTTAGCGATGTCCGTCTGTCCGTCTGTCCGTCTGTTGAAATCAAGTTTCCGGAGTCAAATAAAAAGATACAGACCAGTTAATGGTGTCAAACTATCACAAATATCCTGGAGACAATCGCTATTTAAAATCAATAAAATCGGTTCACTATTGACCGAGATATAAGCGAAAACCCAGAGTAACCCATTTTTTTTAGGACAAAATCCGTGCATATATCCCTATATATCTCAGTAAGTATAGTCACTCTTGCCACAAAACTTGGCACGGATACTCCTAAAGAAGGGGCCTTAATAATGGAAAAATTTTTTTCAGATAGGACCAGGGGAAGGGGTATTTTTTCTACAATTTCACAAATTTGGTGAAATATTTTATGCGCTATATCTCGTAAACTATAACAGCTATCGACTTAAAATGTTCTACAAACAGTAATTGCATGCTAAGGGCTACGCCTTAAAGAAAAAATTTTTTGGGTGGGGGCAAAAAAAGGGGTAGCTCCCAAACAAATCGACAATTATTATCAAATATTCGATACGCTATATCTCGGAAACTATAACAGATATCGAAATGAAATGTTCTAAAAAAAGTAATTGCACGCTAAGGGCTACGCCTTAGAGAAAAAATTTTTTGGGTGGGGGCAAAAAAAAGGGGTAGCTCCCATACAAATCGACAATTATTATCAAATATTCGATACGCTATATCTCGGAAACTATAACAGATATCGAAATGAAATGTTCTACAAAAAGTAATTGCACGCTAAGGGCTACGCCTTAAAGAAAAAATTTTTTGGGTGGGGGCAAAAAAAGGGGTAGCTCCCAAACAAATCGACAATTATTATCAAATATTCGATACGCTATATCTCGGAAACTATAACAGATATCGAAATGAAATGTTCTAAAAAAAGTAATTGCACGCTAAGGGCTACGCCTTAGAGAAAAAATTTTTTGGGTGGGGGCAAAAAAAGGGGTAGCTCCCATACAAATCGACAATTATTATCAAATATTCGATACGCTATATCGCGGAAACTATAACAGATATCGAAATGAAATGTTCCACAAAAAGTAATTGCACGCTAAGGGCTACGCCTTAAAGAAAAAAATTTTTGGGTGGGGGCAAAAAAAGGGGTAGCTCCCATACAAATCGACAATTATTATCAAATATTCGATACGCTATATCTCGGAAACTATAACAGATATCGAAATGAAATGTTCTACAAAAAGTAATTGCACGCTAAGGGCTACGCCTTAAAGAAAAAATTTTTTGGGTGGGGGCAAAAAAAGGGGTAGCTCCCATACAAATCGAGAATTATTATCAAATATTCGATACGCTATATCTCGGAAACTATAACAGATATCGAAATGAAATGTTCTACAAAAAGTAATTGCACGCTAAAGGCTACGCCTTAAAGAAAAAATTTTTTGGGTGGGGGCAAAAAAAGGGGTAGCTCCCATACAAATCGACAATTATTATCAAATATTCGATACGCTATATCTCGGAAACTATAACAGATATCGAAACGAAATGTTCTAAAAAAAGTAATTGCACGCTAAGGGCTACGCCTTAGAGAAAAAATTTTTTGGGTGGGGGCAAAAAAAGGGGTAGCTCCCATACAAATCGACAATTATTATCAAATATTCGATACGCTTTATCTCGGAAACTATAACAGATATCGAAACGAAATGTTCTAAAAAAAGTAATTGCACGCTAAGGGCTACGCCTTAGAGAAAAAATTTTTTGGGTGGGGGCAAAAAAAGGGGTAGCTCCCATACAAATTGACAATTATTATCAAATATTCGATACGCTATATCTCGGAAACTTTAACAGATATCGAAATGAAATGTTCAACAAAAAGTAATTGCACGCTAAGGGCTACGTTTTAAAGAAAAAAATTTTCGAGTGGGGGCAAAAAAAGGGGTAGCTCCCATACAAATCGACAATTATAATAAAATATTCTATAAGCTATATCTGGGAAACTATAACAGAAATAGAAATGAAATGTTCCACAAAAAGTAATTGCACGCTAAGGTCTACGCCTTAAAGAAAAAATTTTTTGGGTGGGGGCAAAAAAAGGGGTAGCTCCCATACAAATCGACAATTATTATCAAATATTCGATACGCTATATCTCGGAAACTATAACAGATATCGAAATGAAATGTTCCACAAAAAGTAATTCACGCTAAGGTCTACGCCTTAAAGAAAAAATTTTTTGGGTGGGGGCAAAAAAAGGGGTAGCTCCCATACAAATCGACAATTATTATCAAATATTCGATACGCTATATCTCGGAAACTATAACAGATATCGAAATGAAATGTTCCACAAAAAGTAATTGCACGCTAAGGGCTACGCTTTAAAGAAAAAAATTTTCGAGTGGGGGCAAAAAAAGGGGTAGCTCCCATACATATTAACAATTTTTGTTAAATTTTCGATATGCTATATCTCAGAAACTATAACATATATCGAAATCAAATGTTCTACAAAAAGTAATTGGACATTAAGGGCTACGCTCTGAAGAAAAAGATTTTCGGATGGGGGGTGAAGAAGGGGTAGCTCCCATACAAATTAACAATTTTTAAACAATTTTCGATACGCTACTTCTGGAAAACTATTACAGCTATCGACTTCGAATATTCTACAAAAAGTAATAATCAAATAATTCATACATTTTGGTACAAAACTTGGTGAAGAGCAGGGGGACTAGAACATCTAATAAGTTTTATTAACCTTTAAATATGAATAATGTCGAAAACTTTAAAAACTCTCGACCTCAAATCTTCTTCATCTATTTCTATTATTCATACGAACGTTAAAATTTTGTTATTTTTTCTATGGGCTTTAAAACTCGCACAAGGTTTTTTATTATATTATTTGCAGTACAAAATTACTCGGCTGGGTATATTTAAAGACCAATGTGAAGGGTATATAAGATTCGGCACAGCCGAATATAGCGCTCTTACTTTTTATTATTATTATTATTATTATTATTATTATTATTATTATTATTATTATTATTATTATTATTATTATTATTATTATTATTATAATTATAATTATAATTATTTATATTATTATTATTATTATTATTATTATTATTATTATTATTATTATTTTAATTATAATTTTTTATATTATTATTATTATTATTATTATTATTTCATTATATTATATTATTATTTTTTTTTATAATTTAATGTTAATTTTAATAATCTTATGTAGTTATTAGGTGTAATTTTTTATAATTACTTTAACTGATTTTGTATCTTTGTTTATTTTAAACTTGCCGACAGACAAGCCGCTGTGACTTCGTATATCTAGCTTTAATAAATGAAATAAATAAATTAAAAGCAAATATTACAAACATTTTAACCGAGCTCATAGAGCCATGTATGGTTAATTCATCAACAAAGATTATTGATACTATTAAGAATACGCTAACTAAAAGAGAAAATATGTTTATATATACAATGCAAAACAATGTAATATTTTATAGCAAAAGCAAACTGTTAACAATTCAAATTAAAGAGATATAGCCTTATAAAATTTAAATAAAACAAAAATAAAATAAAAACTAAACATTAAACATTAGAAGAGTGGTAAGCAAGCGATAGTTAAGGAGAATACCTTAACAAAGAATCTTAAATGCAACTAACAATTTTTAAATAAACAAATGTTACCCAGAAATAAAAACCAAAGAGAAAATAAAACTATAATGATAGTTATGGCATATTATTGTCATTTAAATAACGCTGGATGATCTTTTTGTAAGAATTACACGACAGATTAAAAGTCTTCATACAGCTTGGGAACACATTAAACATATGGGGAACTCTAACATGAAAAGACCGTTCCAACAATGCAGTCAACTTTGGTATAAGAATTTTACAATTACGCCTCGACCTACCAAATTTAGAGAAAGACATCAAAAAAGAGAGTTGACCTGACTTAAGAATTTTATAAAAAAATAGCAGATTTTTCAGCTTTACAATATTATCAAATGTACAGCCTAAAAATTCAAAAACATATGAAGAAACATGATTCCTATTACTTAGACAATAAAGATAGCGCACTACTCTGTTAAAAATTAAACGAACTCTCTTTAGAAAAGCACCAATAGTACCACTATATATTTCAAGTCTATATAATTAACGAATTTACAGCCATTGACTTAATATTTCTTGGCAGAATCAAATTAACATTATAAAATTTTCGCAATGAACAGTTTACTTTAGGAATTATACAATTAATATGCTTATCAAAGCTTAATTTGTTATCCAGCCATATATCCAGGCAATACAATTTATCCACCACTTCAACGCGCATGCCATTTAGGTCAACCACTTAATCTAGTGAGCTATTACCAAAAAACAAAACTTTATTTTTTCGTGCATTCACAAACAGCATATTAGCCTGCATCCAACTGGATATATGTATTAGAAACACCATAACTCACCGTTTGTTGCATAACATCAGTAAATTGTTTTTCACCATTAAACAAAAACAATAAATCATATGCATATGCAAGTTGAAACAACTAATAATGTCATTGATGTACATATCAAAAAGAAGAGGTCCAAGGACAGAACCCTGAGGCACACCACTTCTTACAGGCAAGACACTAGAATTCTCATTTCCAATAGACACATACTGACTTCTATTTTCAAAAAACGACGCAACCAGCTTACACGCCACACGGGAAAGTTTTTTAATTAAAATGTAGTAATCAACCTTATCAAAAGCTTTTGTTAAATCAAGAGATAAAAGAAGACTGACACCACCGGTACTAATCGACTGTCGAAACTTATCAGTTAGACCAAGGAGAAGCGCTGTAGTATTTCTACCAGCTCTAAAACCATACTGGGAATCACTTAAGAGAGAATTCGCATTAATATGTGCGACGAGTTGATTTTTAAGTATAATTTTTAACACTTAAGAGAGAGTTGGCAAAATAGATATTGGCCGCAAGTTATCCATATTAGAAGAAGAACCCATTTTCCTTATTGGAACTACTCTTTATAACTTCCAACCCGCAGGGAAGGTTGATGTGGTAATAACACCATTAATAAGATGCAAAATATATGTACCAACAATTGAAAAAACTGTCTTTAAAAATTTGACTGCTATGCCAATTCACCCAACAGCATTTGATTTTATTGAAAATAATGCATTGATCAATTCATCCATATCAACTATTTTAAAAGAAAATCCAGTGTTAGGTAGATCATTGGGAAAAACAAAGCTTGAAAGACTGTTACCTTGGTTCAAAGAAAAATAATTGTTCAAGTCATTAACATCAACATCTGTCACATTCAAGTCAGTACGACCTAGTCCATTCGAAGAAAGAATATCCCAAATCTACTTAGAACTCTTCTCACAGAAGACCTCAGCATAGACCTTATGTCTGGCATTTCGAATTACAGTCTTTGTACGATTCCTCAAACGACAAAATATCCTCCACGTCTCCCCAAACCTGCAACTCAAAAAATAGCGGTACGCATTATTACGAACCGAAAAACATTTCCTAACCTCATAAGAATTAATCCATGAGTTATTATCCACATTAGTATTTCTAGTG